>CAXKWD010000005.1:72815659-73288831 GCA_964059195.1 Ectobius pallidus
ACACTTTACCCGCCCAACATCGCTTTAGAGATGGATAAATCCATGAGGCACACAACCATAACTACTGTACGTTTTTGAATATGACTTATTGGACTTAACACAAATGTAGAGAACACTTTTATCTATAACTCAATTTTTAAGGATGGTGGACTTTACTCTCTTTGCCCGCACACCCGCGAATTAGTCTCTTCTGACATTGTGGTCATGGGGAGATATTAAATGTGTCCTTTTCTACTTAGAACAGGAAAGTGATTCTTTGATGCAAGACAAACTAATACTCAGGAAATTGCACAAAAGAAAACAATATACAAAAGAAAGACAATGCAGCCATAAAACAAAATCATTCTTTCAGGCTGCAAATTTGTAATAAATGAGTTTCTTGAATGCTGTAAAGTGTATTACACATTATTTTACTGTATATCTTTTTTATTTGTTTATAGTTTCTTGTGCTTTTAAATTACATATTCATATAGCAATAAATATAGTTGATCTCCTTGTAATTTAAAATTATCTATTATTTTGTGTATCTTGCATTATCCCTGATTTTGAATTACTCATGTTTGTTGTCCCCGGCATTACTCCAGATAATCAAGTGTTGACTGTACTAATATGTAACAAGAAATTTTATCACATAAAATGAACAGACAAAATCTTTATTAGCAATTTTCTGAAAATCCACTACATTTCCATAAAATAATACAATTTATCGATATGTGTATAATATTACAAAGTTACATTAACAAAACATCAGTCTTAAGCAGCCTGTTTCATATTTAAAATCACATTTTCATTTACTGTAGTGCTGTTACAGATTTATTGAAGCATTTTATAAGTGTACAATATGTGCCTGTTAGTATAATAATACATGAACAGGAGAAAAGAGTTTAAAAAAGGGTTAAATTTCAACCTCTCTGGTGGTATATATGTATAATGTAAATTATATGTATCCACTCAAACTTGTTTTACCTTTCTTTGTCTGTATATTTCATATCACTTATGTTTTAAACACATAATATATCCCAAATTTACAATTTTACACATCTGACAGTTACTAAAAATGTTCTATTCTAAGTTATTTCAAGAGAGTACAACTTACAAATTATTTATGATCTGAAATACAATAAATGGATATCACTTACTTTATAATATAAACCTATAACATAAAATAGACATGTAGGCCTATTGTCTAAATTCTAACAATGCGAAGGGAGTAAGAATATCTGATCAAGCAATTTGAGAAAAAAGGATATAAGCTTAATGATAGACTATAGTGATAATGATTTTCCAATGGCCAGAAAGTTATATTGTTTATTGAATAATAAATCAGTAACAATGCACAAATTTTGAGCAAAACTAAATGAACATCAGTCATTGGATATGTGTTTCTCAGAAATTATTACCGATCTTAGTAAGACTAATGAAATATTGTTTTATAGCGTAACATATAGAACTTGAGAAGTGTGATCACTCTTGTAGTTCACATGGTCTGGCAAAGTGAGGTGCTTCTATCAGTAAAGATGATTGCTGGCTGTGAGACAACACGCTAAGCCAGGCACATTATTATGAAAATACCGCTACAAAAGAAAACAGTAAGAACTGTAATGTACACTGTGCCTTAGCTATGAGGACATAAGGGAATACCGTTTTCTAACAGATATACTTTATATTTACTTTATAGATGTGAAAATCATGCCTTAAAAGCATTTAACCAAATAAGTGATTCTAACTCATGTTTGAGTATAATATTTAATGTTTAATATTTTAATATTTAATAGTTAATATTTAATATATAATACAACGCCAAAGAGCAAAGCTCATGTGAGGGGTGACAAACATACACTGGTTCAGAGGAAAAAATTATAAAACATACAACAATTATCTTAAGGCTATAACAAATTCACTATTGACAAACATACTACAAACCACAAAAAAAAAAACTTGACTTATACTAATCAATTTTGAAATATGTACGACTTCACAGAAATATATTATAACTAGGGACCGGATTCTTAGGTTTTTACCTATTTTTTTTCTTACTTCCAAAACAAAAAGCGCTCATACACTTTTTCGAATCATGTCCATAGGATTCACCCACATTAATTCTGTGGTACCTAAAAATACCTAAATGGGGTATAAAAACCTAAATATACCTAAACGGGATATAAAACCTAAAATACCTAATTTAGGCTACTTTTTTGTATTTTCTGTTTTCCAGTTGAGAAAGCTATATTTTGCGGAGAGACAAAACTTTGTCGGGTAGAAATTAATACCACCAGCATTTCGTCCAACCCATTGTCGTCTAGGATGGACAGTAACACGAGACAAAGTGTAAGAGTATCGGCGTATTCCTTTTAGAATATTCGTACGAACAACCATTGTTGCCGTGTGTGAACAATGATATAGATTTCTGTTTTAAAGCGGTTGTTTGTCTTTAGTACTTCCCTGTTATTCATACTGAGTGGTCACACTGTGAGTTTTAAGAAGACGTGTTAATCATAGGCGTAACGAGGGGGGGGTTTTGGGGGTTTGAACCCCCCCATTGATTAAAAAAGGGAAAATTGTACTATTTATTTCATTATTGTGATACATCACCTTTTTTAAAAATCTGCTTATAAATTACATAATATGAGTTTAAAGCTTGGGAAGCTTAAAACTCGTTATTGTGCATCTTATTTTTTAAAATTTTCCGGGGGGAGGACCCCAGAACCCCCCTCTCCAGATGTTATAACACCCCCATATGGTTGGCCTGGTTACGCCTATGGTGTTAATTATTCTTCTGAGGTTATTTTATGACGTTGCACTCGCGGGTTTCTACGTCTGTTCTGTCGTTTTCCAAGTTGCTCCTGCTATATATAACAGACGTTGTCATTCAATACAACTCACAGTTGAGAATCTTGAAGATACACTGTGATATACTGTAACCAGGAAATGTGAGGCAATCTTATTTTCACTGCTTCTTTTGATTGTTAACGCTTTCTTTCTTCAATTGTGTAATATTGTCCTAAAGCAAGTTTACACAAATTTAAGTCAATTTTTTTCAGTTAAACTTTACAAGTATTATGTATTGAATCCTATGTAGCACATTCAAATTCATTAAACCAATTATTCTTCCCGAAAACTATATTTTGGACAAAAAACCTAAAAAAAAAAATATTTCACCTAATGGAAAACCTAAAACAGTGTTTTTAAAAACCTAAAAATCCGGTCCCTAATTATAACTATTCCTACTGACTAAAGTACACATCTAAAAAGTATGATAATGCTTTTGGTTTAAAATTTCTAATGGAACTGGACACACTTTCAGGTAACATGTTATACAATTTTATACCATGAGGTTATCCCAAACATTTTTTCGAACTAAAGCCATTCACTTGTATTGGATACAATGACCTCTTAATAAGACTTACGGAAATCTACAGGATATTACAGTTTCGATGACAATCGGTGATTATTTCAGGACTCACATTTCTCCTTTCTGGAAATTGTAGGTGTAACTAATATAGCCTAAGTAAAATAGCTCGAAGAAACAATTATGATTACTAACTAATTAAGTTATTTAATTTTAAAATTCTTGTTTTTTTTTTTTACTTATTATGAATAATTTCTCAATTTTTAGTCAAATTATTCACCAAGGCATTTGCTTTCATCATTTTCATGTTGAAAGTTATCTGGTATTGCATTCATTGCATTTTTGTTAGACCATATGGGCATTTGATTCTCTTACAGTCTTCTCAAATGCGTTTCTGAAGGGAGAGGAAGTAACTTGAGCTTGAGACAGTGATTATAACCTTTTCTAAAATAAATTGATTAGAGTATCTCAATCCTTTACTATTAGAAATGTTGCATTTTTTAAGCATTGAATAAAAACCTAACTTCTGATTTTATAAAGACATTTAACCTTATTCTCTAATGAATTTTAACTGTTCTGAGCTGCTAATTTCCTTTCGAGATAGTATTTTTTCATTCTGCGTGGAAATTTTGTTCTCGGTTCTGGTCAAATTTCTATTCATATTATGTTTTTACTTCAAGTAGGCGATGTCCTCTTTGTTTTTAATTAATGAGTCCTCTTCTAGTGATGATTCTATGCTTTGTTCATATGACACACATGGGAAATTACCCTGATTAGAATTTAATGGAAAAGCTTCAGGAGTCCACTATTTTACAAACTCTCTTGGGGTGTGACTTATTCTCCTCTTAATAGGTAGGACTCCTCCAAACTTTAGAATGCTTTGTGAAATATTTTGGCAATTTTGGAAAAATATGGGTATGGCTCCATCTTCAAATGCCATCTAAACCGAGAATGTCAACCATATTGCCATCGACACAATGAATATCTTATTTGATAATGATGTCATCAGAAAAAATGCAACGAACAAACATCATTCTTATTAGTAAGCTGCCTGTCTCTTCTTGGTATTGCTCTATCCCATTCTTAAAATCTGTGGCTTAAAACTGTGGTTCTCTGGGGAAAACTAGAGATTAAAAACATATCCTTTTGAAGTTATCTCTAACTTTTATGTTGCTACAAAACAAAACTAAAAACAAAAAACACTTGCTTCAGAAAGTGACCCTTCACAGTAACACATGACGTTATTCGATTATTCGAAACACACACTCTATGCACTTTCTACAATGTCCATAGCTTGCAATATCATCTTTACTGATTGCAGCGCCAGCACTTTGACAGATCACCACAGTGCCACAATACCTATCTCCATATAAACAATGGTAAGGCGGCACGAGTGATCACACTTCTCAAGTTCTATACGTAATGTAAATAGTATGCATTTACATAGAGGATTACCATTCCTTCGGAAAAAGTCACAATCAACACAGAGAATTAAGCTTTTTGTAATATGTCAAAACAAAACATTATCACACTGTATTTAATACAACATGAGCAAATTAATAAACACTACAAAACGATATGATATCCAAACCCTCATAAAAGGCTTAATAAAAAAAAATTTTGAAGGTTTATCCACATATGAATTTCTAAACAAATACATTCCTGGTAGCTTATAAATCTTTACTTTATTGATTTCAGCTAGTTTCTCTTTTAAACGTTGGTATCTTAAATATAATAGTGCTACTTACAAGATCAACTACTGACTGGCTTGCATTTATTATTAACAGAAAACTGTATCCTAGAATGAAAGCTGTATTTCCAAAGTGACTTAAAACCAGAGCTTTTTTTCTGGCGGTACGCATACCCCTTAAAGATTTTTCTAATTTCATATACTAGAAAATCATTACCGTATTTTTTGGACTATAAGACGCGCCTTGATTTTAGCATGAAAATTTAAGGGAAAAAAAGTTCAATGTGATTCTACTGGGTAAACGAAATTTTGTGAGAGACTGAAAATATGTTTATACCCTCTCACAATCAGTACAGCACACGGTAAAGATAACGGAATAAGGCTGTTTAGAGGTCATTACCTTCATTTAGACCACCCCATGGAGACATCCTTTTGTAGGAAAGAACCCATCATTTCTTTCTTTTCGTGTTGTATACCTGGCTTCACACTGCTCTCATTTTATGATTGTGACAAGTAACACTGTACAGTCTGTGCCACAATTTTCAAGTAACTTATTATTGTACAACACCTTGTTTATGATTATGGTATTACCGGTAATAGGCATATTTAACATTATTTTATATTATTAATTAATATGTTTAGTTTATTTTGGACCATTAGATGCACTCAACTTTCAAGGCTCTGTTTTCAAGTAAAAAAGTGAGTCTTATGGTCCGATAAATACGATAATTTCCACAATTTTGAAATCTAGAGAAATTTGTGCCAAACAAAATTGATTATATGCATAATTTGCATTAAAATAGCTATTTTTAGTGTTGCATTTGTTAACTATAAAATGAGTTTCAAGAGGTGGGGCCTTACATTAGCACTGCTATCAGGAAAACAAATGAATGCTACGGTGACTATGTTGCCAGTGTTACTGATTCAACATTAGCACATGCTCAAGATTTGTTGAATCCCTTTTCTCTTGGCTTCAATTTGCATTTATTTGCACTAATGCTGCTGACATTCTGTCTCAGGCTATTCTGCAGTTGTTTTTCATGTATTAAATTATAATAATAATAATAATAATCTTTATTGTTCATTGAGGTTCTACATAGTAGAGTTCCTATTGAACATTGTCATAAATTTCCAAACAAAATGCTTCGCTTCAGGGAAGTTACAAATAGTTGTTTGGAGAGATTAAGTTCAAGTCGATCCCTTGTTCTAACAAGAAGAAATGTTTGTCAAGTTTATCTATTAAAAACTATTAACAGGGTTAAAAATAAAAAAATAAATATTATTGTTGAAGTATGAAGTTATTTGGATTAAATTCATTCAAGGAATAATATGCATTAGTTACTAGTACATGTCGTATAGTTCTACAGAATTTGATTTCGGACAAATTCTTCACCTCATGGGGAAGCTTATTGAATATTTTGATTCCCATAGCAATGGGACTCATTGCTGTTATTTGAAGATTGTGTCTAGTTATTGCTATATTATTTGCTGTTCTTGTCTCATGGTCATGAATATCTTTATTTTTGTTGATATTTGGTTCATTTGTTTTTATTAGTTTAAGTAACTCATATAAGTACATACCAGTCATAGTGAGGATATTATTGTTTTTAAAGCTATTTCTGTATGAATGCCTTCTACTTAATTTAAATATAATTCAAAGGGCTCTTTTTTGTAATTTGAATATGTTTTCACTTTCGCTTGAATTCCCCCAAAAAATTATTCCATAATTTAGATGTGAGTAGAAACTTCCGTAGTATATATTAATTAATGATTTAATTGATACTAGGTCTCTAATATTTCTTAACAGGTAGATGGTAGAGCTTAGTTTTTTACTTAAATGTATGCAATGATCTTTCCAGTTTAGATGAGTGTCAATATGGATACCGAGGAATTTGACTGAGCTTTCTAGCGTAATTTCTTTCGTACCTAGATTTAAAGTGGTTAGATGTTGGGTTTTATTGTAGTGGGTGTTGAAATATATATTCTTTGTTTTACTCTCATTCATTGTTAAATTGTTACATTGAAACCAGTGGTTCATGCTTTTTTCAATTTCTAAATAGTTGTTTTTTAATTCAGTCACATTTTGTCCTGTTACAATTGCGTTACTATCATCAGCATATATGACAAATTTCCCTTTATTTGTACATGTTGGGAGGTCATTTATATATACCAAAAAAAGAAGGGGGCCCAGGATGGATCCCTGGGGTACCCCATACTGCACTACTTTGCTTTCAGAAATGTGCCCTTGTGAAAATGACTCCACTTATAGTAGTATCCTTTAAATTATTTATAGACAAAAAGCACTGCTTACAACCAGTTTTTAAAGATTTTGAATTTAGCTAACAAATGAAATAAATATACCTTCCTCACATGAATAATAAATATTTCTTTCCAAAACTCTGCTAATCCAATACTGAGTCCTGTAGTGAAATGTTATTTTCAAATTATGAAAATTTAAAGATTTAAGTTAACGAAAATTATAAGACTATGGAATTACAAAAACTGCGATCACAGAACTACAATTTTAGTCATTTTGATATTTATTAAATAACCTCTCATCTTTCACGGTATCAAATGAAGAAAAGGGGTACGCCATAGCGTAGTGGTTGAGGCGCTGCGCTACAAACAGGAAGGCTGCGGGTTCCATTCCCGATGGGGTCGTTGGAATTTTTCAATTGGCCTAATCCTTCTGGTGACACTATGGCCCTGGGATCGACTCAGCCTCCGACAGAAATGAGTACCAGGAGCAATCCTGGGGTTAAAGGTGGCCGGTGCGTAAGGCTGACAACCTTACCACCTTCACGTGCCGAATGTCCAAAATCTGGGAGCCTCAACCTCCTGGAACCCTCTGGGCCTCCATGGCCTGTATAGGGATCACTTTACCTTTAAATGAAGAAAAGCTCTCTAAAAATATCCTTGCAGATACATTACTTGTGGCACTGAAAGGGTCTATCACCATTTTTCCGGAACCGTACATGTGGTCCATGACTTCTAGACTTAGTCTGTTGTGAGTTATTTATTCACATGGTTATGTTACAGTATTTATTTAATCTCTGTCTTATAATTTATGTACTTATACCGGTACCATTGTTATTGGGTTCTATAATATATGGAGTGGTACTCTTTGTCATAGGCTATCTGCACTGCAGGAATAAATCTAAATACATAAAATAAGCATGACATATTTTATTTCATAAAATGACCAGTAACAAAGCATGATAATATTTGGATATGCTAATCAGAGTTCTTATGAGAGGATTACTTCACACCAGTCTCCACAGCATGCACACGCCGGTTTCCAGATTAGACACTCTAGGGATGGGCAGCCTACCCCACAGCTTATATAAAACTGGAGGGACATGCATGTGCTGTGCCACTGCAGTCATACCACAGACCCTAGTTCTTATGGCGCTGCTAGGCTGAGCGATTTGCTAGCTGACGTCAGTTTGGGTATTCACCTAGTATGCTCTTGTAAAATATCGTAAACTTTCAAGTTTACCTCTGTTTTATCTAAAGAAGTTTTCTCTCAGTCTTCAAAATTTTTCTGGGATAGCTGAGCTCATCCTGTCTATCCTGATGCTTCACCCAGCTGTGTGATCCCAGATCTATTAGTCCGCAATTATGATTTCATGGAGGAAATTTGTTTTCGAAATAATCATTTCAATCAACCTTGGCTTGTAAGTGTAATTTCTAACTTATCTCAAGGCAATGTTCAAATGTTACAGATACATGTCTTCTTGGAGATACACATGCACAAACTACACTCACCTGGCATGAGAGAAATCTGGGCAGCTGTTATCTTGTCTAATATAATGCATTACAGGTAAGAAAAGCTCTTAAATTACTCTTTGCTATAAAAAAATCTGATATGGTGCACTCGTATGGATCTTGTGATTTTCTTGCTTCACAACCCAGAAAAAAGTAAGAAATTTGCAAAGTACCGCTATTTAAAAAGTCATGAGAACAACATTTTTTTTTTGTTATAGTAAGATAAAGTCAACATGCCTTGTACCACATCCTCGTAAGATGGCTTATCTGAATATTAAATCTCCATTTTGATTAAGAAACTTTTGTTTTAGAAATATGTTGTTCATAAACCTTTTTTTAGGGAAATACTGGACCTTAAAACTAGTATTTATGGTGAAAACTCGTCACTGAATTTCAAAACTGAATATGACACTTTCTTTACTTTTAGTGACTTACTTAGCATATGACATACATACGAAAAGCCAACGTTTGAGAAACACTACATTTTAAGTTAATTATAATAAATCCATAGAGAAAATAAACTAAGATACAACACAAATTAACCATTCAATGAAGTTAAAATTGCAAACTTTTGTTTAAACAATATGTACATCAACTTCCTGACAAGCAGTATTTCCTGGGGATTGTATTAAAACTATCTTTAACTCATGTGGAATTATGTAAGATCCTTTTTTTATTTTCAAATAGTGCGAACTTCTCTTATTGCACTTTTACCTCAGTAACATGTGATCAGTTTAAAGACAACTTCTGGCACTTTAATATGCTTTTATTATTTTACTTCCTTTTAGCATAATATCTTAACTAAACCACTTCTGGAAATGTTAATAGTCCGGTTCATAGATAAGAATATTATTTCATCCTGAGTTCCTGACACAATTGATAGTAAGATTACACTTGCTTCCATATATTACCCAAAAATTATTTGGGTAAGATTTTTTCTCACTTCCTTTTTTATGACACCTGGACTTAGTCACATAATACTATTCCTCTGAAATCTCCTCACTTTATCATTTTCCTCATAATTTCTGGGTCCAGGATAAGTTCTCTGCTTACCACATATCCCCATGAGGAGTGAATGGATAATTCTGCTGTAAAACTATACCTTTGGAGAAAATAGTTTTTGAACATATCAAATTAAATTGAAGGATTCCATTTTTGTACATTTCTTGCACACAGTATTTTACATAGAAAATGCATACAATTTTTTAAATATAGATATGATTGCTTGAAAAAGCAAATATACAACTACATCTATTATTCCTTATTTAGATTTTCATGTAAAAAAAGCCTAGCCTTCTGAGAGTATAAAGACATTTAAACAAATAGCTTTTCTACCATACTCTACTAATGAGCTATATTAAAAATACAACATATAAAATTTTTCTAACTTTACATTACATCACTACATCAGTGCTCCAGTTAACTTCAGCTATCAGTTAAATTACAGAATGGCAGAACTATGACTAAATTCCAGTAAAGAAAGAACTATATGAGCCTCTTTTGTTGAAATACAAATATTTTATGCTTGACATTTATTTCTATAAAATCAATCAGCTCTTCTCAATTGTTTTAATGTTTCTAAGAATTGCTGAAGAAGCAAAGTATAAATTTTATTTTTTAACTAGTGTTTTCCTATATATACGAGGGGGGACCCAAAAATAACCGGAATCGAACTGTTGCGCGCGAATGCTTTCTAGTTAGGAGTTGTGCTGTTAGGTGGTGTTATCTGGGTCTCCTGCGACCGTCAGTGAACTGGCGTCAGTCTGAGTTAAGTGGCTTGGTTGTGGTACGCTGTTGTTTGCGTTCGTGTCTCAACCCGTTGGCGATTAGCGAGATGCCCGACCACAAGGAACAAAGAGTGTGTGTGAAATTTTGTTTTCTGTTAGGAAAACTGCAGCCAAGACCAATGGGATGCTTAGACAATCCTTTCATGATGATGCTTTGGGGAAATCACAGGTCTAAGAGTGGATTTCCCGTTTCAAATCTGGCAACATGTCAACTGAAGACATGCCATGCTCCGAGCGTCCTACGACAGGAAGAAATGACGAAAACATTGCCAAAATCAAACGTGCAATTGATGAAGATCTTTTAAGAAAATTTGGATCATTCTGCACTTCACTCTTCAAGTCGCGGCAAACATTCATGCGGTTTTCTCTTCGGTCATCTCTATGCAAGCGAGGAACAAATTTTGAAGACGCCCGTCTCGGTTAAATTCGCTGGACCGTGCTCCATGACACGTTCGTTCGACACGTTCTTTCTACGATCTCGGCTGCAGTTTTCCCTAACAGAAAAAATTTCACACACACTCTTTGTTCCTTGTGGTCGGCCATCTCACAAATCACCGACGGGTTGAAACACGAACGCAAACAACAGCGTACCACAACCAAGCCACTTAACTCAGACTGACGCCAGCTCACTGACAGTCGCGGGAGACCCCCAGATAACACCACGTAACAGCACAACTCCTAACTAGAAAGTATTCACATGCAACAGTTCGATTCCGGTTATTTTTGGGTCCCCCTCGTAGCTTAAAAAAAGGATCATGCAATACTTAGGGCCGGTATTATAATCATGGTTTAACCTTTAGTTTTAGTTTAAATTTTAGTTTTTCAAATTTTTGCGTATTATAAACGATAACTACAAGTTAATCTTAAGTTTAACCTAACTGAACCTTTTCTACCGTTTAATCTGTAGTTTAAGATGTAATAATTGTTTTAATGAAAATGACTATAAAAACACGATAAGAAAGTATCAACAAATTCAATTTCGGATACAACATGCTATGAGAAGAAGAGACAAAACTTATTTTATTACTTTCCGGAACGTAAAGTATTGTCCAGTTATGTTGTGATCTTCCTTTTAGCTGTTAATATTTTTATAAGAGCTTATTGCGAAATGTTTAATTTATTATGTCATGGTTGGTTTTATTTCTTTCTGCTTTTCTCCCGTTTTCAGGGGGCCTTGTGTTTTAGTTTCTCTTCTCCTCATTATTTTTAAGGACAGTTGAACTTCTCTACAATATGTATTTATATTGTTAGCTTTCTTCTTTTCTTCTTGTTCGAATATCATTTTTCTTGGTTCTTCGCCAGCTTCTGTTCGTCTGTATAATTGCCATTGCAATTTCTATCGGCATTTTGGGTCATTTCACCCTATTACTATATTAAAAAGCTGGTGATTCATAGCTTGATCTTCAATGCTGTTTTTAATGCATTTTCTCTTCAGTCAAGGGTATATATTAGCAAGATTTCAAGCTTATCTGTGAAGACATTATTTGTTATAGAAAGGCTATCCTTTCTGATTTGATTATACTTCAAGAATAAATGTTCATGTGAACAATTACGAGCTTCAAGATCATTTGAACTGTGAGTTAATCTCATTATTATAAACCTGTTTAATGTACCTTGTAGATTAGCCATCGTTACGAATTAGGCAGTGATTGTGATATTCAGTTGCTGAAGTTAACTACGAATGATGTGTTTTTCAGCTAGCGGCAATTGCTAGCTAAGAATAGTGATATCTATTGTTTTGACACTACAAGGATTATTTATATGTTTCAAATTCTGATAAATATCAATGGTCCTCCGCAGTCATCAAGGTTTATCGACGTCAAGAAGTCTAAGGAAGTCGTTTTGTCTATATCGCTCATAAGGAATATATATTTGTTAATCAAGAAGCTTTAAGACACTACTGTATGCCTATTTATGAAACTATTTAATTATAAGTCTTATCGAAATATATGGTAAGTCTTTTAAGAACCAACAAATTGGAATTGATCATTTCATTAGTGGCAATTATTACTAGGAGACTAGGAGGGTTATAAGGCTATATGAAGGCTCTCATTTTATGTTTTTGCTACCAGATAATGCTTGTTCTTAAAAATTCTCCTACTCTTTCATTCAAAGAAGATGTGCAAGCCACGCTATACAGTCCATTATAAACGCACATGTAATCTTTTTGGTCCTCGCGAGCCGGAAGTTTATTTCTGCTCCATTCCGAACCTTCTAACATAATTAGAGCCTAGGTTGTTGGTTCAAATTATTTATTCCATCAAGAGATTTAAGATTGTAAAAATCTCTTGATTTCTATCGAGCCTGATTTCAGATTTAAGCCTATCACATCAGGACTCAAACTATTGCCTGTTCCTAATGATATTATTGTAAACATATATTGTAACATAGTGCATTCTCTCCGACAGAACAGCTTAAAAGCAAGCAAATTAAGTCAATTTCAAGTTGTTTGTGCTTCAGAATTCTGTTTGAGCACTACTATTGAATTATCATTGACTGAAGCACATTTTATAGTTTATTTCCCGACTTAGATAGTCGGTTTGAGTTAAAGTAATAACACCATAAATAATTTGAGTTTACAAGTGCTTCGTCTCCATACTTATTAGTATATTTGAGACTGATATATATTCTATTATAGCTTGCAACTATAACTTGTGTATTTAAGATTATTGTCACATAACATCTTTGTACTTTACCTTTGTAAAACACATCTACACAATTTTGTTTTGCCTATTACGCGGGCAACCTATAAACTTTCTTATTTCTGTCCCAATCGCGGGCAACTTAAGCAATAACTCTAATAGTGACATTTCCACGTGGAATCAAGTGTTGTGACGTATTTATGAACATTTAATTGCAGATATCGTTACAATGGCTAATCTTGAGCTTACGTTAAAGGGACTTAAAGCTAAAAGAACCCCTATAAAATCTCAAGTCAACACTATTCTGTCCTTAACTATAGATCAGGATATTTCTCCTCAAGATTTTTTGGATCTTAAAATTGATTTAAAGGAGCTTCACGCTAATTTCCAAAGAATCCAGAATGAAATTGAGGAATTAGAATTCTCTGAAATTGAAGAGGCTTATCACGCCGAGGTTGATAAAGTCATCTCGCGGGCTAACTCCCATATTAACAAACAAATTGATGCTTTTAATAAGGCTAAAGCAGCTGAAGCTCAGGCTAGGGCAAACCGAGAAAGGGCTGAAGCTCAGGCTAAGGCAGACCAAGAAAAGGCTGAAGCTCAGGCATTAGCTATTGATAAGTTTAATCATTTGAAAGGTCAACTTATTATGCAAATTCAAAATGCTAATGATATTGAAATTGGAGACAAAATGTCTTATAATGAGGCCTTAATTATTCAATCAGATTTACGACGGCTTATAGAAAAATACAGAGAGGAAAGCTCTCAATTCATTAACATTTCTGATCAGGACGTGGAATTGCAGGAGTTTCAGTTCCAGTCTGATTTCAATAAGGCTTGTGCTTTCCGAAAGACACGAATAATTAATACCAAGGTTTTATATGATCCCGAGCAGGCTGTTTCTTCTACCAGTCAGCATTCAGTGCTTGAAGCACCTATGCCTACTCTTCCCAAGCTCCCTGAAATTAGGCTACCCAGATTTTCAGGCGACCCTAGAGCTTGGCTTGAATTTAGGGATACCTTCAATTCCTTAATTGTTCAGCATAGTCACATCTCCAACATGGATAAGTTTCAGTACCTAAAGTCTTGTTTATCCCCGGAGGTAATGACTGTGATTCAGAATATCCCGGTCTCCAATGCCACCTTTGATGTAGCTTGGAAGACTTTAGCTGAAAGATTCGATAATGACAGGTTAATTGCCAATACGCATTTGGATAACCTTTTTTCTCCACCGCCCCTTAAAGGAGATTCTGCAAGCCCATTGCAACAATACTTAGATCATTTTTCAAGTACGGTTCATGCATTGAACGTACTAAACACTGATGTTCCTCTGTCTGACTTAATTATTTCACGTATCATTGTAAGCTCCCAGTAGAATTAATTAAAGAATGGGAATCTTCAATTAAGTTAGGAAAACTTCCCAAGTTGCAGGAATTATTCAGTTTTTTGGAGTCTAGGGTTAGGGTGCTGCAGATGACAGAATCGGTTCTGAAGAGTCAGTCCGTCAAGCCCTCGTCTGCTCCCTCTGTCAAAGCTAACCTCTCTTCTCCTAAAGCGAAATGCAATTATTGTAGTGAATCGAATCACACCATAATTTATTGTGATGCCTTTAGATCGTTGAATTATTCATCCCGCGATCAATTCGTGAAAAATCACAAACTTTGTCGTGTTTGCCTTAGCTCAAATGGCCACACTTCGAGCTGTAACACTTTTAGATGTAGACAATGTCAAGGCAGGCACAGCAACTTATTGCATGACTCTTCACGGCCAAGCAATTCTCAAGCCATAAATACGGCCAATATCATGTCTGCTAGCCAGTCACGGCAGAAATGTCTTTTACCTACTGCTAGCGTGATAATTTTAAATAACAATGGCAGTGCCATACAGGCCACAGCTATTCTTGATACTGGATCGGACTGTAATTTAATTACTGACAGATTATTCAAGCAGCTTGATTTGTCGTCATTATCTCAATGTACTTCTCTCGCTGGCATTCTTTCTACCAATGCAAATGTCTTGAGGTGTACAGAAATCTCTATAAGATCTCAGGTTACGAATTGGTGCTACAATACAAAGGCCATTATAGTTTCTGAGATCTCTGCTTCTAATTTCCCTAAAAACTTTATTAGTACTAGCGGTTGGAACATTCCTCCTAACTTACCCTTAGCAGATCCTAGCTTTAATTCTCCTAAGCCTATTGATTTGCTATTGGGGGTTGAGATATGTTCTCAAATCATGGTATCTGGACAGATATCTGCTCCCAATTTGCCTACTATACAGAACTCCCAGCTAGGCTGGTACTTCTCCGGCAAGTTGCCTTCGTTCCCTCTTAAGCATCATAACATGCCTTCAATGCAGCGTAGGAGATGTTCTGACTTGAATAGGCCTTCATCAGATAAACCCTTTATTTCTACTGAGTCTTCTGTGAATTACTCAGCCTTCTTTACGTCTGATGAGGGTATCAGTAATCAGCTTACTCATTCACCCACGACTTTGAAAACTCTTGTGGCCAATAGAGCCGCTGATATTCAGGAGACTACATCTATTGATTCTTGTTCTCATGTCGCCTCTAAGGAAAATCATGCAGATCTTATTTCAAGAGGATCTTCTCCTTCAAATCTTTCTTCCTTGCAGAGACGTTCAAAATGGTTGAAGGCTATGCCTAATGTTACCATAGGTACACCAGTTTTAATCATGGATGACAATATGCCTCCCTTAAAATGGATTGTTGGCATCATAACTCAGACTCACCCAGGCCCAGACGGTCTTGTGAGGGTTGTCACGGTCAGGACTTCTACAAGTTATCTGAAACGACCCATCATTAAACTAGCCCCAATTCCCATATATGACTCTCACGACTAAAGCAGTCGTTCATTTTTTCTTTGTTCAGTTACTTTTATTTCTCAAGTTTTAGGATTTTATGGTGCTTCTGAAGATCCAACATAACTTCGCATTCCTGTTTGATTATTCCCTAGTGAATAATCGCGGGCAATATGTTCAGTTATGTTGTGATCTTCTTTTTAGCTGTTAATATTTTTATAAGAGCTTATTGCGAAATGTTTAATTTATTATGTCATGGTTGGTTTTATTTCTTTCTGATTTTCTCCCGTTTTCAGGGGGCCTTGTGTTTTAGTTTCTCTTCTCCTCATTATTACTTCCTCTGCCCGAGCCATAGGTACTATAGGTAGAGGAAGTATTGTTTTCGACCCCAAAATTCGAAGTTGAGTTTTTAGCATATATACACGTTTCAAGGCCCCCTGAATCCAAAAATACTATTTTTGGAAACATGTCTGTGTGTCTGTGTGGAATATCTGTGAACAAGCTAGCTCCAAAACGGAAAATCGTATGAAAACAAAATTTCGTATTTGGGTCAGGTACCTTCTGAAGATGTGATTCGTAGATTGGCGACAAATTTTCCTTATTTTTAAGGGTACTTTACATGAAGAAATTTTCGTTTTTCGCGATTTTCTCGAAAACGGCTCTAACGATTTTCTTTAAATTTTGCACATGGGTTGCTTATACTAAGAGCTAAAACTTTTATTAGAAACATTTTTTCGAGAAAATTCTCTGAGGGTAGTTACAAGCCACCCACTGTTCACCCACTGTTTGTAGAAAGTTTGTCTTACGTGATGAACAACTGAATTCGCGCTCTTTCACGGCCTCTTATTCTATATAAGAATGTGAAGTGAGAAAGATGTGTTGTTGGTCATGCATAGAGTAAAGATGTATCTGAGGGAAATATTCGATAAATTTCGGAAATTATATTTTACGGCAGAAAGTTCAATAAACGTCTGCAGTCATTTGTTCTTTTTTTTTAAGTTTGTTATATAGACTGCGCTTTTAGTCGCATCATTGAAAGAAGAGGTATTTATAGGATAATCAGCGTAAAATTGTGTCTTGCGATTCTGTACAAGGATATGTGAATACTGCTAACTTTTATTTGGGCAGAGGAAGTTATGTGACTTTCACATCAGATTTTTTTTAAGGACAGTTGAACTTCTCTACAATATGTATTTATATTGTTAGCTTTCTTCTTTTCTTCTTTTCTTCTTGTTCGAATATCATTCTTCTTGGTTCTTCGCCAGCTTCATTTCGTCTGTATAATTGCCATTGCAATTTCTATCAGCATTTTGGGTCATTTCACCCTATTACTATATTAAAAAGCTGGTGATTCATAGCTTGATCTTCGATGCTGTTTTTAATGCATTTTCTCTTCAGTCAAGGGTATATATTAGCAAGATTTCAAGCTTATCTGTGAAGACATTATTTGTTATAGAAAGGCTATCCTTTCTGATTTGATTATACTTCAAGAATAAATGTTCATGTGAACAATTACGAGCTTCAAGATCATTTGAACTGTGAGTTAATCTCATTATTATAAACCTGTTTAATGTACCTTGTAGATTAGCCATCGTTACGAATTAGGGAGTGATTGTGATATTCAGTTGCTGAAGTTAACTATGAATGATGTGTTTTTCAGCTAGCGGCAATTGCTAGCTAAGAATAGTGATATCTATTGTTTTGACACTACAAGGATTATTTATATGTTTCAAATTCTGATAAATATCAATGGTCCTCCGCAATCATCAAGGTTTATCGACGTCAAGAAGTCTAAGGAAGTCGTTTTGTCTATATCGCTCATAAGGAATATATATTTGTTAATCAAGAAGCTTTAAGACACTACTGTATGCCTATTTATGAAACTATTTAATTATAAGTCTTATCGAAATATATGGTAAGTCTTTTAAGAACCAACAAATTGGAATTGATCATTTCATTAGTGGCAATTATTACTAGGAGACTAGGAGGGTTATAAGGCTATATGAAGGCTCTCATTTTATGTTTTTGCTACCAGATAATGCTTGTTCTTAAAAATTCTCCTACTCTTTCATTCAAAGAAGATGTGCAAGCCACGCTATACAGTCCATTATAAACGCACATGTAATCTTTTTGGTCCTCGCGAGCCGGAAGTTTATTTCTGCTCCATTCCGAACCTTCTAACATAATTAGAGCCTAGGTTGTTGGTTCAAATTATTTATTCCATCAAGAGATTTAAGATTGTAAAAATCTCTTGATTTCTATCGAGCCTGATTTCAGATTTAAGCCTATCACATCAGGACTCAAACTATTGCCTGTTCCTAATGATATTATTGTAAACATATATTGTAACATAGTGCATTCTCTCCGACAGAACAGCTTAAAAGCAAGCAAATTAAGTCAATTTCAAGTTGTTTGTGCTTCAGAATTCTGTTTGAGCACTACTATTGAATTATCATTGACTGAAGCACATTTTATAGTTTATTTCCCGACTTAGATAGTCGGTTTGAGTTAAAGTAATAACACCATAAATAATTTGAGTTTACAAGTGCTTCGTCTCCATACTTATTAGTATATTTGAGACTGATATATATTCTATTATAGCTTGCAACTATAACTTGTGTATTTAAGATTATTGTCACATAACATCTTTGTACTTTACCTTTGTAAAACACATCTACACAATTTTGTTTTGCCTATTACGCGGGCAACCTATAAACTTTCTTATTTCTGTCCCAATCGCGGGCAACTTAAGCAATAACTCTAATAGTGACATTTCCACGTGGAATCAAGTGTTGTGACGTATTTATGAACATTTAATTGCAGATATCGTTACAATGGCTAATCTTGAGCTTACGTTAAAGGGACTTAAAGCTAAAAGAACCCCTATAAAATCTCAAGTCAACACTATTCTGTCCTTAACTATAGATCAGGATATTTCTCCTCAAGATTTTTTGGATCTTAAAATTGATTTAAAGGAGCTTCACGCTAATTTCCAAAGAATCCAGAATGAAATTGAGGAATTAGAATTCTCTGAAATTGAAGAGGCTTATCACGCCGAGGTTGATAAAGTCATCTCGCGGGCTAACTCCCATATTAACAAACAAATTGATGCTTTTAATAAGGCTAAAGCAGCTGAAGCTCAGGCTAGGGCAAACCGAGAAAGGGCTGAAGCTCAGGCTAAGGCAGACCAAGAAAAGGCTGAAGCTCAGGCATTAGCTATTGATAAGTTTAATCATTTGAAAGGTCAACTTATTATGCAAATTCAAAATGCTAATGATATTGAAATTGGAGACAAAATGTCTTATAATGAGGCCTTAATTATTCAATCAGATTTACGACGGCTTATAGAAAAATACAGAGAGGAAAGCTCTCAATTCATTAACATTTCTGATCAGGACGTGGAATTGCAGGAGTTTCAGTTCCAGTCTGATTTCAATAAGGCTTGTGCTTTCCGAAAGACACGAATAATTAATACCAAGGTTTTATATGATCCCGAGCAGGCTGTTTCTTCTACCAGTCAGCATTCAGTGCTTGAAGCACCTATGCCTACTCTTCCCAAGCTCCCTGAAATTAGGCTACCCAGATTTTCAGGCGACCCTAGAGCTTGGCTTGAATTTAGGGATACCTTCAATTCCTTAATTGTTCAGCATAGTCACATCTCCAACATGGATAAGTTTCAGTACCTAAAGTCTTGTTTATCCCCGGAGGTAATGACTGTGATTCAGAATATCCCGGTCTCCAATGCCACCTTTGATGTAGCTTGGAAGACTTTAGCTGAAAGATTCGATAATGACAGGTTAATTGCCAATACGCATTTGGATAACCTTTTTTCTCCACCGCCCCTTAAAGGAGATTCTGCAAGCCCATTGCAACAATACTTAGATCATTTTTCAAGTACGGTTCATGCATTGAACGTACTAAACACTGATGTTCCTCTGTCTGACTTAATTATTTCACGTATCATTGTAAGCTCCCAGTAGAATTAATTAAAGAATGGGAATCTTCAATTAAGTTAGGAAAACTTCCCAAGTTGCAGGAATTATTCAGTTTTTTGGAGTCTAGGGTTAGGGTGCTGCAGATGACAGAATCGGTTCTGAAGAGTCAGTCCGTCAAGCCCTCGTCTGCTCCCTCTGTCAAAGCTAACCTCTCTTCTCCTAAAGCGAAATGCAATTATTGTAGTGAATCGAATCACACCATAATTTATTGTGATGCCTTTAGATCGTTGAATTATTCATCCCGCGATCAATTCGTGAAAAATCACAAACTTTGTCGTGTTTGCCTTAGCTCAAATGGCCACACTTCGAGCTGTAACACTTTTAGATGTAGACAATGTCAAGGCAGGCACAGCAACTTATTGCATGACTCTTCACGGCCAAGCAATTCTCAAGCCATAAATACGGCCAATATCATGTCTGCTAGCCAGTCACGGCAGAAATGTCTTTTACCTACTGCTAGCGTGATAATTTTAAATAACAATGGCAGTGCCATACAGGCCACAGCTATTCTTGATACTGGATCGGACTGTAATTTAATTACTGACAGATTATTCAAGCAGCTTGATTTGTCGTCATTATCTCAATGTACTTCTCTCGCTGGCATTCTTTCTACCAATGCAAATGTCTTGAGGTGTACAGAAATCTCTATAAGATCTCAGGTTACGAATTGGTGCTACAATACAAAGGCCATTATAGTTTCTGAGATCTCTGCTTCTAATTTCCCTAAAAACTTTATTAGTACTAGCGGTTGGAACATTCCTCCTAACTTACCCTTAGCAGATCCTAGCTTTAATTCTCCTAAGCCTATTGATTTGCTATTGGGGGTTGAGATATGTTCTCAAATCATGGTATCTGGACAGATATCTGCTCCCAATTTGCCTACTATACAGAACTCCCAGCTAGGCTGGTACTTCTCCGGCAAGTTGCCTTCGTTCCCTCTTAAGCATCATAACATGCCTTCAATGCAGCGTAGGAGATGTTCTGACTTGAATAGGCCTTCATCAGATAAACCCTTTATTTCTACTGAGTCTTCTGTGAATTACTCAGCCTTCTTTACGTCTGATGAGGGTATCAGTAATCAGCTTACTCATTCACCCACGACTTTGAAAACTCTTGTGGCCAATAGAGCCGCTGATATTCAGGAGACTACATCTATTGATTCTTGTTCTCATGTCGCCTCTAAGGAAAATCATGCAGATCTTATTTCAAGAGGATCTTCTCCTTCAAATCTTTCTTCCTTGCAGAGACGTTCAAAATGGTTGAAGGCTATGCCTAATGTTACCATAGGTACACCAGTTTTAATCATGGATGACAATATGCCTCCCTTAAAATGGATTGTTGGCATCATAACTCAGACTCACCCAGGCCCAGACGGTCTTGTGAGGGTTGTCACGGTCAGGACTTCTACAAGTTATCTGAAACGACCCATCATTAAACTAGCCCCAATTCCCATATATGACTCTCACGACTAAAGCAGTCGTTCATTTTTTCTTTGTTCAGTTACTTTTATTTCTCAAGTTTTAGGATTTTATGGTGCTTCTGAAGATCCAACATAACTTCGCATTCCTGTTTGATTATTCCCTAGTGAATAATCGCGGGCAATATGTTCAGTTATGTTGTGATCTTCTTTTTAGCTGTTAATATTTTTATAAGAGCTTATTGCGAAATGTTTAATTTATTATGTCATGGTTGGTTTTATTTCTTTCTGATTTTCTCCCGTTTTCAGGGGGCCTTGTGTTTTAGTTTCTCTTCTCCTCATTATTACTTCCTCTGCCCGAGCCATAGGTACTATAGGTAGAGGAAGTATTGTTTTCGACCCCAAAATTCGAAGTTGAGTTTTTAGCATATATACACGTTTCAAGGCCCCCTGAATCCAAAAATACTATTTTTGGAAACATGTCTGTGTGTCTGTGTGGAATATCTGTGAACAAGCTAGCTCCAAAACGGAAAATCGTATGAAAACAAAATTTCGTATTTGGGTCAGGTACCTTCTGAAGATGTGATTCGTAGATTGGCGACAAATTTTCCTTATTTTTAAGGGTACTTTACATGAAGAAATTTTCGTTTTTCGCGATTTTCTCGAAAACGGCTCTAACGATTTTCTTTAAATTTTGCACATGGGTTGCTTATACTAAGAGCTAAAACTTTTATTAGAAACATTTTTTCGAGAAAATTCTCTGAGGGTAGTTACAAGCCACCCACTGTTCACCCACTGTTTGTAGAAAGTTTGTCTTACGTGATGAACAACTGAATTCGCGCTCTTTCACGGCCTCTTATTCTATATAAGAATGTGAAGTGAGAAAGATGTGTTGTTGGTCATGCATAGAGTAAAGATGTATCTGAGGGAAATATTCGATAAATTTCGGAAATTATATTTTACGGCAGAAAGTTCAATAAACGTCTGCAGTCATTTGTTCTTTTTTTTTAAGTTTGTTATATAGACTGCGCTTTTAGTCGCATCATTGAAAGAAGAGGTATTTATAGGATAATCAGCGTAAAATTGTGTCTTGCGATTCTGTACAAGGATATGTGAATACTGCTAACTTTTATTTGGGCAGAGGAAGTTATGTGACTTTCACATCAGATTTTTTTTAAGGACAGTTGAACTTCTCTACAATATGTATTTATATTGTTAGCTTTCTTCTTTTCTTCTTTTCTTCTTGTTCGAATATCATTCTTCTTGGTTCTTCGCCAGCTTCATTTCGTCTGTATAATTGCCATTGCAATTTCTATCAGCATTTTGGGTCATTTCACCCTATTACTATATTAAAAAGCTGGTGATTCATAGCTTGATCTTCGATGCTGTTTTTAATGCATTTTCTCTTCAGTCAAGGGTATATATTAGCAAGATTTCAAGCTTATCTGTGAAGACATTATTTGTTATAGAAAGGCTATCCTTTCTGATTTGATTATACTTCAAGAATAAATGTTCATGTGAACAATTACGAGCTTCAAGATCATTTGAACTGTGAGTTAATCTCATTATTATAAACCTGTTTAATGTACCTTGTAGATTAGCCATCGTTACGAATTAGGGAGTGATTGTGATATTCAGTTGCTGAAGTTAACTATGAATGATGTGTTTTTCAGCTAGCGGCAATTGCTAGCTAAGAATAGTGATATCTATTGTTTTGACACTACAAGGATTATTTATATGTTTCAAATTCTGATAAATATCAATGGTCCTCCGCAATCATCAAGGTTTATCGACGTCAAGAAGTCTAAGGAAGTCGTTTTGTCTATATCGCTCATAAGGAATATATATTTGTTAATCAAGAAGCTTTAAGACACTACTGTATGCCTATTTATGAAACTATTTAATTATAAGTCTTATCGAAATATATGGTAAGTCTTTTAAGAACCAACAAATTGGAATTGATCATTTCATTAGTGGCAATTATTACTAGGAGACTAGGAGGGTTATAAGGCTACATGAAGGCTCTCATTTTATGTTTTTGCTACCAGATAATGCTTGTTCTTAAAAATTTTCCTACTCTTTCATTCAAAGAAGATGTGCAAGCCACGCTATACAGTCCATTATAAATGCACATGTTTTTTAATGTAGGCCTAAACAGAGAAGGTTGTACTGTGAGACAAATGCTAATACAAGATCATTTTTATGAGCAATGAATAGCTTCTTATTTTAGCTGTGATTGAAATAAACTTAACTTACACTGAACAAAACTGAGTTCAATTTAGATTTAGATTTTCCATTCTACGATTTCACTATACTTTCGAACTAAATATACTAACGATTCTATTTCATTGGATGAAAAGTTTGGCAACGTTTTGAACTATTTGTGTCAGTCATTTTTGTCACAATATACAAACAAATACAAGAAAATTAGCAGATCTTATTGTTTTTCTTTTATTTCCAAGGCCAATTCGTCTTCTTTTCCCAGCCAACAGGTCTACCAACACCATTGCACTACGGTTTAACTTAACAAGAACATTATAAAACGGCAACTAGAGTTAATCTTAAGATTAGGTTTAACTTAATCTAAAGATCAACTTTGTTTATAATACCGGGCCTTAATCATATACAGTAGTCTTAAGGCTAGTTTACATGATGAAACTAGGTTTCATAACTACTTTCATAAAATTAATTACACCAATTTCCTTCCAAACAAATTCAGAGCAGTAGCACTTTTTATTTAATTTTTGAAGTTCAAGTTGTTGAAACCCCATAGACATGTTTGGACTGTGTAAAAATCCAGGGTTTTACAAAATGCGAACAGGTGTATAACCTCGAAACTCTGGTTTCACAAAAAAATTTGAATCAGCCAAAACTGCACAGTGTCGTAACTCATTGTTAAAGTATATTGCATTCAAAATGTGCATGTGCATTCAAAAATAGTTGTGAAACTTAGTTACAAAAATCTGTTTTTGCCATGTAAACTAGCCTTAAAATCTTAAGGGGGAAAAAAAAATCAGCACCACTGAATACATCTTCATAAATAGCAAAAAGTCCGTCAGTCTTTTCTTTCCATGTTGAATAATATTCTGAAGAATTTTTAAGATTTACAGAATAGGCTCAAGAAAACCTCTTTATTTTAAGAATGAAATTCAAATATTTCACTACTTGAAATTTTTTTTATCTTGTTTTTTAATCGGTAACATCCTTATAAATACCTTAAATGTCAATCTTAACTACGTATACATGGTGTTGAATAAAGAGTTCTATTAACAGATAACATCAAAACCTGCACTTGTCACCAAACACACTAACCCTTCCCACTAAGTGCAATACACAACTCTATATAACCGATACTACACCCTGTACAATCTTATTAAATTCATGAAATCTGTGATTAAATTAATCTTACACGTCTTTAAAAGAAATATCAATAATGGTTATTCTACAGCAGCAGATACAAGTTTGTATTAGTTGTTTTCTCTTATTGTTGATCTTATATATGGCAGTAAAGTGTTAACAACAAGTAAGAACAAATATGCCGTAAACTGGGCCAACTTTGGCCCTTGGGGGCAACTTTGTCCCACACAGAGAATAAAAGTTAATATTTTTTTTTGTAGAGGTTACATAAAAGATGACAGAATGAACTGTGGCATAATAACTTTGCTATTTTCTGGAGAATCTATATGGATTACTAGGAATATTTATCACTATCCTTTAAAGGTGGTACCTGTGTCACAATCAGAATCAGCTGTTTTGTGGAGGGAAGATTGTGTGAAAACTTTATAGGCTGTAGACCTGGATTTGTACAAAAAAAATGCAGTAAGTATCAAATTATTTACTTTATATATTTATAAAAAACATGGCATTTTAATGAAGCTTGATTTTAAATATATTTTTTCATATTCATTCTAATTCATACCATGTATCATTTTAGAGGTTATTTGGGACAACTTTGTCCCGGGCCAAAGTTACCATAGTGTTTTCATGAAAATTGTGTTGTGCTTGTTTTTTTAGGGTTTTTCTCTCAAAACACATTCCAGAACAACAGAAATGGGGAAAGAGAGGAAGGGAAGCAGGTGAAAACTAGGGAGTCGGGAATAGAAAAAAATATTCTTACGATAAGTTACAAAAATGTTTGCAAGATATAATGGAAGCCGAGAAGATTTTCTACATAAGATTCGCCAGGAAAGCCTCAAATCTTACATAATGGAAGCTCGTCTGTCACAGAGGTTATGGAAGGAAAAGCTAAAGGAAAATGACTATGTTGCAATCAACTACAGAGGAAGACTATCCAGGCAGAATTGTTGGTTTTGCCATGTAAGATGGGATAAAAAAAATTAAAGTGAAGTGTACGGAAAAAACCAATGAAGTTCTGGAGATGGCCACAAGAAGGGAAAGAGGACAATATTGGCTTATGATTTTGATGATATGAAAACAAGAATTGATTATCCATACCAATTAGGAGAGGATAGGCCCTACTATTCTGTCGCTAAACTGAACAGTTTCATTTCTTTTTATAATCTTTAAGTTTTTAGTTTTTATTGTTTCACTATTCTAGTTACTAGCATTTCACTAAGTACTGTACAGTATAATTTTTATCTTTCAGTATAGCCTAAGCATTATTTTTTAGATTATTTTCTCAATAAAACGTTATCACTTTTTGAATAAAATGTTGTATAAAATTTATTTTCCTATTTTTTGTTTGATACTTTCACTTGTAAAATGTCAGTTAAATGGGTCACATTTTCACTTATGCACAACATTGGTTGTGTGATCAAAATGTAGTCTTCAAAGAAGAAAAACTGTAAGTGGGCTAAAGTTGTCCCGTGATGGGGCAACATTGGCCCATTTAAAAAATATTAACAGAAAATATAGGAAACAATAGTAATCACCCAATGTGTATCAGAGTGTACTCAGAAAACCCTCACCCTTATTTCAGATATTACTTATATTCTTATAACGAAAAATAGAGGAGAAGAGAGGCTTACATTTTGAGAAATTGAAAAAAGTGGACCAAAGTGTACATGGTAGAAGCGTATGTAGGCTGCTGTTGGTAAATATTCAATAGATAGACTGTTTGTATTTCTTTTTTTCATTCATTATTTATGGATTGTTTATTTATGTACACATTTTGCCTGTGATTTATAATACAGGTACATGCATGATGAATTTATTTTTATCTCTCCAACTGTACACCAGGGTCTCTGTGACCCTGTACCATTTTGTAACTTTCTGCTTAAGAGCAATAGACGAAGCAGGTTATTGTTGCCTACATGTAAATTCAGTTTGGAGTCAGTTGTGCACCTGTACCATGTGCACTCATTGAGATTATTAGGTCTTCTTTCAAGGATATAAACTGCAGTACCAGTAAAGTTATAGTCCAATCAAATTGTCATGAATGGATGCAAAATTTAGGGTAGAGCTGATTATTTTATATGATTTCTGGGATGGTTTTGAGAGTAATTTCTGACATTTTGCCAACAAAATTTTTTGCTGCCGGAGCCGCCATCTTGAAAAACTTCAAAATTTTCGATTTTATTTATGTTTTTGCCCATTATCTGCCAAAATACGCACCTGACAAAAATGTTTTATTATCCATCCTAAAAGTAGACTAAATTTGCTACAGTTTGAGATCAAATTGAGTTTTCTACAATGAATAGTTTCGGAAATACAGCTCTCCGAATTTCAGCAACATTTTGCAAAAAATTAAAAAATCTGAAGTTTCAACTAGGTTTTGCTCGCTATCTTCTAAATGACCAAACCTATAGTAAAACTCCATATGGAAACTTAAACTAGAGGTAATTTGCAACTTGTTGAGTACTTTAAACTTATGCTACATATTACAGGTCACAAAATACAGAGATTTAAAAATATATATATATAATTATATATACAGCAACGAATGAATAATTACATGTGCATACAAGTTAGGAGCAATAACTGCACAGAACATTCGTTCATATACAAAACGATTTATTTAGCTGGAGTTCTGGTGAAACACTGCATTGAATGACTTGTTTGATCATAGTCTTCGGCACTTAGAGGGACTGGGCAGTTGACATCTGCTATTTCGTCCATGATGTTCACAATCTGGCCAGTGTTGATAAAGTTCTCTTCAGCATCTTCATCCAAAAACAAATTAAGTGGCTCATCAGGAGTGCCGTCATTCTCACTGTCTGAGGACAGGACTGTTAGTAGGCTATGTTTTCACACGACTGCCCATTGCAATGTTTGAATATGGTTGTGCACTTTAATCCAGCTTTACAACACCCACAAGCGTTTAAACACCCCTTCTTGCAGGTACAGGAAATACTTTTCAGAATTGATTCTGGAGCTGGCTCCTTCTTGGCATTAAGAGGAAAGAGTCCCCATGGTGTGTTCACCCAGCCCCACTTCAAAGGGTATTTGTATTCACCGAACCATGCCTGGGGGCAGCCTCGCTAAGTTAAATATCATTCTTCCTGCAGCTTTTATAAAATATTCCGTGCTGAAGTTAGTCAAGGGTTTGTGTAGCAGGGTCTCCTCCATATAAGTGAACCAAAAAATGTTGGCCCACTTCAGCCACTTCTCCTGATGTAGCTTGAGGGTTGGTTGTGCACTAGCCTCCTCTTCTAGTTCAGGATGCTTCAAAATCAGAAAACAGAAGTGGTTTTTCCCATAGCCAAAAACTGCAGATGTTGTGTCACAAGCAATGAAAGCATGGATGAACAGCAGCATGTTGGAGAAGCTGTGGCGAAATGACTGGCTTGAATAGAAGATGTCTGCAGCTTTGCCTCTTCCGCACTTTTGGAGATATGTATTCTTTATATGAGGGGATGGTAATGCAGTGAGGAGAATAAGGAGGTCTATGTCCTCCCCAACTACAAAGACAGTGTCGTATTGAGATACCATTGAGAAGGCAGTGCTAACAATCAAGACATCTGCATCTTCAACAGCCTGTTTCACTTGTATTCCAGCTTTTGGCAATTCATTTTTTAGAAATTCTACGAAGCATCTCTTGTTGTTTTCATCAAAGATGACACCAGGAGATGAACACGCAGCCCATGGGAGTCTTTCACAATTCTTAGTGCTTGTTTGATTAGCGTGCGATGTGCGGAGCAGTAACAAAGAGCCTCTTAGCGCCACTCCTCCGATAACATGTTTCCATTTTTGGAGAACTGTAGGCTATAGGAAATAATTTTTTCAGAGGACACTGCAAAGTGTTCTTCTAAAATAAAACACAGTTCTTTCCAAATTAAAATGCTTTTCCTACACCAACTTTTTTTATTATTTTCTTTTTACATTGGTTTTTTTAGTCTTTTATAGTTTTTTTTTTATTCTTTTTTTTTTTATTGGCCAATGTGAAGTTATCCAGGGTCCCTGAGCCGTAGGCTATTCCTCTAGACAAGCTATAAGTTTTACATTTACAATTTATATGTACAATTATTAATCAACTGTTCCTTTTCACTTGGCTGTGAAGTTTTTATTTCGTCCTTTCACAATATTACAACCCTGAATATACAAAAAGAAGTGAGAAAACAAAAATGATACAGTTCTTCGCACTACACTTATTCACCCTTGCTTTTCAGTCTTCAGTCTTCCTCGTCCTGCTCTCGCCTGTCATCAAGAACTTTCTGTGCAAAGGTTTTGAATAACTCGAAGTTGTTCTTCCTTGTCCAGAAGGTTAAGTCCGGGGCCCACGGTTCGTCTTCAGTCATCGCAGCCGCTCTGAGCATGTTCCTGGCATCCTCATGTCTGGCACACGTATATGAAATATGGTACATGGAATCATCTTTGCAGTTCTCGGAGCAACATAATGAATCTTCTGCTAAATTAAATCTGGCTAGATATGCTAAGAATGATTCGTGCCCCGTTAGAAACTGCGATGTGGCGAAGTCCAGAGTTATCCAGGATTGTTTCAGTCGTTTGATGACACTCGGGAAGTTCTTAATAAATTCTTGGAAATACTGTTTTGGTTGTTGGCCTAATTACCATGTAAAACTTAACTATAGGACAACACAGGTTTTACTGTGAGAAACGCCATTTAGAATATCCTAGGCAAAGCTAGACTTTTCGTACCTTCGATAAATTTTCTGAAATGTGAGGAGCTGTAGATACCTCTGTATCTGGTGACCTATAATAGGTATCAAAACATTAAAATACTCATCTTGTTGCAAATTTACTCTGGTTTAAAAGTTATCCTTCGAAATTTTACTGAAGGTTTGGTCATTTAGAAGATAGCGAGCAAAAACTAGTTGAAAGTTCTGATTTTTTAATTTTTTGCAAAATGTTGCTGAAATTCGGAGAGCTGTATTTCCGAAACTATTCATGGTAGAAAACTCAATTTGATCTCAAACTGTAGAAACTTTAGTCTACTTTTAGGATAGATAATAAAACATGTTTGTCAGGTGCGTATTTTGGCAGATAATGGGCAAAAACGTAAATAAAATAGAAAATTTTGAAGTTTTTTTTAAGATGGCGGCTCTGGCGGCAAAAAATTTTGTTGGCAAAATGTCAGAAATTACTCTCAAAACCATCCCAGACATCATATAAAAAAATTAGCTCTACCCTAAATTTTGCATCCATGTGGCTTTTTTAGTGACAATTTGATTGGACTATTACCTTAATGTCCCAAAAAAAAAATTCAAGTCATATTTCAAGTTTCAATTTAAAAACCACTGAATACGTGGAGCGAATCTAAACAAGACTATGCTTGAGATCAATAATGGAGCATTGTAAGTTATCACATCTTGTTTTTATTCAAATAAATGAAATTTAAACAATTTTTGTAATGATTTAATAATTTCTTTGCAAAAATCAAACACATTTTAGATTACAAAGTTAGCTTAAAAGAGTGTATGAATTATAAGAGTAAATACAGTAATAACTTTTGCAAACTGGTATCTGGCTGTGAATTATTAACCTATTAATAATTGGGATTCAGTGGTTAAAGTAACAAGTATTGATAAAAAAAACTGTTTTAAGGGCATGAGAAACAATATGTAGCATACTGTCAACACAAACATTCCATATAAACAAAACATTGTTCTTGCACATTTAAGAATCAAGCAACACCTTGCCCATTCTTCCAGTGTTAATAATAATAATAATAATAATAATAATAAAAACAGCATAGTTCTACTATATTTCTCAACCCTACTTAATCTCTAGCCTATATCTTATCAGCTATTTGCAAAATACAACCAGTAAAAACAGTCCATTTCAAGGCCTGTGGAAATATTTCCAATGGCCTTTATACACACAGTCTGATATCTCTCAAGAACATATAAGGAAGTTATGGAAAAGACAGTGTTAATTAATTAGCTATTTAAAGTAACAATTCTGTTTTCAAGAAACGTAATTATTATTTATGAGTAAAACAAGTGATATTATTATTATTACCGTATGTTATAACTCTTCACTTGTTTTTTTGGTAAAGCTATTTATATTGCGTTTGAAGAGATCTGTACTGCAATGGCACAATGTAAACAGAGTATTTTCCATAAATCCCTCGAATTGATAAAAACAAGCACATTTTTTCACAAGACATTAAAAAATAGTTTAATGAATACACTTAGGCACAACTTTATCTTATTAAACCCTGTACTTTTTTTTACATAGGCACAATTTTTCATGTGTCCTATCTTGAAATTTGTTTAATTATACATTCAACACTGCAATTGCATTATAATCAGGAAAATGAATTCTCGCTAAGGTGAAAACGCACATAAAGATTAACACATCCCCTATAAAATACAGCAGAGAGTACAAACAAAAGAGAGGTGGACTTCTATTTATTCACAAACCAGAATACTGTACTAACTTCATAACTTACTAATTTAAGACAGATTTTTTTATGGAAAATGCTAAAAATAGAACATTAATACTTCCTAAGAAAGATGATTTTGATCTTTTTCATCCAAAGATTCCTTTTTCTGTCAAATGTTGTACCGTACATACATACTGTGTAAAAATAAATCTGCTCATTCTTTTGATTTGTTTTTACCATAGGTAAATTGATATGCTGAAAAAAGCTATTTAGGTTTTTTGTATCAGTTCTAGGCTCAAGCAATGTAAACTAATTCAATGTAATCTGATTCAAAAATCATTTCTATTATCGAGTGGCAAGTATTTTAAAATTTGACTACATGCATAATAATTATATTATACTAAGAGGCTAACTTTTATTTATGCAGAGGAAGTTATGTGAATTTCACATCAGATTTTTAAATACATATTTCAATTAACTTTTAATGTCGACTATCAGTACTACTACGGTATTTTTGTAAAATCTGATGGTTATAAACATTTCAGATCTTGGTTATTAGTTTTAACAACATTACACACAGCAGAGGGGAAATTACAAATTACTCGCAACTATCAATATTACTATTGATTAGGGGATAGCACAGTGAAGTGTTGACATCTGTGACAATTAGCTGGGAGGATGTGCATTTTTCAACCAAACTCTCTGCTCTTTGTAAGCTAAGTATGAACTATTTAGAAAATTAAACTTAAAGTTATATAAGCTGTGAATATTTTGCAAGGTTACTCTAGAATAAGGTTGTGAGATTTCAAATTAAATTAAATTAAACAAAGAAAAGTGAAAAATATTATAAAACAATCTTACCGCTGTATATTAAATTTATAGGCTGACCACACGAGAACTTTATTGCGCTGTAAGCACTGAAACAATCATTCACATTACCATATTTTGAACAGGTGTAATACAAGAAAGAAATAAGAATTAATTTGAATTATGGAAATTTCTTCTCTGCTTTGAATGTTTCACCTAGTTTACTAATTAGTAATTGCAAAAATCTTATTAGATCTAATTTTCTTTGTCAGGTTTTAAAATTGAATAACATGGGCAAAAAAGAAAGGTAAAGTGACCAATAGGGCTCCAGGAGGTAGAGACTCCCAGGTTGAAACATTTGGCACATGAAGGTGGTAAGGTTGTCACTCCTAATCACTGGCCACTTTTTACCCCCAGCAATACTCCTGGTGCAAATTTTTACTCGAGGCTGAGTCGAGCCCAGGGTATAGTGCCACATCTGTGACAATGGAAAAATCACACTCACCTCATCAGGAATCAAACATGTGATCTTCTGGTTTGTAGCACAGTGCCTCAACCACTACGCTGTGGCAACCCTGAATAGTATGGGTGAGTTTTTCAAATCAATGTGTCTGTACATCCATTAGTGGGTTCCTAGTAATTGCATTAAAGAATTAATCAGAAACTTGTAGAACAGATCAATTGCATTATGTTCTCCATTGAATCTCGTTAGAATCATCAGTTTAATTCACTGATGAGTGATATGGATTAATGTTATCAAAATGAAATAGCCATATTCGTAGAGGAATAATAGTATTTTCCTCCAAGGGCATAGCGATTGGAAGTTAAAGTTATAATAGCCAAGATTTACATAGATTATGAGTAGAAATTATCTGTTCCTAAAGTTAAATCTCAGGATTCAGTATTTATTATCTCAGAGCTGAATATTACTCTTCATTATCTCAGTCAACGGGTTGCTTGCTCATTAATCACACCTTCTATACACCATTAAAATGTAGTGGTAGAATTTTTTTAACAAATACCAACGGTCATAGGTTAGATCATTAGAGTATAAAAAATTAAATAAATATAATTTTTTAAAAAGCAAAATAACCTCAAATTTTCATTCCCTGTCGTACTATTAGGATGGGAAGTCAAAATGACACTTCAAGAGAATTACTGATATTTGACGATAGAGTTCATATCAACAATAAACAAATTGCCAATGAAGTGATCTTTAATTCATTATTTAATGGAAATCAATGAAAATGATAATCAATAATTCATCAACCTGTTGAATTTACTAAGTCATGGCACTAAAACTATATAATTAATTAATTATATATGGGGACCATATTATTGGTAAAATAAAGTGACTGATTTCGGTGTTAACTTACCTCTATTTAATGGATATTTTTCAAAATAAAATATTTAATACAGTTTTCCTTTTTAAAACCATGAAAAATGGCCATTTTGAGGTTATAATGTTCTTTAAAATCCTTAGAATTTATAATATGCAAACTCAGTTTGCTGCTAAAAGAATATGCGAAGTGAAAGAAAATTGTGAAGAAATGGGCATTTTATATAACCTAAAATGTCGTAATTTTTACGCACATAAGTTCTACACTCGTGATACGATGATAATATGTAATTAACATTTAAATGCCAGCTACGGTCTCTTTAAGCTATCATTCTGTTCTATGGATTTCATGATTAACCCACTCATGATTAAGACTACTCTTTAGTCTTCATCATATTTTTATCTCTATTTTTCAACAATTACATATTTCTCATCAATAATGCCTGTGAAAAAACATGTGTACTGTATATGCAGAAAGAGATAACATTCTCAGATACATAATTTGCAGCTTAGTTACAAGACACTTTGTACTTATATAAGACACAAGATTCACATTAAACACAAAGTAAACCAACATTTTGTTCTTTCAGTATGATGTAAGATGCTTCAATATTAGATAGCCTACTTAATGAGTTTTCCTTATAGTACAATTATTTTTGTTTATTTTCTATAGACAAGAGAATAGATAATAGGAGTTTATGTCACAAGAGTTGGGCATTTTAAAGCTCACTCTACATGTGCAGGTATGTGGACGATTTAAACACTTCTTTGTCCACTGGTCATGCTCTGTTCTTCTGACTCAAAATAAATCTCAACTGCAGTCATACATGGGCATCGGCAGGGAGGGCGGGGGGCAGATGTCCCCTCTGGATTCTGAAATGTCTTCTAGTCTCATTAATTTTTTGGTACTCTATGCCTCTGTCAACCTTCAGTTGTTGCAGGGATCATTATAAAATACTTTATAATGAGTTTAACAAGTATTGTGATAATGGCATCAGTCTATTTATAATAATCCACACCAAGGCTGTTGCTCAAAAGAACATAATCTCTTAATTTAAAAATTTGTAAACAATGAAAACCAGCGCTTACGTTTTATACAAAAATTAAAATTGTTTCCTGATATTTGAGTCTGCAACTGTGTGTGCATCATAATACTACCAAATCAAAAACATTAAATCCATAACAATGAAGAATGAATACAATTAACACACATCATAATAAATGTGCCGCATGGTATGCAAGAGCGGAAGTGTACGCTAGCTTCCTATGGTTCCTACAAACATTCCTATCGCTGTCCGCTACCGCTCCACACACTGGCCACAAGTAGGACTGCGTTTAGGGTCAACTGTGCCCTGGTTGATCATTGGCACCCCCTACATCAGCACCCAACAATGCATATTGCTAGTTTTGGTTCAGGAGGGATATGTCCTGTAACCCTCTTTTTAACGAGGATTGTTCCATTATCCACCACCTATGGACCTGCCAAATGCCGACACTTTGTTGAAAACTTAAAAGATGGTGTCACACTGCCTTGTGACTGATGTTCATTCACACCATATTTACCTTCAACTCTAATTGAAACTACCCAGGAAGTATTCCTGAAAGCTTTGTACATAAAATACCAATGCCAGTGCCAAGTGCAACCATGCCACATATTTCTTAACATTTTGATCCCTAGGGTAGTGTGTCCTTGGGCATTTAGCCAGCCTTCCCATTGGTAAACGCGGGCCTGGGCCAACAAATTCCCTCGATTGGCTACATAGTTATTTTACACCTAAGATTTGAAACCACAATTGCCATTGTATATAGGATATAACAAATAGCACTTCACTTGCACAGAATCAAGAATTAAAGTACATTGAGCACACATGGTGTCGATGTTCTTGGCTTACGACTGACCAGAAAGCGGGAACATTTCCCTGAACAAGGGGGCAGCTAGAGAAAAGCTTGCCACATTTTTCAGTCTGATAAATAAGAACTGTTGTAGATATTTTGTTCATGTTTTCTACATAATCTTAAGAACTGTTGTGTTTGGAATTATGATGAGTTTGGCCCCCCCTCTTAATAAAATTCCAGGTGACACTCCAGCAATCAAAGCATTATTATTCATACAAGTAAGAGTGAAACTCCAGAACTATAATAATAATAATCATAATAATAATAATAATCTAAACTCCGTGGTGGGACTTAGTCTATCACCCGACGCTGCCTCATCTACCACAGGCAGATGGCAGGATTGGGGGGCATGTGGTCAACATGCCGTCACCCACAGCCGTTAATGGTGGTTTTCATGACTGGAACCGCTATTTCTCTATTAAGTAGCTCCTCAATTTGAATCACGAGGCTGAGTGCACCCCTGCCAGATGTCCCTACCTCAGAAAAATCCGAGGAGGTACCGGGGATCGAACCCGGGCCGATGGATCTATAGTCAGCGACGCTAACCACAAGACCATGCCGGCGGTCAATAATAATAATATCTAATAGCATACTAAATATTAAAGTCCTTGTCTAATGTTAAATGTAACAAGCACATCCTCTTTCTCAATTTATCAAAAGCCTCTGCTCCAGTCCTTAGATGGGCTGCAACATGAAACTTTCAGTCATCAGCATTCTGTATTGATCTAAGAACTGCTTAACTTCCTCTTGGTATAAACAACTATTGATGCATTGCTTTAACAGTATAGCATACTATGGGCATGAGGAAATCACTAACTATGGTTGTGTGTTTTGCAAGAATGCTTTATTAACGTCAGGATGGTAAAAAACTTGAGGTTTTGTTACGCATGTCTGGTTTATTTCTCAAATCTATTATATATTCATATATAATATGTCATTTAATAAGACACAAGTATGTTTATGAATGAAATAGCGAGTTTCATTATTTTCATACAAGTGTCGTAATTACCATTATAGGCAAGTTGCATATGGTTGTTTCTGTTCAACCATAATCAGTCTAAGTATATCTCATAATTGATAAAGCAAACAACTCTTGGCAATCAGCTATTATTAGTTATTTCTTGCAATAGATGGCAGATGACAAGGCATGCAGCTACAGGTCTTCTCTTTATGTTTTAATCTCAAAATAATGCACATTAAAGCACAAGAAATGAACTCAATTTAGCATAATTTTAAAATTAACATGAACAGAATTTATTTTATTTCAAATACAGGTATTGGTAACTTATTATGCAGTTTGAATTGTTGCTTTGAAGGCTTGAATATTATTCCGCATGTGATATTAATCGATAGTTGGACAAGTGTTTTAACGAAAATCTGTACTTCACATCATAAGCATATTATAGCACAGTCAAATTTTAAAAGAATAGAGGATGGCATGTGGGAATAGGCGATTTTAATAAGGCAGTATTGTAACTTCACCTGAGCTTTATTTACATGTATACATGTCACCTAGAAGCTAAAAACTTTGCCATTTTATTTTTCTCAAGTATAGCAGTCGTGAACGCAAGTTTGAAGTAACTCCTGCAACGTCTCAACAGTGACTGATGCGGTGTTTTCATGAATCCCAGCCTTTAGTTCATTATTGGTTTGAGGACTAGCATAAGCACTAGTTGTTTAAAACCCCCCACAGGAAAATATCACACATTGAAAGATCAGGCAAATGGGGGGGGGGGGGGGGGGGAGGGGGTAGCCCACAAGTAAAATGAAAACAAGTAAATGATTTTATGTAATTAACAAAGTTGTTGACTATTAAACACTCTAGGCCTTACTTTTCCTTACATTTTTGCAGGACGTACGTTTCATGGGCTTTGCCCACATTTTCAACTGCTTGTCAAGGAAAAGTGAGACCTAAAGTGTTTAATAGTCAACAACTTTGTTAATTACATAACTTTGTTGCTTCACTGTATTAAGTTCCATTATCTCTTGAGTCCTCATAAGTAAATGATTATTTTATGTGACAGTTACAACTCAACATTCAGTCAAAATAAATATCAAAATTCTTACATATTAGGCAAACCAGAAATCTTTTAACGGCAATCTAAATGCAACAAAAACAACAAAAAAAAAAGCAGAACACTTATTTGAATAATGCAAAAGCAAAAAAGAAAAAGCATAATGCTTCACTGATCAAGTTAAGGTTTATTTACCCATTGCTACTGATCAGAGGCGTATTCAGGGGGGGCTGAGGGGGCTGTAACCCCCCCTCCGAAACGTTAACTAATGCTAATATGTTGCACATAAGGGCACTTTAATTTCACAGATAGTAGACATTTTAATTGCATATCTTGACTCATAAAAGGTTCGGCATTTTATTCTTTGCTAGCAATTTTTAAGAAATTTTCATTTTTCCGTTACATTTTCCCTATTTTGTCTTCAGAACAAATTTTTCCAATATTACAGACAAAGCGATCTCGTCATTCCTTAGCTATGAGACATTCATTAATATAGTCAACATAACAATAATAGAAAACATAATATTAAAGTAGTCATATAAAATATTTAAATACTTTTTACTTGTTATTATACTACTGTATATATTTTTTTAAATATGTATTTAGAAATTTTAAGTCATACTTTCAATTTTTAATACCATATTTTCATAAATTGAAGGTCATTTTCAGGCATTTTTAGATCATCGACTTTTGAGTCCTAGTGATAACAGTGTTAGGCTTATCGCAGCCCCTCCCGAAAAGAAATCTTGGATACGCCCCTGCTACTGATAATATAATGAAAAATGAAAAACATATCAAAAGCTGAATAATAAATACCACAAAATCATTAAACACACTATTAAAAGATAAACACTATAGCCTACATAAGCAAGTACAGGGTCTTTATTATAAGTTGAGATGGGGCGACCGGTGTTTTCACTCTCCGCTACGGAGTCCGCATTAGCCGCCGGTGACGCGCGCGCGGCTTCCCTGCTTAAAGTGTAGGCTATATAAAGTATTACATATCTTACCTTATAACATATGTTGGAAGTGTCGTCCTTCCTGTGTTATACAGGCATTGTATCTGGAAACCACATTCTGGCTGACGCGAGTGAGTTCTTCCACTGTAATGCCCCTAATTTCATTCGTAATGTTTTCTTTCAGCTCCTCCAATGTGTGAGGATTTGTTCGATAAACCTTATCTTCATCACGTACACGTCCAGCAGACTCGTACTTAAAATAATGTTTACACACAAAAATACGATGCTGCAGCGAAATGGGTCTCACAATCAATACATCAATAACTGCACTTGCCGATGTTGCATCAAGGTCAGACCGGCTGCGCGCGCCTTCCGTCGCCCGGTCTCAAGCCTTCCGTCACCCCCGTCTCAACTTATAATAAAGACCCTGTAGTATATTCTAGTATTCAAGCAAATATCTTTTTTATACATTTTACAAATTCTGTGTAAAATTATATGAAGTTACACTTAACCATATATTATACATTACTTTATCATTGCTAACCAGTCTTTAGTTATTCTATGACCCCAAAAAAGGATCTCAAGGGGATTAACTACACTACTTCTTTTTCAATAGAAATTATCTATTTACCTAAAGATATCTGGAAATGACACATAGTCAAGAATATTTCCTAAAAGTGTTTTTTTTTTTTTGGAGATTTGCATGACTCTACCTATGATACAAAACTAGATATTGTTTATGTTAATTAAAAAAATATTGTTTACCCAATACATTTCAGTGGATTATGCTTTTATTCAACAAACTGACATAAACTAAACTGCATGCCTGTACACACATAAAATAAATACATCTGATAATAAATAATACAAAACATCAGTATAATATTGCACTCAATGAATAGGTATGCAACAGGTATACAACCTCTACTTGAAAATCATTTTAAAGAAAAATAAAAATAAATATAAAACACTTGTACATTTTGTTTGTTGTCATTTAAATATATTATGTTAATCTCTTTCTGCATACCATTCTAAACTTATACTTAAAATAAAATGAAGTTTCTTATATGTACAATACATCAATACAATTTTCTAGAATCTGTTTTTTTATTCGTATGGTTTAACAAAATTGTCACCAGAGACAATAGCCCGGTTTTTGCGGTAAGGACGCAACAAACCTCTGTAACTTATCACAAGATCAAGATTTCTCTCTGTGATTTCGGTTATCAGGTTATCCAAATCTTTCTCGTCGGTGCACACCCAGTTATAGAAGTCACCAATAATCTTAAGCGAAGGACATGAATTAATGAGCAACTGTATGGTAATAGGAGACAATAAGCATACACTTCGTAGCATGAATACACGAAGATTCTCAAGCAGAGGATTCTCTGACAAACACTGGGAGAACAGCGAGTCAGTCACATCTTCCAGTCTCTCTCCATACAGTAATTCCTCCATCATCACCTAAATTCAAGATAATTTAATTAAACTTTATTTATTTCCCTTTCTCTTCCACTAACCTGAGGTGGATGAATAAAAATACATAAGCAGTAATATTGATCAGAAAATAATTAAAATAAGCAGTAATATTGATCAGAAAATACAGTGAAATCCCCGTACAACGATTACCGATATAACGATAACACTCTTTATAACGTTAAAATATTTTGGTCCTGGCATTCTTTCCATTAAAATAATATAAAATCCCCTCGGTTTTACGATACTCTTAATAATGATAAACCTCTCCATTACGACTACATTTAGAATCCCCGTAAAATACCTTTTCCTCGGTACAAGGATAAAAATAGATCATGAAAGTGGAAATCATGAACTCCCCGGAGCTAACGGAAGAAAGCATTGAGGAAATCCAAAACAAGCAGGCGGAAGATGAAGAAGAGGAGGTAGAACAAAATGTGCATCTACCAACCTTAACCGCACTCGAAGCCATTACCTCTATGTATGTGTTCTGTGCTTGCGAGGCTCTGCAGAATTTTCTTCTGTCGAGTGTTCCATCAGTGCCAGAATGTCATTTAGTGAATCTCGAATCAAATAAGGGCATTGTGTGTAACCCTGTTCATAAAAAAAGCTAACCAGACTATCATTTCTGACTTTTACAAACAGGGGAAAAATGAGTCATCCTCTTCATGGTGCTGTGCTATAACGCAATGTAAAATGTGTTTGCTCATAGTGTAATAATTTAAGGGTGGAGTGAATACAGAACAAATTCTTTATTTCTCTAAATACTTTTCAGCTATTGAAGTTGTTTCCTATATACTACCAAAATTTGAACATTTTTTTTGTAAATTCTCGATATAACAATATATATCTCTACAACAATATCTTTTTCTGGTCCCTGCGAAATCGTTGTATCGAGATTTCACTGTAATTAAAATGAAATCAGGTTAACTGATGTAACAAAGTGCCAGAATGCTTTTGTTTCATCAGTGATAATTGCAATTATGATATACAAAAAATAAGTTATTTTTGTTATCAATTTCAAAGTTAAGCTCCAGATCGATTTATCAAGCAGGGCTTACGGAAGATAAAGGTCTAGTTTGATAAGCATATGTGAAGGAATATCTGGGTAGTGTTATTTGTCAAAGCTAACTGTATTGCAACTTCCAAAGCTGTATATGAACAATGTAAAACAGTATGTCTTGACAACTGATTTGCCTTTGATAAATTCTAATATATTACCATAAAATAGGCACTAAATTGGGCATTACTCTGGTACCGGTCAACCGATTTGGTCCAATATCAATAGGCTTCTTCCCATGGATAATATAAATCCGTATATCAAGTTGCATGATAATCTGATAAAGCATATTTGAGTTATCACACGTACAGACATTTTCCCATCCACCACACAATCTCAGAAAGTACTATTCTGGCACTTAAAAACCATCATACATAATAGTAATTAGGGCTTTTTTTTTCTGCTGGTATGCATAGCATAAACTTTTTGGGTATATTCATAAGACACACTTCATAGTAGGGTAGGTGAAGATGTTCGGCGAGGCCATCTTAACATATACTATTGCCAACATCCCCTTTAAATAATACAAAGTTCTTATGCTTAAAACTATTAAGATAATCTTTTCTAATAGTAAAACTAGGTGAGTTTGTTTAGAAAATGTTTAGTATTCCTCATAAATGTTCTTAAAAAATAAAACTAGTGAACATTTATAATGACTTTCTGCTTATCATAATGATCACAATGATGTAGCCATTTTAGCTTGACCGTAATGCATCTACACGGTTGCCTTTCACTGCAAAATCCACACCCCTGCCGGAACCTCTGGTGGCAGGGCTTTCCTGATACCGTAAGCAAGCAGACTGCAAGGGTCTGCCAGCTAGGTGTGGGTAAGCTGCCATACCTGGCAGAGCTTTATAAATCTGACCCTGGGTATGTTACTTGACAGGGTATTGGTAAAGTTTTTTCTAGGGTGGGGGGGAAAAAAAGCACTGCTTATAACTATAGCGATACAATAGGAATAAAACATAGCCCTGAGTACAATTAAAACACCACTTGTTTCTCAAGTTTTTCCTTCTATGCCAGTACTCCATTCACTGATTCATTATAATTCGTTCTTCAGAAAATACCCTTCTTGTTCTTCTTAGGTTTTCTTTCTGAACAATTATCAATTTTTTTTTTCCATTCTAATCCATGCCTTCTATAGCTTGTTGAACTTCTTTTATCCTTAGGATTTGTAAATTTTTTCCTCCTGGTCAGTGGCACCAACTTTTGAACAAACTTGGGTGGGCTCAAAGATTTTAAAATTTTCACACTCTCGCCCCTTTGAATCATGAAAAGGACTTATATGATAATTCGGTTAAATATAGAATTATGTAAGAAACGATGTCTTTGTTTGTAATGAGTAGTAGCAATTAATGTAATTCAACTGCCAGAAAAAATAATTGTGTAACATTGTTTACAGAAATCCTTCAAAATTAATAATGTTATATTATAAACTTTGTTGTTTTAGGTACCTACTAAAATAAAATAATCTTCTTTGTCTTTCCTTAGACTAGGAGCTTATTGCCCCCAATCACACTATCTTTTTCGTGGTTTATTTTCCCTTGATGACCTTTTTAATTCATTCATTCTACATGTTCCATCCACTCTTTCTCTTTAACCAGTTGCCAATGTCCACACTTTTTCCTATATCACAATTTTTTGCCTCGTCTATTAATAGCCTTTTCTCACAAGCATCGTCTAAATTCTAAATCTAACTTTTCTGTGCTCTCCTTAAGTAAGATATAGGCGGTGGCTGTGGAAACTGCACTGACAGACATAAAAATGTAATGAATTGTGGAACGATTATAATTATCTTGAGTGATTTAGAACAAGAGAAGATTGTATTATATATGTTCACAATAGTCTGATTTTTCGATTTACAGCGATTCAACAAATAATCCACACAATTTTTAGTAATAGCAACAAATAATTATGATGATAATACCGGCAAATTATTGGGTGGGCTTGAGCCCCACGGGCCCATATAAGTTGGCGCCACTGCTCCTGGTACATGAAGATCTTTCTTGCTAACCTCTCTGATAATATCTTTTGATGTGTCCATAGAACACTGCAGTGTTTTCTTTATTAGTTCTAAGATTTTCTCATATTTTTCATATAACTCATGATGTGCTGAGTCATTGTTACTTTTTTGTCAAAGAATCATTTTTACAAACTTCCCTTTATAGATATATAAGCATTCATGAGCCACAGATTATTGTCTCTGTTGGACACTACATGAGAATATTATAGGAGAAAAATTCCTCCGGCACTGGGACTTGAGCATTGGCGCGAATAGCCAAAGGTCCTGGGTTCAAGTCCCAGTGCCGGAGGAATTTTTCTCCTATAATATTCTCAAACTTCCCTTTGTTTTTTTTTCTTTCTTGTTTTTTTTTTCTTTCTTTCATTTTCTATTTCCAAGAGTTCTTTTCTGCTAACATCTCTGACTCAAACTAGCCATTTCGGTTTAACATATATAATGTCTCTGTTTGGCTATTTTATTACACCAGAATAGATCTGTAATGTGTCTGAGTAAGTTCCTATGTGGGCCTACAAATGTGCCCCGATTCTATTTCTACCCAGGGGAAATTTTTCTTCTAAAGAGTACAACATATATTTCTACAGTGAAATACAGCTAACTGAAAGCGGCTGTTTTACTTTACCTCCAGTTGTTCCAGATGGTGTGCATGGACAAGAAGAGCACGTAATGGATCAGTGTAGGTTATGCGAACCCTGCAGACAGCAAGTCGTGGGAGCAGCTCCCCCTTTTCTCCACTCCAACTTCCTTCTACTTTTGCTCCAAGTTCTTCCAAATTTGGGCAGTATTCAGCCAGCATTTCAAGATTAATAGGATGATTCTGTGTAAGTAAAATATTTTCAATTATAAACAGGCCTACTCAAAATTAATCATGTTGACAGCATATTTCCAAGCAAAAAATCAGGAACGTAACAAATTAATTGTGAAACTTATGATAAGTTTTACATAGAAAGAACAAAACATTGATACAAGAGTAAAAGAACATAATTACGAGGAACATTAGATACTTTCAAGAATGTGTAACCCGGGGTTAATCCTTAACCATATAACCTTTGGCATATATAGAAAACCAACTCACACTGATAACTTCATGGAAAAAAAAAAAAAGTTAGAACCCGGCTCCTCACAAAATTGCAGTTTTTAATAGTTTGGCTCACAGAATTGAAACGTACCCATGAACAGAACAGAATATGCTGCAGAATACAATTATATAGTGAACACAGCAAGAATAATGGTTTCAACAAAGATCTTATAGACAAGAAAATAAAGAAATTAAGAAAATCAGCACTCTAGAAAATGGAAAAGAAAAAACAGGATACAGGACAATAACTTATCATCCCTGGACAAATGGTAGATTCCAAAAAGTTTTTAAAGAAGCAAATATAAAACTAGCTCTAAAAAACAGATTCAACATCAAGTCACTAATAAAGTCAGACCATAAAGATAAAGAGCCTCAGAGCAACAAATCAGGAATATACCAACTGCAATAAGATATATATTGGTCAAACCAAGAGAAACCTGGGAAGTAGAGTGAAAGAACATTTTCGAAATATAAAGTACCAACAAATAGAAAAGTCAGCCGTAGCAGCTCATTATTGGGAAGAGGGCCAGAAAATAGATAATGAAGCTAAACTTTTAAAACGGGTAGGGAAACAGAAAGATTTAACAGTTTGGGAAAAACTATTCATCCAAAGAAACAAGGAAATAGTTATGAATTTCGACATAATGGCAGAAGACAACATCATCACCAGGTACATCCATCCTACACCAGAGGGCATCACATCTGCTGGTAGTAGAGCCACAATGGTGGCAGAAACAAATTTGTCCTGTTAAAAAGGTAAATAAAACTTTAGTGAAGCATGTATGTCAATATAATTGGATTTAGCGTAATTCTACATTTAGACACTTCTGGGAAGACTTTTAGCTATAATGAAGGGAGGGGGGCACTAAGTATTGTTTTGAATAAAATTATAACAAAAATTTATCAGAATAATATTTATGAAAAGTTTTATTATTTACAAAATACCAGTATTGATAGGATTAATACTTAATGAGGTATACACACTTCTTCTGACTTGGAAAAAGTTGTGGATCTTGACACTTTTTTCTCAAGAGTACTTGCAATTTATTTATTTCTCAATTCAGCAATCTTTTCAGAAAGGTAAAAGAGTGAGTGATACAATAGACTCTCAATTATTTGGGATGAATGGGAAATAAATAATTCCAGAGATAAAAAATCCTTGTTAAACTATACCATTTGTGAAAATTGAGAGAGTACGGCTATTTTGTTGGTGCAGCTGCACTATTGGCTGCTAGAATCTAAAAACAGAAATGTCAGCACTAAAGATGGCCAGACTGTGAAGTAGTAACGATATTTGTGACATATATGCAATCGTTAATATTTAATTACAAATTAATTAAAATAAACAACTTGTTTGCATTTCAACATGGCGCAATAGGTTTGTTCCTACAGCCATGTAGTATCATGCATCACTATGCTTGGGCACACACTGTTAGTTCGCTGAAAAGTGGCAGTGTTCATACATCACACACAGAAACACTGATGATGTGCACATGTGACATGGTACATGACATGACCACTACAGTGACACGAAACATGACATGAACGCTAGACAAGCTCTGCTATCAATTTTCCATTTGAGAACTGCCAAGGTGGCACACATTGAACCAACAATGCTGTAAATAAAATTTGCTCTTACAAATGTCAAGCCACAGAGGGACAAACAAAAACTGCTGACTTATCCCTTCAGTATGTTTTGGCTATGCCAACCCGAGAATGATATATCGGTAAATATCTGTTGGCAAGCCATAACAGGACAAACAAAATTTTGTCAGTAGGGGTGAAGGGTGAAAGGATCTGTTATGCCCATTGCGTGACCTTGTGCAAGTTACTACCCAAGTCAAAAACATTTGTTTTTGCTATATTCAAGAAATAAATAGCATGACTTTCTAAAGTGAAATTATTTACTTCTTTATAATACCTGAGAAGTTTTCATATTTTTTCCTTCCCTTTCTCAGTGGTTTCCTGGATAATCCACAACCCAGTTAACCTGGCCCTTGATAATTGAGAGTCTGCTGTAGCTCATAAATAAAAAAACTAAAAACTAAACTCTGTGCGCTACATCCCTGAAGGGACAAGGCCTACCACCCAACTGCATCATCTACCATAGGCAGATGGCAGGATTGAGGGGCATGTGGTTAGCATGCCGACACCCACGGCCATTAATGGTGGTATCCGTGACCGGAGCCACTACTTCTCTATCAAGTAGCTCCTCAGTTTGTATCACGAGGCTGGGTGCACCCCATTCTAGACCTCCCGACCTCAGAAAAATCCGAGGTGTTACCAGGGATCGAACCCGGGCCTACAGAACCGTAGCCAGCAATGCTAACTATGAGATCACGCAGGTGGTCAGCTCATAAATAAAAAAATTCTAATTAGCAGTACCTGATCTACAATAACCAGCTTGCGTAGTTTTTCTCCTCGCTTGATCAAATAATCTTCAAGGGCTGAACCAAAATCCACAAAATCAAAATCCACAGTGAGTGCAGTGAGATTATGGAATGCCTCTACACTTTGTAGACAGCTACCTCTGGTGTATAGACTCGTTAAAGCTGGAGCAGATTTAGATACAATGGAAGCTTTCTCTGGAGACAAGCATGTGTCCCACAAATCAGTTAAGCTAAGACACAGCTCCTTATCTTTACACTCAGACAGCCTCACAATTGCATCACCTGCATTCCTGGAACAGACCAGTGACATTTTGTTAAACTAACGAACAACTAGATATAGAGTTCAGCTGTGACAAATTAACAGATTATTATATTAACATCATAATTGTCATCGGCATTAATCATCCTAATTATCGAAATCACCATCATTGTTATCAACAACAAACTTACTATCATCACCATATTACTATCTAAACTCTTGATATTTGGCCATGCCAAATTAATAGACTGCTAACTAGATGGTTGAAAGCATGTCTGATGCTGTACCTGTCGCAACAATTTCATTATAGGGCAATTCCATGGTCACGGACTAACATTCACAGAGAAAAGTCACTATACTGGCAGCCATTACACCAACAATATTAAACACAGAAGAAATTGGCATATGCAGATCAACACATAAAGAACTAAAGTATTAACAAATAAACTTAGAGTTCTCTAACAATTATATGCACAGATATATTTAACTTTATAGCACCTTGTCACGGACTAACTTATTTTGGACATAGGTTTCATTTGTAGGAACAAAACCGAAAATTTCTGTGATTTGATATACATTAGGCAGATGTGTTTTATTTGTTTTGAAGTAGGGAGGTATATAGCAGCTTATGATATGGTTCTTTAAAATATGAACCATCAGTTTAATGGTAATAAAAAATGAAATACTAGTGTCACGGACTAACATGAAAAGTCGTCACGGACTAACTTCTGGATATAAATCAGAAAATCACATTTACAACATAACAAAGAGGTGGAAAGCTTAGTACATGATTTGAAACTTTTGTCTAATTCTCTCAAACTCGTTTTCATTGATTCGAAGTATGTTAGTTCGTGTTGAAGACGTGGTTTTGAGCTCTTCAGTCAGTGCATGGAAAATGCTTTTGAAAAGCGAGTAGTCTTCATCTTTTACAGCTCTGAAACTATTTTGGCCTTCTTTCAGCTGTTTAAGTCAACCATTTGAAAACAACTTTATTTTTTAACCCCTTCATCAGTGTCTTGACTATTGCTAGACAAAATATTGATTCTGAAATCCTCAATTATGAGGTTGTTGAATACAAATGTTGCATCGCTGAACCTATCACGATATTTTTGGGTTCTTTCAGCAGATGTCTTCCCCATTTTCATTGTATAGGTCTAAAAGAAGAAAGAAAAATGTGTTAACTTTTCAGAAAAGTTCGTTTTATTGAATATCGTAACTATTTTGATCTCAATAATTATAAATTTAAATTTTGGTTCTTGAAAATGAAATATGTTTCATATAAAAATAGGTTAGGCACACAAAACATTTAATTATTCTTTATTTTTCTCCACTACCCTTCACATTTTATTACAAATATTCTAATATCTGTGAAATATATCATTTTGAGACTCTGTGACTGTTAGTCTGTGACACCATTATTTGAGGAGAAAAAACATTCAATTTCAGTAACCAAGTGAAGGTGTACTGCTCCATACTAGTACACAGAGAATATAAAATATAAATACAATACATGCATTATTTATTGTTTTAGGTAAACTTTTACATCTTTTTTGTCACGGACTAACAGTTTCTGTGCATTATTGGACTTCCTTCCATATATTATTTATCTAATTTGACTTCTGCAATTCAATGAAGTAATGTTTTCCCTCCATAATAAGTCATCTTTTGTTTTATGATGAAAAAGAATCCTTGGAAAGCACTGCTGCCGTATCTGTTGGACTAAATTGTGAATGTCCATGTTCATCGTAAATTTGGTGTTTTCTATTAATTATCTAATAGATTACATTTTAAGTCCAAATTTAAAAGACAAATGCATGAAATATTTATATATTCTGAAACTTTAACTCTTTGACTTAGAGAAACTGCAATAATTTACAATATTTGTATCATTTTATTTTTTTCAATCTGTGTCAATGTTATCATGGAATTGCCCTATATTCAAACTTCAGAATCTCACTCATACCCTTTTAATACAATTTCATGTTATACTTATTTACTTACTTACTCAATGGCAATACACAATTCCTAAGCAGAGCTAAAGGAATATTATCTACTTTGTGGATCCCAGAGGTTCATTGCCATGCTTACCTGAGCCCACCATTCAACCCTATTCTGAGCTAATTCCATCTAACCATCCCTCACAAATCCTACTTCCCTTAAATCTATTCTATTGTCTTTTCCCTTTGGGTCTCCCAGTCAATGTTTTTTAATTATCTCTCTCTCTTCTCCCATGCGCGCAATGTGTCCAGCCCATTTCATCCTTTGTGGTTTAATTATCCTTATTATATTCTGTGAAAAGTACAGATTATAAAGCTCATCAATATCCAGTCTCCGTACTCACCTCTCTCAGGACCCTCTTTTTAAACACTCTCAGATCACGATTCACATTGATATAATGCAACCGGCAGGATAATTGTCTTATAAATTTATTTTTACATTTCTGGACAGAAGACGAGAAGATAGAACCTTTTAACTTGAATAAAACAAGAATTTTCCGATTTCAGTCGACATTTAACTTCTTCCTTAATATTATTTGTATCTGTAATTATTGCTCCCAGATATTTGAATTTTTCCACGTGTTTGAATGTTTTACTGGTTATTCTAATAGTTTGTGGCACATTATTTTGAAGTTTTTGACCATATATTTAGTTCTTTCTCTATTAATTTCCAACATTCCTGCAGGCATCAAAAAAAGCTTTCTACATTTCTCTCTACTGTGTTTATGTCATCGTCCAACCAACCAACATAATCTTTCCTGTACTTTCCTAATGGAATTTTTCAAAGCGAAATTTAAAAGTAAATGGGATAATGCATTTCCTTGCTTGAAGCCACTTTTGGCTTACCTATCCAATATAAGTTTCCCTACCCTGACTCTGCTATTGGCTTCATTTAGACACATTTTGATCACCCTAACTAACTTTTTGGTATCCCAAACTCAACGTGGATATTGTACAATTTACCTCGCCTAACTGAATCATATGCTTTTTTTAAATATGAAATGCTGGTCAACAGAATGATTATATTCCTACTTTTTTACCCAAAACTTGGTGAATACAAAATATTTGATCAATGGTTGATCTATTTTGTCGGCATATGGGGTTAATCTTGACAGAAGAATATTACACAAAATTTGTATGATAAGAGATAAATTCCTTGACAGTTACTACATTCAGTCCTATCTCCCTTTTTATGGATTAGTATAATGATGGTTCTTTCCATTCCTTTGGCAATTCAATTTGTGTTTTTTAGTTTTCCTATAGCTATTTCTACTTCTGTTAGTGTTGGTTTAGCAACCAATGGCTCAGCTGTGAATATTTTCTTTCTATACCTGGGCCGTCGTAAGTTTGCACTTTCCAGTTTCAACTATATGCCTACTTACGTTGGCTGCACTGCACTGCGGTTCTAATGACTGACAAACAGAAGCCATTCGACTTCGAACATTTCATTCTTGTATTATATCAGTCTATTCCGCTCTTAAATGTTTTTCGTCTCAATATTAATGGTATTCATACAAATACAAATACAAAATTAATAAAAATCCGTATAGTTCCTATACATTAAAATATATTAAGAGAAAGCATAATGGTTTAGATACATAATATTCTCACTCATTTGACAAAATTATAAGTGGCGCATTGGTTAAGATGCTCGATCGTAGAACTGGAGGTTCTTGGTTCAAGTCGCTTTGCTGTAATTTTTTTTTTTTTTTAATTCATTATATTTTTAAGATTTAAATGCAGTGTTTGATTTTTAATTTTTAAAATTACCTGCCTTACACTTTTTGTCAAATCTATAAGAGTAGATCGAGATTTCACGTACTTTGCACCCTGGGCAAAACTTTGTTAATCGCCCTTTTTATTTTTTACTTTTACCACCGAAGAATAAACCAGTAGTATCCCGATAGCATTTTATTATTGCAAGTAAACCCAGGATTCACAACATTATTAAAAAATAAAAGTAATTATGTTTTGGAGAAAAATGAATGATTGCTATTGCAGTTTCATTTCCAAAACAATTACCAGAAACCTCTGAAAACATTGTGGTATGTAATATAATCGATCTTTAAAATTTTCAAAAATATTTAACATAGGTTATTTGGAAATTATAAAACATATGCTAATTTAGATTAAGTTATGTTTATAAAACATATGTATTACACGTAACATATATTAAAACAAATATTTTAGAACAAAATAGTTATTTATGATCCAAGTGTTAAAACGAGATTTTATTTGGCGAGTTGGCTATGTTTGCGAAAGGAGCCCGTAAGTGCGAATGCCGCAAATCTACGAGCAAAATAAATTAATTTTATCACGTATATCATATACTATTTTTAAACAATCGTTAAAATTAGTCTAATAATAATAATAATAATAATAGAAGATAGATTTATGATAAAGAATTACACCCTGTGGAGCCAGCCATATTGGAAAGCAAAGGCAACCTGTTACTGATTTTCTACAATTTCTGAGAACTTTCACATTTAAAAAGGCTTAGTGAATTTTAATTTTTTTAATCAAACTGAGTCTATTTATGTAAATATTTTTAACAAAAAGAGTTTTTCCATGTGAAGCAATCAGAGTTGGTTACTCTGGAATGTTATAATTTCATACCACCCAGTAGCATAATTTTCTCATTTTAATTAATATAATTTAAGATTAAAAGTGCTTTTAACTTCTATTCTCTAAAACAAATATTACCGTATTTCTACTTTCCTGAGAAAAGTACCTGACCCCAAAATAAAATGTTGTTTTTATACTTTTTTCCGTACACACATACACACAAACCCACCCACACACTGATACACGCACACAGACATGTTTCCAAAATAGTATTCTTTGATTCGGGGGCCTCAAAACGTGCATTTATTTTAAAAACTAAAGTCGGAATTTCGGAATCGAAAACGACACTTCCTCTACGTATAGTATAGTATGGTAATGGGCAGAGGAAGTAAAGAAGGAGAATCGTGCGAAAAGTGTCCCTCTACCTGAAAAGAATCTTAATAGGTTTCGCCGCTAAAGGCGATCTTTAAATTCGCCGAGGGTTTCACTACTGATAATAAGGTTTTATTTGATACAAATTATATTATACAATAAAATATAAGACAGCTAATTTTAAAAATAAAAAATCATAAACTGTATTTGCGTCTTGAAAATAGTATGTATAAAAAAATATATAAAAAAATAAATAAAAAAAAGCACCCTGCCTAGGATCGAACCCCAACTTTCTGCATAACTATCCAGCACCGTAACCACTGAGCTACGACACCACAAACTAATAAAGTGAATATTTATCATGTGAACGTGTACTATGTTCCACACATAACAGGATAAATCTTTGTGTAAATGAACGATACTGTTTTTTTTGGTGAAACTATGGGTTCGGAATAATATTACATTACATAAATATCGAAAATTACTGAATGGAAAAACAGAAAAATGATAATTGAGGGATTAGAAATAGTTTCGAATGTTCAAGGCCGAATACAGCCAAATAATGCCGATCGGCACCTCCTTGTCAGTACACAACGAAGTCGGGTAGTTCATTTGTCAATCTTTGATACTGGCAACCTAACTTGTAGAATGGAAAGTGCAAACTTACGACGGCCCAGGTATACACTTTGGGAATCTCCATCTACATTTAATACTGGTAACTGGTTAACTGATGACTGATTCTAGAATTGCAAATATATTTAAAACCTTGACTTCTCAAGTATTCTTAATTTGGTCTTTATCTAGCTTTTCCAGATTGAATCTCTCTGTATCGAAATTGTGCCTAGTTCCTTTGTTAAATGTAAGTTTCTCCCAGACAGCTACAACTACCTTGTATCTTTTATCTTTTTTTAAATGTAAAAACTAAAAATGTTACAGTAATTATCCTAGAAGTGTGCCCTAACTCTGTTGCTTGTTTTATTTAAAATACAGTGTCCTTCTCCGAAAAGTTCCAGTTTCTTAGTCAGCTGTTTAACAGGTGCAACCCCTAGACAACTGCCAAGTTCTCATTCCATGAACTCATGGTGACAAGAATTCATAAAACATCACCTTTTCAACCAAATAGCTGATCAAGATCAATCAACGGAGCACAATTTAATACTATTAATACCTTTTTAGTATATGCTCTCTAAAACGGCTGCTTCTCGGACTGTTAACACACTGAAAAGTATCATTCTACTGGCTTCGGTTGGTGAAACTGTCAACTGTCAACTGTCTCTCCTCTCAACTAGTTCCAACTACAACTAGTTGTCTCTACACTGTCTCACAGTGTAGTTTATTTCTATATGTTTTTTATTTGTAAAGTTAATATTATTAAGGATTTCGACAGTTTGTATTCAAGGAATAATTTGATAATAATAATATTTTATGTTGAACCTAATTGGAAGGGGATTTGAATGCTCTGTGTTTCCATTGCCATGCCATACTCAGACCAGTACACTACAACTGCCTGTTGAAAAGAACAAGTTCAATGAGCCTCTTGTACGAATTGCTTCTTTTAACAAGGCATAATAAGTTTTGATGCACAAAAAGCAATAAAAATTAAGTGTAATTTCAACTGAAGTAAACAAATTTAGTTTAGTTTAATTAATCAAAATTATTATTTTAACAATATTTTTAAAGGTATTTTAAAAAAAAACAAATCCATAGCAAGCCAAGTTTATAAACATGCATTACTGGTATAAGTGCCATATTTTACTTTCTTTATGCAGGATCGTAAAAATGAGTGAAAAATTGAGCTGAATCAGTTGTAAAAAACTTTTGCTAAAAACTATTGTATGCACCACATACTTGAAATCCTTAGCTGACTCATCCCGCATTTCAGACTCAGCTACATCTTGTCCGTTGTCCAAAATACTAGATTCATCCACTGAAGCCTTGCTTGCATACGTGATACATAAATAGCTATTTGCTTTATAATAAACCCCAATCAAAAACTAAAAAGAAGTATTATTGCCGCAGACAACTGTAAGGTGTAACAAGTGGCTGCATTTATTGTATTACCAGTACTAGCTGATATTCTTTGTTTACCACATATATGGAACGGTGAGACATGTTCTAAAAGAAATTAAACATAAAATTATAAAATATTCTGTAATTACAGTTAAAATTGTTGTATCCAATTGTTGGAGACTGTCAACTTTGTCATAAAATTATAATCTATTTTACAGATTTTATTTTCCAATATGTGTATAGATTTCTAATATTCTTTGTTTACCACATATATGGAACGGTGAGAAATGTTCTAAAAGATAATTTGAATAAACATTTATTCCATATGTAGTAATAAGTTTATCTGACCTTTGATTATTAATATCAATGATCAATTTATACTTATGATCGTTTTTACAACGTTTTGGCGTAAAAAAATTTTAGTTTATATAATTGCTATTATTAATTAGAAGTCATGGACTCGTTTACATGTTCTTAAAACGTTATAATCTTACAAGTAATCTTACAAAAAAATGTTTACGCCAATACGTTGTAAAAACGATCATAAGTATAAATTGATCATTGATATTAATAATCAAAGGTCAGATAAACTTATTACTACATATGGAATAAATGTTTATTCAAATTGTCTTTTAGAACATTTCTCACCGTTCCATATATGTGGTAAACAAAGAATATTAGAAATCTATACACGTATTGGAAAATAAAATCTGTAAAATAGATTATAATTTTATGACAAAGTTGACAGTCTCCAACAATTGGATACAACAATTTTAACTGTAATTACAGAATATTTTATAATTTTATGTTTAATTTCTTTTAGAACATGTCTCACTGTTCCATATATGTGGTAAACAAAGAATATTAGATATCTATACACGTATTGGAAAATAAAATCTGTAAAATAGATTATAATTTTATGACAAAGTTGACAGTCTCCAACAATTGGATACAACAATTTTAACTGTAATTACAGAATATTTTATAATTTTATTGTACTTACGTCTATATTACTGCAAAACAATTTTAATATAAATGCTTTGACTGAAATAACTTATAATAATTTATTGAATATACATATGTACAAGTATAATAAGAACTTTTCAAAACAATAATGCCATAAACTAGTCAATGGACATAGTATTGTATGACATGTACTTAAATAAGTTCTATTACATTATAAATTTACCAATTATACAGGGTGATCCGTTAGAGATGTCAGAAAAGTAAAGCACTGTGTACAAGAAACTATTTAAATTTATTAATTGTTAATGGTACAAACAGGTGTAGGAAACCTGTCAGTTTTGTATTCCAGGACATTAGCACTCAACATGACTGCCATTGCGAATGCGGCAAAGATCATACCTCGCGGACAGGTTCCGCCACGTGGCGCGGAGCATTTCTGGAGTGATTTGCTGAAAGGCCGCTGTAATCATCCGTCGTAGGTCAGCTACATTCTGTTTTCTTTGTGTGTACACAGTTGACTTGATATACCCCCAACACAAAAAAATCTGGAGGAGTCAAGACCTGTCTCTCACACATCACTGTAGCAAAATTGATACGAGCTTCGTAATGATGTTGCGTCAGTGCTTGCACTCGCTGAATACGGTATGGGAACGTCTTACCGTCCTTCGACATGTTGTGTATGACATATTCTGCTCTAATGATAGCGGCGGAGTGATTTTTTTTGGACTCTAAATCATGGCTTGTCGAATATCCTCTTCCTTGTTTCTATCACGTAACCTGCCGCCTGTACGAGGCATTTTGAGACCATCTTCCAAGAACATGACTGGTACCAGTTAACAATGTCTCGATGCGAAGGGGATTACCCGACAGTTGTATCGACATCGGAAAGCCCACTGTGTTAGTATTACACTATGTTACGTCATGTAATACCTTCTTTCTTGCTTGCCATAAATTTACTTCAGATGGCTTTGATTTTTTCATTTGTCTTTATAGGCTTACATTTCAATCATTTCTAAGTATGTCTTGACAATTGTTGCTTTTAACCTCAATACCAAAATTATTTTATTTTATTTCTAAATACTTGCACATTTTAATATTTCTTTGTTTATTTTTTATTTTCTCTTGCAATTACATATTTAGTTTAGTGTTTTTTCATGTATTGATTGATTATTTTAATATTAAGATCAAGTTATTGTCTTGGGTTGGAGATTTTTTAATTATTTCAACCTTCTGTTGTTTTTTAATAACATTCTACTCTTTCTTCTTAAAAAATGGACAACAAAATGTATGTTCTTTTTCTCCTATTCAAGAGCAATGGGCTCTTTTCAACCTACAAGCTTCCTAGCATCACAAAACAATGCTAAATTCGGGCGAAAAGCCTTTTATCTTCAACTTTATTGTGGATTAAGTGATTCAACTAACTTGAAGATCGCATTCAACGCAATTTAAGGATCTTAAGGATTCCTTTCGAAGTTTAATAGTGCTTCACCAATTCTCTGGACATTGGTAATTTCAAAGGGAAATCATTCAATCCGTGAGTAACATCATAAACCACATACCTAAGGTACGTTCCAAGGACCATGGATTAGTTTGGCTTCGATGAGACAGGCAATCCTAAGGAATTTATGTAACGGCGATTTATAAATAAATATAGACATTTTATCGTTTAGAAAGCAAGGTGTAAATCGTTTATTTTAAACCACTGCTTTGAACTTCTTGTGTTGTGAATAGTTAAACTCATCATTTGCATAAGCCATTAAATATACAATTTTTCCTAGCTGTTGAAGTGACATTTCAGCAAGCTCATATTTATTTCTGGTCCTCCGATTGAATACAGTCTGTCAATACATTTAAATGTGTATCTGGATAGAGCAATAACTTCAAGATTCACGAAGAACATTTTCATCTCAAATCGCATGTTTATGTTAACCAAGCAGCATTATCACTCTATGTGCATATAAACAAACTGTTATACTTTTCTTTGTGGTTGGAAAAGCAATAGAATTTGTGTTCCGAACTGCAAATCATTCAATCCAATTTATTCTCGACATGTTATCGCCGGGAATCGCACCCTAAATTATTCCATGGTCCGCTATTCGCACCAGAGGCCGGGTCGCCTGGCGGTAACATGTTGTTGGTCCTCCGGGCCGTTGATATTACTAACATGTTGAAGGTCCATCGGGCCGTTGATATTACTAACATGTTTAGATATTACTGGCTGCTCCGAACCTGAATTATAATCAGTGCATTTGCTTGATTATCATAAATAATTTATCTTATACTATATAATACATTAAGTCTCTCCAGGCATTTGCAAGCCTGTTTGAATTCATGCAAAGTATTGCATTTAGCAACAACATAAGTGTTGTTTCATAAACATTAGCATCACTATTATTATCAAGTTTTAATAATATCAAGCATATCTCCGTGTCCTCAACACGTTTGAGATCTAGGTACGGAGCTACCTGACTATCATATTGTAATACTTGTCAATTTGTAAAATATTGTACAATCTCACAGACAACAATACAAACACCTGATACAGATTCTACACAACTTCAAGTGTATTTAACTGTTTTGTCTGTTTTCTCAATCATGACCATTGTAAACATCTATGTGTAATTCCCGAAACGCGGGCAATTGATTTAACACTGAACAATTATTTATTGTAAAAGACTTTGCAAATCTCATCAAATATGACTAATCCGGGTCCTGAATTTGCGGCCCTTAAGGCTAAACGAACCCCTGTTAAGAGTCGTATTACCCGCCAAGCCAATATAATAGCTGATATCGCTAGCTCTAGTGAAATTTCTATTCAAGACCTGCTTAGGCGCAAAGATACCATGACAAAACTTAGTAATGATTTTCAAGACATACAATCTCAGATCGAGGAGATAGAATTTTCTGATGCCAAAATGGCTTATAGGGAGGAAGTCGAAGAAACCGTTTTCCAAGCCCTCTCTCACCTAGATAATTTAATTTTCCAAAGGCAAGCCCAGCAGGAAGCTGAGGCTAAATCAGTTGCGGCCCAGCAGGAAGCTGAGGCTAAGTTAGTTGCGGCCCAGCAGGAAGCTAAGGCTAAGTTAGTTGCGGCCCAGCAGGAAGCTGAGGCTAAGTTAGTTGCGGCCCAGCAAGAATCTCAGGCTAAGCTATCTAGTGTCGAGTTTATAAAGACATGATTCCTCAATTATGCTCAGGCTATCCAAGCACTTGTTATAGAAGACAGACAGTCTTATTGCAAGGCTCTGAGTCTGCGCACATCCTTTGAGAAAATATTCAGTGAATACGAGACTGAATATTCACATATTAGCATACTGGAGCTTAATGAATCTATCAAACTTCAAAGGCTTCAAGTCGAATCTGCCTTTCATGAAACCATTGGTATTCTTCGAAGTTCAATTGATGAAACCAAGCATCATTATGAGCCCAACCAAGCTATCCTTGCTAATCAATCATCGCCTCAATTTGTCCCCTCTCTCCCTAAACTTCCAGAAATTAGGCTTCCCCATTTCACTGGCGACCCAGCAACCTGGATTGAGTTTAGGGACACTTTCAATTCACTAATCATAGAGCATAAACACATATCTAACATGGACAAATTTCAATATTTGAAGTCCTGTCTAGCACCAGAAGTTATGACAGTGATTCAAAACATTCCTGTCTCTGCTGCTACGTTTGATGTAGCATGGAGCACGCTGTCGGCTAGGTTTGATAATGACCGACTTATCGCTAATACCCACTTGGAGAAGCTATTTTCACCTCCTGTCTTAGAAAGGAATTCCGCTGAATCTCTTCAGAAGTTCGTTGACCATTTTATAAGCACTGTTCATGCTTTGAACTCGCTTAATGTTGGTGTGGAACTGTCTGACTTGATTATAGCAAAGATTGTACTCGACAAGCTTCCTCCATTCTTGATAAAGGAATGGGAATCCTCTCTCGCTCCAGGTAAAATGCCTAGTCTCAAAGACTTATTCACATTTTTAGAATCCAGGATACGGGTTTTTCAGATGACTGACTCAGCTTTAAGGAGTCAGCCAGTAAAGCCTATTGTATCTAATACAACCATTCCTAAAGGCAAGGTTGCCTCCTCCAAGCCTAAATGCCTCTGTTGTAACAATGGATTCCATGAGCTGCAACATTGTGAAGTTTTCAAAGCCATGGATTTCTCTAATAGAGACAATTTTGTCAAAACGCAACGATTATGTCAAGTGTGCTATTACTCTAAGGGTCACGCCCCCTATTGTAGCACTTATACTTGCAAGATTTGTAAGGGTAAACATGGCACTTACCTTCATAATCCAGCACATATTAACGGCAACCAAGCTGCCAATACTGCTGGGGTAATGTCAGTCTTCCAACCTCAACCAAGCAGTTTTCTCCCTACCGCCACTGTGCTAGTCATGCACAGGGATGGCCATTCTGTTGAAGCCACCGCATTGCTTGACAGTGGTTCTGATTGTAACCTCATGTCTAATAGGTTATTCAACCACTTAAAATTATCGCCTCATCACCAGCGCACTACTTTAGCTGGTATATTGTCATCTAAGGCAGACAGTCTTAAGATGACGTCGATTTCAATTAAGTCTGTCACTACTTCATGGCATTGCAACACCAACGTCATAATCGTACCGGAAATTTCAACTTCGAAATTTCCACGCATACCTGTCAATACTACAAATTGGAATATTCCACCAAATCTTTCATTGGCTGACGCCAGTTTCAATATTCCTAAGTACGTAGACTTGTTATTAGGTGTTGAAATATATTAACAGATTGTCTGTGCAGGCCAGATATCTGCTCTTAATATGCCTGTAATTCAGAACTCGCATTTGGGTTGGTATTTTGCTGGTAAATTACCACAACCCGCCAGGTCTGAACATAACATGGTTCTGCAAAATATGCACAACCGCCAACCTAATTCAAAGCCTTCTAATAGGGTTTCTAAGGAACCCGACCATTCTAGCGGGTCTCCCACACATTATTCTGCCTTCCTCACTGCTGATCAAGACATTAGCAGGCAACTTTCTCAGTTTTGGGAATTAGAAAAAATTTCTAATTCTGATTCCATTCTCAACGACTCTATATGCGAAAAGCATTTCATAGATAATACTCAACGGGACTCAGAAGGAAGATATGTGGTAAAACTTCCTTTCTTGTCTGATCCTCAGACCCTGGGCAGCACAAAACTCCAGGCTTATAAAAGATTCTCCTCATTGGAGAAAAGCCTCAATTCTAATCCCACTCTTAGTGAAGATTATCATAAGTTCATGGACGAATATATCGCTCTAGGCCATATGGAGCCTTTAGAGCAATCCTCAAACGATAACTTCGACTATATCATTCCTCACCATCCTGTATTAAAACCGTCGAGCACCACCACGAAACTTCGTGTGGTATTCGATGCTTCGGCTAAATCTTCCAACGGAAAGTCACTCAATGAAATACTTGCCGTAGGGCCAACTGTTCAGCCGGATTTGTTCTCTATCCTTCTCCGTTTTAGATTCAAGCCTATAGCATTCACTGCAGACATCGCAAAGATGTATAGGCAGGTTAAGGTAAATCCTGATCATCTAGTTTACCAGAAAATCCATTGGAGAAGTTCTTTGAATGAACCTATACAGACTTTCAAGCTCAAAACCGTCACTTATGGCACTTCTTCAGCTGCATTTCTTTCCACCAGAGCTCTCAAGCAACTCACAATAGACGAGGGAGCTCGGTTTCCTTTAGCTAGCACTATCATCAACAATTCTACCTACGTTGATGATATTGTGGCTACCGCTGATAGCCTATGTGAGGCTAAGGCAGCTGTTGCTGAATTGCGCACCTTACTTCCTTTAGGTGGTTTCAACCCCCGTAAGTGGAGTTCTAACTCTCTTGAATTACTTACGGAAATTCCCCCTGAACTTCAGGAACCCCTTGATTGCCGTTCTTTTGGCAAATCTCATGCAGACTTTCTGAAGGCGCTGGGTCTAATATGGCAGCCTTCAAATGACATTCTTAGAATTGAAACCGCAATTGACTTCACGAAACCTTTTAAGACATGTTCTAGGAGGACTTTACTTTCTTGTATCGCCTCCATCTTCGATCCTCTGGGTTTAATTTCCCCTATAGTCGTCTATTGCAAGATTATATTTCAATCTTTGTGGAAGATTACGACTTCTTGGGATGATCCCATTCCTTCTCCAGTAATTGATAAATGGCTAAAGATTCATAATCAATTAAATAAGATTTCATGTATAGCTATCCCTCGACTGGCATTATTAGAAAATGCTAATGAAATTCAAATTCATGGCTTCTGTGACGCCAGTGAAGTCGCTTATGGAGCTTGCTTATATCTACGCTCCTCAGATCATTCTGGTAATGTTATGAGCTCTCTACTTTGTGCTAAATCTAGAGTTGCTCCCATCAAAGCTACTACCATTCCTAGGCTAGAGCTTCTAGCCGCCCATCTGCTTGCTAATCTTATTCATAAGATTTTACCTGCGCTCCAATTAAATATCAGAGCAATTTATCTGTGGAGTGATTCCACTATAGTTCTGAGCTGGTTAATTCGTCCACTTCATACTTTGAATACATTCGTCAGAAACAGAATTGCTGATATCTTAGATCACACTTCACCTAATCAGTGGCATCATGTTTCGTCTCAAGATAATCCTGCAGATATCATCTCCAGAGGAAACACTCCTCACGACTTAATCCATAACACATTGTGGTGGTCAGGACCTAATTGGCTCAAAGACCATAATTCTCACTGGCCAATCAGTGATTCTTTTGTGGAGCCTGACTTGCTTCCAGAAAGTAGAGTAGTGTCCCTAATGGAGGCCACTACCTCTAACCTAACTTCTTATTTTTTTAAATTTGAATATTTGAAAACTATTCGTGTTATGTCTTACGTATTGAGATTCATGAATAACTCTCGTAAGATTCATAACTCTATAAAAGGCCCCTTAATGCCTTCTGAACTCAACAAGGCCCTTCAATGCTGTGTTAGGCTAATACAGCAAGAGGTTTATGCATCAGAAATCCGTGATTTGTCAAATCATGACGTCAATTCTTCAAGCAAATTGAAGCAACTAGACCCGTTTCTTGACAAGGATTCTGTAATTCGGGTAGGCAGACGTCTTGAACGATCCAGCATACCTTTCGAAGCCAAACATCAGATGTTGTTACCAGCTGATCACGCCTTCACTAAGCAGCTTATTTATTTCAATCATATCAAGTTGAATCATGCTGGATCCCAACTTGTTATTTCTCACTTAAGAGAAAGATTTTGGATACCATCTATTAGGAAGGTGGTACGTAGTGTTCTAAGAAAATGCACTACATGTTTTCGTTTCAATATTCAAACCTTTCAGCAAAAAATGGCTGATTTGCCTGTTTATAGAGTAAATCCCATTTCTCCTTTCACCAACGTAAGCATAGATTATGCGGGTCCTTATCCAATCAAATTTGGAGGTCCTCGCTCCAAGATCACTGTCAAAGCTTACCTCGCCATATTCGTATGCATGTCCACTAAGGCCATTCATATTGAATTGGTCACCAACCTCACATCTCGTGCTTTCCTTGCTGCATTTTCAAGATTCACAGGACGTAGAGGCCTTCCAAGTTCACTGACCTCAGACAATGGCACTAACTTCGTAGGCGCTCAGACTGACCTCAAGCAGTTAGCTTTGCTATTGCAGTCTCCTGAGCATCATTCTGTGGTTCAAGATGCCACATCCCATTTGAATATATATTGGCGTTTCCTTCCTCCAAATGCCCCCCACATGGGAGGTCTTCACGAGGCCGCAGTTAAATCGGTCAAGTTTCATCTAAAAAGGATGCTGCCCTCTTTTAACTTTACCTTTGAAGAGATGCTTACTATGCTGATTCAAGTGGAAGCTATCTTAAATTCACGTCCACTCATTCCATTGAATGAGGACGTTAACGACATTAGTTACCTTTCACCTGGTCATTTCCTGATTGGGAAAGCCATCATTTCCTTACCAAGCCCTGACTTGTCTGGTGGTTACACCACACGTTCTCGTTGGAATACTCTCCAACAACTTACAAATAATTTATGGAAGAAATGGTCTACCGACTATCTCCACACACTACAAAGACGTTCTAAGTGGACCAAAGTCCTTTCTGATATTCCTTTGGGTACGCCAGTCTTAATCATTGAGGACAATCTCCCTCCTCAAAGGTGGTCCCTAGGGATTGTTCATCATACTCATCCTGGCCCTGACGGTCTTATTCGTGTTGTTACTGTGCGTACTGCCACAGGCTTATTCAAGAGGCCCATTGTAAAACTGGCTCCTCTTCCCAATTCTGAGGCTAATGACTATCCCTATCATGTCTTTGGTGTTGTTGCCCTTTTGGTTAGCAACCCTCAATTCATTTCTTAGTCTTTAAGTTTATTTTTCTTATTCTACTTATTCCCTTTTCTCATATCATAATTCTCTTTAGGTATCACATGACTTCACATCACTTTAGATTATTTCACAAGTGAAATAATTGATCAACAACATGTTACCGCCAGGCGACCCAGCCTCTGGTGCGAATAGCGGACCATGGAATAATTTAGGGTGCGATTCCCGGCGATAACATGTCGAGAATAAATTGGATTGAATGATTTGCAGTTCGAAACACAAATTCTATTGCTTTTCCAACCACAAAGAAAAGTATAACAGTTTGTTTATATGCACATAGAGTGATAATGCTGCTTGGTTAACATAAACATGCGATTTGAGATGAAAATGTTCTTCGTGAATCTTGAAGTTATTGCTCTATCCAGATACACATTTAAATGTATTGACAGACTGTATTCAATCGGAGGACCAGAAATAAATATGAGCTTGCTGAAATGTCACTTCAACAGCTAGGAAAAATTGTATATTTAATGGCTTATGCAAATGATGAGTTTAACTATTCACAACACAAGAAGTTCAAAGCAGTGGTTTAAAATAAACGATTTACACCTTGCTTTCTAAACGATAAAATGTCTATATTTATTTATAAATCGCCGTTACATAAATTCCTTAGGATTGCCTGTCTCATCGAAGCCAAACTAATCCATGGTCCTTGGAACGTACCTTAGGTATGTGGTTTATGATGTTACTCACGGATTGAATGATTTCCCTTTGAAATTACCAATGTCCAGAGAATTGGTGAAGCACTATTAAACTTCGAAAGGAATCCTTAAGATCCTTAAATTGCGTTGAATGCGATCTTCAAGTTAGTTGAATCACTTAATCCACAATAAAGTTGAAGATAAAAGGCTTTTCGCCCGAATTTAGCATTGTTTTGTGATGCTAGGAAGCTTGTAGGTTGAAAAGAGCCCATTGCTCTTGAATAGGAGAAAAAGAACATACATTTTGTTGTCCATTTTTTAAGAAGAAAGAGTAGAATGTTATTAAAAAACAACAGAAGGTTGAAATAATTAAAAAATCTCCAACCCAAGACAATAACTTGATCTTAATATTAAAATAATCAATCAATACATGAAAAAACACTAAACTAAATATGTAATTGCAAGAGAAAATAAAAAATAAACAAAGAAATATTAAAATGTGCAAGTATTTAGAAATAAAATAAAATAATTTTGGTATTGAGGTTAAAAGCAACAATTGTCAAGACATACTTAGAAATGATTGAAATGTAAGCCTATAAAGACAAATGAAAAAATCAAAGCCATCTGAAGTAAATTTATGGCAAGCAAGAAAGAAGGTATTACATGACGTAACACACTAGAAAACTACTGAAAACTACTCGCATACCATACTACACACTGAGCGTGCTGGTGTGGCATGACCACCATTTTGTCTTCTATGCACGATAGCACCGCCAAGCCATGTGTCCGAAGTCTGAAACATCAGTCATCGTTAACTCCCATCCTTTCCACTTACATCACAGCAAATTGCACAGACCTATGTACAATAACCTCTTAAATATAACGTTTTACTTTTCTGACATCTCAAACGGATCACACTGTATTATTATTAATTGTAAAAGATTGTCCCCATATCCATTGTTGTTGGCTTCTTATTTATCGTTTTTGAGGGTATAAGACTAAACACTTCCTATACTTTTACTTCTTCCCTCAAAGAAAATTCAAGATGAAATTTATCAATAATAATATATGAATGTTCCGAACTAGAACTACAGAGAACCAAGTTAATAGCAGAAATCAGGAAGAAAGGAGGAAGGACAATGTCCAGCCACGACACATCACTTAGTGCAAAAATATCTTACAGCTTTCCAGAACTTTTGTAATTCAATAGAGTATTGAAGTGTAGTATTAAGTGTAAAAGTGTAAATTGTAAAATTCAGATAAGTGGTTATTCAAAAGAACAGCATAAGTAGACACAAACTGAAAATATAGGAATATTAGGCATGTAATATTATTATAATGGGGCATGCAGCTAATGTTCAATACTAATTATTAAAACAAACAAAATTAAAAAAAAAAAAATCCCCAGAAGATATCTAACCCAAATACAAAATTTTGTTTTCATACAATTTTTCGTTTTGGAGTTAGGCTGTTCACAGACACACAAACACACACACACACGTTTCTGAAAAACAACATTTTTTAATTCAGAGGACCTCAAAACATATATTTCTATTAAAAAGTCAACTTTGAATTTCGAGGTCGAACACCTATACCTATAGCTTCTATGGTACGAGCAGAGGAAGTAAAAATAGTGTTTCTAATGGCTAAAGTAAAAAACCCCTCCCAAAAAAAAAAAAGAACAAGCAGGCTACAATTTAGGGAATGAGGGTGGGCAGTTATGATTTTCAGTCAATATAAATTAATCTTGTACACCTTATACCTGTAATATATGAAGCCTCCCAGAGACTTGAGATTTGGTATGAGTAGCAGTAACATGAATACTCCAAGTTCAGATATATTTGTCTCTTGAATTCGTACTTCTTGCAGATTTTGGCAACATGCAGTTAATTCTGTAGGCTGTACACCTATTAACCACTCAGTCGTATCGCCACAGAAGTTATCAGGGGGCATAAGTCTGGACTCTGGATCCTGCAACAGAAAATATTTATCTTCATAGGAATTGATCACTCTGGAACTTATGGATTTTTAATTTCATTTTCAAAGGAATTAGTAATTCATCAATAACAAACTGCCTCCTGTTGGAGTAACCAAGCGAACTCAATAATAATGAAAATTTATTAGAGGATGAAAGAGCAAATAATAAGCAAAATAAATTATTTGGAAGCATGGTTATGCAGAATTTGGCAGGACTTGTGAATGACTGTCAGATCAACATTGAAGCTAGTAGGTTAAATTTTTCATGAAGTCTTTGAAAATCTGGCAATAGCCGTTATTAGAATACAGAGCCATTTTTTATTTTTTTTATTTATCTATTTGCCAAAACCCATATGGCAGTATGATCAGAAATAGCATGCCAGCCCAAGTCTATAAAAGTTGGCTTCATTTCTGGAAGTGCAGCATTTTGTTTTTCCTTTTCATGCTTCCGTTTCATCTGCATTCCTCCATCGGCCCTGGCCTAACTGTAACTTAATATACTTTTCTGCATTGAATTTATTTATGGGATGTACTATCAGCTTCAAGGAGGCCAGGTTGATCACTGTTGAGGTCTGAAGTTGATTTTTTAAGGTGACAGAACAGTGTTCACTCCACTAAACGCTCTTTCACATTCTGCATTTGATATAATTACAAACTAATAGGATGTGACGCTAATAGCACTATTAGAATCAATGCAAATTGTGTAAATGGTATAACATTCATCCCATATATCTGGTAATGGATGTAGTTTGAAACTGATTAGAACAAAGTGGTGTGAGTCAAAACATGTTTCAACAGTGGGTTGGTGGCGGAGAAACCTCTAGTAGACCAAAGGCAGCACCCGAGGTACAGTTAGGCAACCTAGAAGAATCTCTTTAGCCATGGTGAAGGCAATCTCCTAGAAGTTGGGCCTCCAAAATAAAGTCCCTTGGCCCCCAGGTTGGGGATTAGGCATAGGGCTAACAGCCCTATCACGTAAAAACAGAAACTGTTATGAAACCAAATCACCAGCCTCCAATAATGGATGGACATAATGGAATTAGACGCTGGCGACCATCACTGAGAAATAATTTATGTATGGCAACATGGAATGTTCAGACATTATTATGTATTGCAAGTTTGCAGATTATGAACCTTAAAGGATGGAAGAGGAGAGTTTGAGACAGAGAAGACTGGAGGCTGGAGGCTGGAGGCCCACGAAGCTCCCAAGGGCTGTAGAGCCAGGGAAGAAGAAGAATTTATAAGAATTCTAAATGGGAAGAAGATAAAAATGTTTTAAATTTCGGGATACCCACTGATATTCTTGATTTATTGGTGAAAGAAAACATTTAAAAAAACCGAAAATCATAAATTCAATCTATTATAGTCACTTCATCATGTAAGTTCCATAATATCAATACTGAAAATCAAAGTTTTTTTTTCTTCTTCTTTGATTGTGTAGCAGCAGAAATTTGGAAAGATTATTTTCTATGTTTTTAGCACCAAAAGGAATATTTGGATGATTTTTTTAATACAGCCGTTCTTTTCATAAACACAAAGAACCGGCAGAACATTTAAAGTATACACAATTTTCAGGAAAAAAAAAAATACAACTGCAGATGTTATCTACAAGAACAGTACACTTTCCCAGGCTAAATTCAATGAAAATGTATAACAAAATAGACTGTCCTTTGAAATGTTAATTGACACTACAATGTATATATGTAAACAAGAACATGAGTTCAGAAGTAACAACTTAAGCACTTTGCTAAATCGGGGAATTATAAAGAACATGTTGCACCATTGGTTTCAAGAAGTTTGTTAAAAATACAGAACCATTACAGTAAGTTAAATAGGATTTTTAGTGATGATTCAAAGACAATACAAAATGAATTCATGGAATGTATATCAAATTATTTATCAGATCATATCGAGATTTAAATTAATGGTTTGGATTTGTTCCCATTCAAGATGATGATACCACAGATGTTTGCCACACATCCCAATCGTTATTATGAGATATGTTAATATTGAGGGTAACACTATAATATAAAGCCACAGGGCTAACTGACTGACTGACTGGCTCACTCACTGACATTAATGTTTGCCCATGTCCAGATGAGCTAGAAACTTGAAATTTGGCACACTTATAGCTTTTAGCTTGTACCCAACGGGAAAATTCCAAAAAGTTTAATTTTTAAATTTTTACCCCTAAAAACCCTCCAAAAAGGGTGAAAGCACTTTAAAGTCTCTGCTCAGTTCTCATGACAACAATATTGTTTGCAGTGTTCACATAGGGCTTCGGAAGTTGCAATACTCTTTGACAAATCATTAGACATGCTAGCGATAGAAATAATTTCCGTAAACTGAGTGAGGTAGTCGAGATGGTAATGTCTTGGACTCACATTTGGGAGGTCTGGTAGTCGAGATGGTAATGTCTTGGACTCACATTTGGGAGGTCCCAGGTTCAAATCCCATAGCCGGCCAATTTGACATGGGTTTTTTTCTTGGTTTCCCCAGTCGTAAAGGCAAATGCCGAATTGGATATTTTCATACCATTGAATCATCCACGCTATTTCATCCTATATCATATCCATTTAAATTAATATCAGTTGAAATTTACTCCATAAAATACACCATTGATGTTTACCCACTTCCAAATGAGCTAGAAATCTGAGATTGGCAGACTTATATCCAGTGCTTTTTTTCCCCTAAAAAAATTAAGGGGTACTCTTGCTTTTGATTTGGAACATAGCCAGGCTTACCCATATAGTCAGAATGAAAGTGGATCACAATATGCATGAGCTTATATCACTTTGTCAGCCAGTTCATACACATCAGTTCTAGAGGCCGCGCCGTATAAATTTGCCGAAGCGCAGTAACCAATTTACGAGAAGACCATGAAGTCACGCCTTCTTCCCAACACGTCATCATTCCCCTCCCCGCATTTTATTGATTATTACCACGTGTTCCATCGGGGAATCACCGTCTAAGAATATCTCACTTGTTCTGCAAGGCAGTCTTGAGTGTAGGCGTTCCTTTTGTTGGTATCGGTGAATGAGTGTTTGGGCTGTGTTACAGCTTATATTGTTAGCAGTTTTAAGTGCGCCTCACATTGTTCAAAATGCCCCCTGTGCTAAGTAAATTACAGTTTAAAACTCTTCATAGTCAAGCTAGGGAAATAGTGTCAAATGTGCACGCCTTTATGAAAGAAGAAGCTGAAACAGGCGTTCGCATAAAAATTGAGAATTTCGGTAAAAGAGCATCTGCAGCTACAGGCGTTAATGAACGTACGATTAGGCAAATTGTAAAAGAAAGAAAAAACATTGAATCTGCAGAAGGTCCTTCTACATCATTTTCTACCCCTGGTAAGAAAAGACAAAAACCCGCGCCTAAGTCAACAGTGGACCAATTTAATGAGGACGTCATTCGTAGACGCATATACGAATATGCTCTGCGGGAAAGTGAAATGCCCACTATTAAAAAACTCCATGTGCGATTAATTGAAGATATAGAATATACCGGCAGTAAAACCTCGTTGCGTCGGCTTTTGAAAAAATTAGGTTTTAAGTGGAGAAGAACGCCGAATAATAGGACTTTACTTACTGAAAAACAAGACATTCGATTCAAGAGAATAAAATTTTTAAGACAGATATTACAATACAGACAAGAAAACAGACCTATAATATATACAGACGAGACATATATTCATAGTACTCATACGGCGCCACTTTCCTGGTCAGATGATTCGGGTAGGGGGTTTCATGTCCCTATTTCTAAAGGGCGACGTTTAGTGATTGTTCATGCGGGAGGAGAGACTGGATTTGTCCCAAATGCTTTGTTAATATTCAAATCCCAGACAAAGTCAGGCGACTATCATGATGACATGAACCATCAGAATTTCATGAAATGGCTCAAAGAACAATTAATTCCAAATTTACCACCATCTTCTGTTCTGATATTAGACAATGCTTCATATCACAATGTTCAAACAAATCCCTCCCCTACCTCAAATTCACTAAAGGCAGATATGCAAAAGTGGCTTCAAGAAAAAAATATTCATTTTCCACCAAACTTTACCAAACCTGAACTGTACGACCTTGTACTGAAGCATAAACCCAACTTCATTTTTTACCGTGTTGATGAAGTAATGCGTGAACATGGGCATTCCGTTCTGAGACTCCCTCCTTATCACCCAGAATTAAATGCGATTGAGGGGATTTGGGCACTAGTGAAAAATTGGGTTGCTTCCCGTAATGTGACATTTAAATTGGACGACGTTATGAAATTAACAGAACAAAAATTTGGCCAAATAACGGCAGAAGAATGGGCTTCAAGATGTCGTCGGGTGCAGCAGACCGAAAAGGAATATTTAGAGCGGGAAGGATTAATAGACGACTATGAAGACGGCATTGCCGTTCGACCATTAATAATTAATGACAGCTCTAAATCTGATTCCAGCGAATCTGGTGAGGATATGTCTGGGGTTGAGGAACTTCTATCAGATTTGCAATGATGTGAACTAAGGTACGTAATGAAAGTTTCTTTAAAGCATAATAAATTATTGTTGTTGTTGTCAGCTGACAAGGAACCAATAAGTTTGTGTTCTGTGAAGGAACCTCTCCCATAGGATGTCTCAAGCAGACTGAAATCATCGACAAACTCCGTAAGCTTTCGCTGCATAGCTCCTCCTCCTAGTCGTCCTGCGCATATCGCGGCAAATTTATACGGCACGGTCTCTACCTGTATTCTGCAATTTAGTGTATGATACGCTCACAGGGTTTCTTGCACCTTTCACAAACACAAAGGGAAATGCAACGTATAGTCCTTTACACTTGGAGCCAGTTCATACAACATATAAGGATACATGATGTTAATGCTGAATATCTGACATGAATATACGCAAAGTAATTTTCACAAGGGCACATGCAATTTAACACATGAAAAACAACTGCATAATAACCAGAGACAGGATGATATGTGCAGCAACATTAAAGCAAATAAATGCAATTTGAATCCAAGAGGAAAGGGTTACTACAACTTTTGAGCCTGTACTAATGTTGAATCAGTAACATTGGCAACATAGTCATGGTTACCATTGCAATGGTGCTGTAGCGCTCACTTGTTCTCCTGATCAGAGCGCTAATGTCAGGTCCCATCTCTCGAAAATCATGATATAGGCTATATAATGAATGTAACACTAAAAATACCTACTTTATTGCAAATGATGCATATAATCACATTTGTTATTTTAGCATGTTAAAGACTTCCTGACTATTGGGCCGTGGTCTCAGCTTAAAATTTCCTGACGTTTCGCCAATGGCTGTGATGGGCATCTTCGGAAGGGAGCTCAAGCTGCTTGTTGGAGCCAAAGTGAGTTCTCTGGCAGCTCTGTCCATTATTTATACCCTGGTGGTGGTGAAGGGTGAAGGGCTGTAGTTTCCTCGTTGTCCTCATTTCCCTGGTTTTTGCTGTCTCTGCGGTCACGGTTGTGTTCTATTGCAGTCATCCAGAGCCTGTTCATTTTGAGAGCTTAACCTTTCCTATCAAAGTTTTATTTGTCTTTGTAAATTTCATTTATAATGAAGACTATCAATGGGCAAAATTTGAGGGTAGGTTTCAATATGACAACCTGTATGGTTCCCTTGTGAGTTCATATTATAATATTAATTCTATAGGTTCTAAAACATTTTCAACATCAAATTTTGTTGATTTTCATGTTTATAAAACAAAAATATCACACCAAGCAGCTCAAGCTAAAATCCCATAAGCAAACATTACACACTATTTTACAAGATTCGTGTTTGTGTTTTTTTGCCAAATTACCGCAAATATGAATTAATCACGTTTTTCGATAATCAGTATACAGTCAACTCCCGATTATCAGGGTGCAGATTAACCGTTGAGCTATTCCTTAAAAAATCTTTATTTATTTATTTATTTTACTTACGTGGAGTAGCCCTTGAACATCTTGAGTGTTTTTTGGACTATTTAGAAGAGGAGGAGGATAGTTCACTTAGTGATAAGTTGATGTTACGCAGGCTCCGTTCCTATATTCGCAAGAAGGAATATGCGGCCAAAAAACAAAAAGTGTTAACAGACTAGCAAAGTGTAAAAATTCCTTGAAAGTGCCAAAACCAAAATGTTAATACAGTAGTCTTAGGGTTTTATTGTTGTGCTGAAACAGTTTCTGACCTCTGATGGTGAATGATTCTACCACTGCAAGACATTTCCACATAGGCCTATGTAAGTTTTAAATAATTTTTCAATTACAGTATGTTCAGGTATAATTTTGTTTTAACCGTGTTTTCGTTTATCCGTGAGGTTGCTACCACCCATTATCCCGGATAATCGGGAGTTGACTGTAGTTCAATTCCATTAACATTAATAATGGGGAGTTCACTGTAATTGGAAGAGCAGTGTGGGCCAGTTACAGCATATTTCCAGGAAATTGAGCAACAAAAATATAAATCCTGAATGAATTAATCAGTAAATGCATAATAATTTATTACAAATAAACATAAAAAATCCCTTTAGGCAGGCCTACAGGCTGAGGTAGATTTCAAAGTGCTTTTGGTTTAATTTATTATCAAATAATAAATTTAATAAAATTAGCAAAGCCGCTAAACAAGACAAAATTATGATATTTTAATAATTCTTTTAAGTGTTATTATTTTCAAACATTAAAATCTCGCGTCATATGAGAGCTATAAAGAAACTATTTATTGATTTGTAGAGTACTCATCAAGAGCTTTTCAACGATACCCCACAAGACGTGGTTTCAAAAGTTTCGAATTTTCATCCCCCACCCCACCCCCACCCCCACCCTCACTCGAACCCCCGAATCGTTGGTGTCACTGTGAACTCCGTAGCGAGTACTCTAATTTATTCAAACAAAGTTTCCCTCTATACTTCATAGGGGCCGAGATATACATTTTTAAAAATTTCAACCCCCTCCCCCGACCACCCCCTTGGGCCAATTTTGCTCATTATCGAACTTGTCCGAACTATTGGGCCTAGAAATAACATATTAAAATTTGGTTCAAATATCTTCAAAATTACGGCCGCTATCGTGTAAAGATATAAATATATATATATAAATATATATATATATAAATATCACAAAATTTTTTTTTTAACGGGCGGTGGTTTCGTACTTACGGGAGCATGAAACGTAAAGATATGAAAGAATTTTTCGAAAATCATGAAGTGGTATCCATTGCAATAGGTAGATTTTTCTTCAAAATCTACCTAAAAAGATATACATTTTAATACTAATACTAATACAGTAAAACTTGTTCAAAGCGGAATCGTATGGGACCAAAAGAATTTTCCAAATTGGACAGGTTTCCGGATTACACAAAATACACTAGACTACATAAATATGATCAATTACTGTACCATGCGCCACAAATGTGAATTTGTAATACTGTAATTAATTACAAACCTTAATTCCTGTACAGCAGATATTCTTCACTTTATTTTTATATACAGTAAAATACACTATTATTAATAATTAATAACACTAACACAGTATAATTATGCAATTACTGAAGGCTAACTGTTTTCTTGCCTCATTATCCGTAGGTTTATTTCACTTTTGTCGCCACATATCGGGACATGGGCCCGGACAAAGACAAGTTTTTAGCCCGTGCATTTACAAACCATTCCCACACTATTTCATTAATTTCTTCATTTCCCGTCTTCTTTGCTTTTCTCTTCATTTGTCCGTTCCCCTTGATCCACTCCTCCCTTATCTTATCTTATCTTATCTTTGTTCTTTAAAATTTCGTAAATTTGTGTTTTACCGCATTTGAAACGCAAAATTATTTCGCGCACAGAAAGTTTGTCTCTCTCACTCCCGTCGATCACCTTCATTTTTTCATTGAGCGTGAGCGATGCGTACTTTTTGTTCGACATGATACTACAAGCAGTATCTGAAACTGAAGCCTGGCGGAAATAGAACACAAAGCAGGTAGCAGATTTCTTGACTACTGAATAAATTCCATTGTTGGCCAAACATAAAGCCACCGCCGTGTATACTCTAACGGAACTCTCAGGGCTGTTAAGAAGTAATGTGTTCACAAAGACGTGAATAACAAAATGTATATTGTAATGCAGTAGAACATACAATGCTGCTTTTCCGCATTATAGAATAAATTGCTACTTAAATCTTAAAATTTGCATTCCGTTTCCGCATTAAGCACGTTCCGTTTTATACAAAATATTGACATTTAAAAATGTATTGCGTGCGTCGGGACTGAAATATTTGTACGCTTTGGACAGATTTCCGGATTATACACGTGCCGCTTTGAACAAGTTTTACTGTATAAAACAATTTCTTTTACATACAATTGTATTCTGCTTGCGTAATACATTAAATTTGGTGTTTAGTTAAATGAATGACACCTGGTAGCCGCTATGCCCACATCCAATTGAAGAAGTGATCCATTCTCGAACAAATCAGAATGAATATGGTTATATATTCACTTCAATTAGCAACTGAAACGTTATACACATTAGCAAATACATAACACAGTATTTGGTCGGTACAACGCCAAAGTGAACTAAGCGCCAAACTCCATGTTTTGAGAAAACTGAAGTTGAAGTTTGAGTGTTGTAAAAAAATCTTGATCAAAACGAAATTTCCTTTTTTCTCAACTGATTTTACTATCGTAGTATCGCTTAGTTCGTTATTGCAGACCGTAGGATATCAAAATCTGCACCATGGACTACCAATAGTCTATATTTTGACAATTGGCGCTTAGTTCACTTTGGCGTTGTACCGACCATTTGCACATGATGTTATCATTACTGAAAATCATGTTATAAAGCAATTGATATTATTTCTTAAATATTAAGTTACCTGTATTAAGATAAAGTAAAACACTAGTTTTAAAAAACGTACCTCTATTATAAATTAATATAACTCTTACCTGTTCAGTTTTCCATACAATGAAGAACCAGCATCAAATCAGTTTGGGCAGGAGTAGTGTACATTATAAATAAATTAGCCGATATATCTGTTCTTCGGACAAGAGTATTTGAAGATTGAAAAGATGGACTGCCAATGCCAGCCTACATTACCTGTCATAAAATATACTCCTCCCACAAATCCCCTGCCTACCCCTTTAAAACATTCCAGGAAAATCATGAAGCAAATAGATGATGTAAACTATGCTAATACATATCCTTTGCATTCCACTAAGCATAAAATATCAGTTTCACATCACACATTGCACTGATGTCATCAGTCAACAACATGAAATAAAACTAATACCTACCAATAATATTATGAAATACTGAAAATACCTTTACACCCTCTGACCGTCAATTCAGCATAAGGTTAGTGTACAGCTATTTAGAGGTCATGTCCTTCAACTCCTTTCGTATAAAAGAACTCAACATTACTTTCATTTCGCATTGTACACCTGGCTTCCAGCTACCCTCATTTTACAGTTGTGACAAGTGCAGGGATGTACAGTCTGTGCCACCTTGTTTATAATTATAGTATTTCGGTAATATTTACCATTATTTTAATTTTTTTTAGTGTACTTCGGACCATTAGATGCACCCAACTTTCATAGCTCTGTTTTCAAGGTAAAAAAAGTATGTCTTATGGTACGTAAAATATGGTAATTTAATTCAAAAACTCATTCTCTTTAACCTTTTTACTGCTGTTGACTTACAAAATTCGTCACTTAAAATTGTATAAAAGCAGAGATAAAAAATCAATAGAGTACTGCTTTACACAAAGTGCAAGGATTTTTTTTATCCACAAGTTAGATTTGTCATTAATGGAAAGTAGGTATTCCACGGAAACTTTCCTTAACGATTTCAAACTTATGCTCGAGTGACCCAACCTCAGTATTCAGAATACTGTGGTCAAGTTGCCTATTTTACTCCGGTAAAGTCTGTTGCACCATGCTTGGTTTCAACTTTCACGGACATAAAAGTTTTACCGGCTGCGAAGGAGCTGTAAAATGAGAAAACGGCGGTTTTCTTTCCAAGATGGAGATCAGCGTAATGCATCATAATATTGATATCTAGGCCAAAAGCTAACTGAACATCTATATTAATAAAAATGAATTTTCAAAATTCATGTTGCCGCATCACTTGAGAACGGCTCGACCGATTTGGCTGATTCTTTTTGAGTTGTGTTCGCAATTGTCAGGACAAGGTTTGTATGAACGAAAATTTTTGGAAAATCTACAGGGAAAGTCGGAAATGTGAAATGAGGCAAAGCTAGAGAATTCTGCTGTCAGTTGTTTACATAAAAAAAAAAAAAAATAGAGTGTGACAAAAGAAGTGTGACATATTCACAGTTTGAGAGTTCCGCTGTCACATGTTTTCATAACAAAACAAACAAAACAAAAACAAAAAACAAAACAAACAAAAAAACAAAAAAAGTGTGAGTCTTGCAACCAAGCCAAGCCAAATCGAAAGTACGTGGGTATGTATGTTCCCTATACAAATCTACATTTCTTGACCAATTTGCACGAAATTTTGCACTCATACCCAGTTAAGCCTGGGAAGTAACATGGCGAACACTAAAATTCAAACAAACCACTCCTTCCCTTGAAAATTTATTTAATTTCTGAAAATATTATACTGAAAAATGAAATGCAATTCAGTTATCATTACAACAGTGTATTGTTTACAGTGTTCACATAAGGCTTTGGGAACTACATAATACTGGGCTTTAACAAATTCTGATGCTATCGATGTAATTAATACATTTTTGAAAATAATTATTTAAGAACGAAATCCAAGAAAATAAAGCACAATGTGAAGCAGTCACATAACTTTCTCTACCCTCGACATGGAAAATATCATTTTCTCACTTCACATGTTGATGTAGAATAAGCAGTCGTATTGCAGGGACAGTTTAAGTGTGTGCCAGCGAGTATGCTATATCAGAAGTCGGTAAAAAATCCTATCCACTGATACGTCACTCATAGCTGTAGGCTTTGTATAGGGTGTTTATCATACCCTAAACATCTACAAGAAGACAAAATAGGAGGGAACATTTTCAGACCTACGCCCGCAGTATATTATGTCCCAGGTTTTGGGGGAGTTAAGTATGAAAGTGATATTAATTCTTTTTTAAATTTCTTTTAAGCTCCGAAACGGTTGTATGGTAACATGAGAGTGAGAAATAAAATTTTCCATAAAGACAATACAATCTTATGCAATCAGAATTTGTTTCTTCTTATTTCAACCCCTCCCAGGCATGGTGTGTAGAAGCAACGGAATGCGACATTCGACACCCTCTGTGCGCCATAGAAAGCTATATCTAGCGTTTTCTGAGGGAATAGTTTGAGTGTGATAACTCATTCTTCCTCATTTCAAGTTTTATGTAGGCCTACATATTATACAAGGCCCAAGAGTTTGAAAATTGAAAGTCCTTCATAAGTTAATTTCAAATTACAAAATAAAAACACGGGCGACGCTGGGCCTTTTAAGCTAGTAATAAATCAAATCAGGTAAACTGATATAACAAAGTGCCAGTATTCTTTTTTTAATCAGTGATAAGTGCAATTATGATATGCCCTTGCAGAAAAGTAATTTTTTTAATAGATCTCAGAGTTAAACTCCAAAAACAAAATGCGCTGGCAATAATAATAATGATGCAATAGGCCTACGATTCGCTGATATGTCTGTTTCAAGTTTAAAGCAGCCTTAAAGGTTATGAATAGAGACAGGCAAAATATGAAATTTCATATTCTAAAATATGGCTACTAGCACTCTGAAAACTCGGATCTTTACGAATCACGAAGTTTAGATGGCAATGCACGCAAGAAAAAAGTTCATATTTCATAATATTTTGGTAAAATCTTCATATTCCGTGAAAATCTTCATAAAGCTTCATATTTTGTATGATTTGCAAATTTTTCCTTCATTAATACCTATTTGACAAATGAATCAAGTTTTCCACGTAATTAAAATGCTTTGAAAAATTTTCCTGGAATCGCATCTCAAATCCCTAAACCGCTAACTCCAGAAAGCTAAGACGTTTGGCAACACTTCTAACTGTTAAGAGGTACCCCACACCATTCCGCTCTAATAATAGCCTACTTCCATTATGAACAGGAATGGAATTTCTACATATTGAGTGGAGGTAGTCACATTTTTTTTGCATTCCGAAAGTTAACTTGACAGCAAGGGCGGGGGTAGGGGATGTTTACAGTTAGAGGAACCAGCTCACTAGCAGGGAGGAGAAGCTCACTAAACACTGCATTAGTTTTGGACTGGCATTTGTGATTCGTGGTCATTTGGACGGTGCGACGTTGACGACAAGCCTAAATCTGGAATGCGTGATTGGGTGACAGAGTTCAACTGTTTTAAAACAGATGGAACAATTGTTTTGTGCACATTTTGTAACAAAAGTGTAAGTATAGAATATTGTGCTTTTTATTATCTTTGTAATACTATCTAAAGACAAATTTGTACTAACATTCAAATTATTTTTACGCTACATTTGATATCTTGGGGAAAAAACAAATATAAGATGCATCTTCGCATGAGGCATATCCCGGCCAGCCCTCCCCCAGTGAAGCAGTTCCTTTTATACCATGATCTAGCGAATTCTTCGAGGATGAATAGGCTGACAAACCGTTGGGTACAAGGCAAACCTGTGGGTACAAGGCACATATTCTCGCATTTAATATTTGGGACAAGGGGCGCTCAAGAATTTTTAATATTTGGTACAAGGGGTGCTCTCGCATTTTTAATATTTGGTACTGTCGGGAGTGTCGGCGACAATATACAAGGATAGTTTGTCACCCTGCTTCGCTGAGAAACAAAATGTGAATATCGAGTGATCGACTGGGCGGAGCTTAAAGTGCACTTAGTATTTGACTTTCGCCGATATCTTTATTCTGAACAAATGGGTGACTGAATTACATAAAAATTTTGTTATTAATTTATTTTTTAATACAGGTATCTGCAAACACAAAGTTTCAGCTGAAACAACACACAAATAGCATTCAACATAAGAAAATGAAAATTAAAAAGACACACACACAGTTCAGACGTTTCTTACCGATAGAAGATGCAACTTTTTGCCAGAAAACATTGAAAAGCTGCTTGTACTGTATCTTATTGTAATAAATATTAATTGATGTGATGATGTGATGTGAAAAAATGTAGGTGAATAGAATATTGTGAATATTTAACATATTAATTACCAGTTAACTAGTGTTTTGTTTTGCCCTCTCATTGTGAATATGGTAGATATTCCTTTGTGTGTTGTCTTAAATCAAATAACAAATATTCAGATGATAAAATTGGTGATTTATTGTATTTCATAATATTTAAAAAAAAAAATTTCATAATTTCATATTTAGCATAAAAAAATTTCATATTTTGGCAAAATTTTCTTCATATTGTGCCTGTCTCTAGTTATGAGTGAGTAAAAAGTCAATATGAAATCTATCTGTCAGGAATTACATTAGGTATATTGCTGCACAGGAACAAAAAATACTCACATTAAAATATAGCCTAATGTAAATATCGGTAGCCTATATATCCATAGAATTCACAATATAATATCAGTATTCAATGGCTAGTTGTCATAAATCTTCTATGTACATTATTTAAATTATTATTTAGTCCACACTGAAATTGTTATGAAGAAACAAAAAACAAATCAATCAAGGCTGTTAACAATATCAATATACGATTGGCAATTTGTTACGTTATTTTAATATATTGTGGGCCACGGAAGAATATTCAATACAGAATTAATAGTAACAGAATTAATAGTAATATACTTGTTATTTCGGTACCGGTCAACCGATTTGGCCCAAATTCAATAAGCTTGTACCCAAGAATGTCATAAATTCGTATACCAAGTTTCATGAAAATCCGATAAAGCGTATTTGAGTTATCCGCGTCTTTGTGATATATACCATTAAAAGCCACTAAATTGGGCATTATTCCAGTACCAGCCAACCGATTTGGTCCAATATCAATAGACTTCTTCCCATGGGCATTATAAATTCGTATACAAAGTTTCATGAAAATCCGCGCCTTTAAAATAAACACTAAATTTGGTTTTACTCCGGTACCGGTCAACTGATTTGGTCCAATATCAATAGGGTTCTTCCCATGAACATTATAAATGTGTATACCAAGTTTCATTTAAATCCGATTAAGCGTATTTGAGTTATCACGCATAAAGTCACACAGACGGACGGACGGACATTTTCCCGTCCCCACACACAATCTTATAAAGTACCATACTGGCACTAAATAACGAGTGACAGGAGGGATCTATTTAAAGAATGAAGGATGATACATATCTCTGCAAATACTGTACTGTAACATCAATTGAAATTACCTTCCTTTCTTACCTCAACCAAACCAGGTACATTCAGTAGTAGATGTAACCAGCGATGGGAAGTAATTGAGTAAAAGTAATCGGATTACAGTAACGATTCCTTTTGTGGTCCTATTTACTTGTAATAGTTACTTTTTTAAAATGCAATTTTTACTAAAAAACAAAGTTAATTTTTAGTAATCGAAAAGTATTGTATTGAGAATTTGGCAATGTTGCTTGCTTGTACTCGCTGGCAGTCGCTGCAGCAGCGGTGTACTTTGTGTTCTTTTTAAAGCGAACATAAAGCGCTTTACAGCTGTTGCAGCATCGATGTATGGTTGCTGCAGGGGTGGTGAAGCGAAGTCAGATCTGGCTTTACGGGATTTGCTGCATGGACTATCAGCAGAGTTGATGATTTGTGGTGAATAAAAACTCAGGATTTCGTCAAATAAAATGCAAAATTTCTACATATATTTCGCTATTTAAAAATTGAATTTCGTCATAAAAATGGTAAAAAAAAAAAAATCTTGAAAATCAGCTATTAAATCTAACTGCATTTTTTTCCGTACACTGATAATATATATCAAGCAACATCCAGGAGTGATATGACAATGTCTTGAATTCATATGGAATAAAAATGAAACAGCTTACCTGACTTACTTGAGGTGCTTGTATTTTAGTTTAAAATTAAATAAACTCCTTACTTGACATTGTGGTTACGGCAGATAAAAAAATGCACAAATTCATCCTAAAATATTTTATTCATCAACTTGTAGAACTTAAAAAATAGAAGTACGAATAAAGTTAAAATAATCACGCGTCGTCATCATCACCATCATCAATGGAAAACAATCTATGTTTCTCCCCGACTTTGATGTTTTTGAAGTGAAACTTCTTTAGCCGCGGTAGGGGTAAATCGAGATCTTGCGTTACGTTAAAAATCATCACAAAATTAGTGTTACGCTCTTAGTGAGGTGTGATGGAACGATCTGCACAGAAAACAATCAATTCAATGATTAGGCTTATCCAAAATTTAAAAATCTAAAAATCACAAATTAAAAAATTTAAAATAAAAAATCCAAAAATAAAACACTTCAAAGATCCAAAATTTAAAAAATCCAAAATTCCAAAATTAAAATATGTAAAATCCAAAATAAAAAAAATAAAAAAATCCAAAATTTAAAAAAATTAAAAATCCAACATTAAAAATCCAAAATAAAAAAATTTAAAATCCGAAATTAAATAATCCAGAATCCTAAAATTAAAAAATTAAAAGATCAAAAATGTAAAAATTCAAAAATAAAAAAAGTTCAAAAACCTAATATTTAAAAGTTCTACAATCCAAAATTGAAACATCCAATAATCCAAAATTGAAAAAATCCAAAAATTAAAACAAGTTTCACTTCTGTCGCATGGCGTTCCATGCACACTTTTTTTTTTAAATATTCACAGTTTTTTGCATTAATTTTCATGAATATACATACTGAGTCGGACATTCACGATGTATTGACAAACTTTTCAAAAACATCGATAGTTTTCATAGAAATATTTCAGTCTATTTATGAATGTTGCCTAATTTTCTGAAACCATGCGTTTTTATTTTAAATATACATCGATGTTTTCCGTCAAAATACATCGATATTATCGTCACATCGATGGTTACTGCCGATTTTAACATAGTGAATATCAATGTTTTAACAACCGATGTTCATCCCTACTTCCGTCTCTTTCACGCGGGATTCGGCAGGAAGCATGACGTTACAGGTTGTAGCCTCCAACACCCACTTCGTTAAACGCGAGATTGTTGAAATACGTAACTTACAGGCTGTTTTAATTCATTATTAAATTTTTATTATTCTGCTATTATATAATGACTGGAAGAATAGATTGGTCGTTTGTTTACTTGTTTCGGCCGTGAATTACGCCGCTGACCGCCTACATCTTGGTGCCAGAAACTCCTTCCTCCACCCTCTTCCTCTAAAGTCCCTTCTTCAGTTGACCATGACATCTTCGAGTTTCAAATAAAGCCGACGACTCACGTTTTCATCAACGGCTCACATTTTTAATTTAAATATTTTCTGTGGATTAAAAAAATTCAATATATTCAAATATGAGTTAATATAAAGTAGAACTTTTACATTTGCCCGTATTTCGCGTAAAAATGGGATAAAACCTTAAAAACCGGGTATTTCGCAAAAAGTATCACATTTCGCGAATGAATAAACACATATTTTGAATAAAAAAACACGAGAAACGAATTTATTACAGTAATTTGAACTTCTATTACTAATTTCGTGTTTTGGGGATTAACGAAATGTGACTATCCCTAACTATCAGCTGTTCTTTTTTACACTTTAAATTTGCAGCGAAACAATAGTGATTTAGACAGCAATGCGACATTCGACATGGCAAGTCAGCATTTCTGCGGAAAAACGTGGCAACGCGACATCAGTTGAGATGAGTGGAAGACGAATGTATTTTTTTTTTTTTTTTCAATGGCGACCACAGCCAGAGCAATTTACGGGGAGCGATACTACATTTAGGCCTAATTAAATTTCTGTGTGGTTTCCATTTATTTCAAGACGTGTTCAAGAAACTAAAATTGCTGTTCTCAGCCTAAAAAATTTATTTATATCCCTTTCTTTGAAAAGAAGGTTGTGTGTTCCACGATATACAATCTAATCTCAACTTCAAAGTTAATTACCGAGCATTAGAGGCTCTGCTGAAAATACTGCTTCTGGCATTGAAAATTAATGTATGCTCTATAATTTGCAACAAGGTGACATTCACATATAATTCTGATAGTAGGATTCTGGATCCCGGTATTCGTCTTTTTCTAATTTTAATCAAATCAAATCTATCGTGATAAAGCAATATCATGCCGCGTGTTGCGGGGTTTCACTATTGTAAATTTCACTTTATGGGTTTTGCTACATGAACTGTCATGGCCTTCTTTTTAACCCTTGTTTGCTGCAGTGAAGCTGAAGCGATTTACAGATTCGGTTTATAAAGGAACGCACGGAAAGCACCGTGCGCAGAGAGAACGGGGTTCAGTATGCAATGACATCACACATTTTTTAAATGGCATTGGAATAACTATGTATATCTTCAATATTTGATGTTTAAAGATTATGCATAATTTTGTAAGCCATGGGAAAATAAACAAATATCTATTTCTTCCCATTTAAAACTTTCTCTGTTAAATGTTTTCAGTAAGAACATTTCTTAATTAATTATATTTTGAAACTTGCTTCTCTTTCTCAATTGCTATAGGCTAACGTCGTCATTACTGTTTTCACAATTAATATCCAGGTTAGAGGTGATATTAACAAAAGTTACTCAATGTGTATGGAAATATTGGTATTGATGTGTTTTGTTTGTTTGTTTGTTCATTAATAATTCACTGTTCTACAAGGGTCATTTTTCTTATATGAAAATATGTGTTTCTAAAGGATTTCCAAATGGTACATTCAAATCTGAAAACAGAAATTAGCTATCAGGCACAGTTTCTAAGTTATACGAGAATATACGTCTCATTTAACTGACATTTTAAGTTTGTAATAAAGTTGGTGAACTTTGCTTAACAACAGTTGGCATTTACTTTCATTTTCAGATTGTGGCATTCCTGTTGCTAGTAAAATTTTATGTTAATTAGCAAGTCATTGTTATAGGATTTAAAATTGAGTTTTATAGCGTTAAACTGGCATTATTTGGATGATGGAGACATTCTTTATCATGTGAGTAAATATTCATTTTTGGCCATAACATTCAGACATCTGTGGTATATAAAATATGTAAAACTTTACATATTTCTCTTTCACAGAAACCTCTTAAAGCATAGAAGTGAAATAGACAGATTCTAACACACAGAGATAGAGAGAGAGAGACAAAATCTTGAGTTTAACCTGAAATTCTTGTTAGAGGAAGTGAGTATTGTTTGTTTACATGAAATACTGTTTCTGTACATGCACAATTCAACTCATAGCAATGTATTAATTTCAAATGTATATTTCTCTTCTAGAAAATGCCAAATCGTAGAACGTGTAGAAATACGCCTGACAACTTCTGCTATATCTGCGGAGGGTTCACGTTTGCTAGGCATAGGAAGAAGATTTCGCCCATTGTAAAGAAGGCCTACAAATATTATTTTGGAATAGAACTTGGGGATCAGCAGAAGGACTGGGCACCACATATTTGTTGTGCAACTTGCTATGTTAAATTGTTAAACTGGTGGAAAGGTAGAGATAACTCCACATTGTTTGCAGTGCCAATGGTATGGAGGGAACAAAAGGACCACATTACAGACTGTTACTTTTGTTTGACAGATGTTCATGGTTTTACAAATCGGGAATCTAAGAGACACATAGTGTACCCCAATTTTCCTTCTGCAATCAGACTAATCCCACACTCCGAAACTCTTCCAGTACCTAGAAGACCAACAAATGAAGACAGTGAAACAGATAGTGCAGAAAGTGTGAGGGAAGCATTGACATTATCTCCTGAAAAGAAAGACCCATCTTATCAGTCCACAAGCACTTCAACTCCACGTTTCTTGACACAAGCATATCTTAACGACCTAGTTCGTGATTTAGGCCTAAGTAAACAAAAAGCAGAACTGTTGGGTTCGAGATTGCAAGAATGCAATTTATTGCAACCAGATACGAAAATTACTGAGTTTAGACATAGGGAACGCATTTTTCTTCCCTATTTTGCAAATGACAACTTGATGACATTCTGCAATGATGTTTGTGGACTAATGAATACTTTGAACTTCAAATACGAGCCACAGGAGTGGAGACTTTTTATAGATGCCTCAAAATACAGTCTAAAGGGAGTTCTCCTCCACAATGGGAACATAATGCCTTCTGTCCCAGTTGCCTATGCAAGTATGACTAAAGAATCATATGATATTTTGAAAAATATGCTGAGATTAATAAAATATAATGAGCACAAGTGGAAAATATGTGGTGATTTGAAAATAGTTGCCATGATATTAGGTATGCAACAAGGCTACACCAAATATGGATGTTTTCTGTGCGAGTGGGATAGTCGCGATAGAAATTCCCATTATAAAAGAAAGATTTGGCCTGAACGTAAGTGGAAAGTTGGAGAAAAAATTTACTGAATGAGAAATTGGTAGCCAGTGAAGATGTTCTGCTGCCCCCTCTTCACATCAAGCTAGGCCTTATTAAACAATTTGTTAAGGCCATGGACACATCTGGAAGAGGATTTATGTGCCTTTCAAAAAAGTTTCCTCGTCTTTCTGCAGCAAAAATAAAAGAGGGCGTGTTTGTGGGTCCCCAAATTAGAGAACTTCAAAAGGACTCAGATTTTGAACAATGCCTTGCTCCAAAAGAAAGACGAGCGTGGTCTTGTTTCAAGAATGTAACGCAAAATTTTCTGGGAAGAAAAAGAGCTAACAACTTCGAACAACTGGTTCAACAAATAAAATGCATATAGGGATCTAGGATGTCACATGTCTTTAAAAGTGCATTTCCTAGATTCACATCTACATTATTTTCCTGAGAGCTGCAGTGATGTCTCCGACGAACATGGTGAAAGATTTCATAAAGATATGATGTCCATGGAAAAGCGGTATGAAGGGAAATGGATACCTGCGATGCTTGCTGACTACTGCTGAGACATTATCAGAGACTGCAAAATTGAACACAAGAGAAAAAAATAAGACTTTTAAATTCTTAGAGAAAAGTGTATTTTTTCATATTTTCTAAACTTAAATATGTCTTTCCACATAATATAATTATTATATTAAGGCTTGTGTATATTTCTTTTGTTTTATAGTGCATAACATGCTTGTAAATAATTTTGCAAGTGACTAAAATATTTATAGTTGCATGTTTTGCCTACATAAATACGTAGCGTGGAAACGAAAATTATTTAAAACATGAAATTGCATATAACTTGAAAACTATTCGTGACACACAGAAACTAATTACAGATTTGAATTCAGGAGGTGAATTTCCATGTTAATCAAGAATGTTATACCCAGAAAAATGAATTTCATTTTTATTTGTAGAACAGTGTAATTTTAGATTTTGTAACGTCCCAAGCAGCTGAATGGCCCAATAGTTTCTGCCCTTGTGCCCCCCCCCCCCCCAAAAGAAGGAATTTTTAGGTACTGCCATTTCGTAAAGTAATTGTAATTGTAATTTTACTGATTACTTTTTTGTACTCCCTCTCCCCCCCCCCCAAAGAAGGAATTTTAAGGTACTTCCATTTTGTAAAGTAATTGTAATTGTAATTGTAATTTTCAGGGTTGGAATGTTTAAAACAAAACGTTTAAAACAAGTGTTTAAAACATGTTTAAAACAAGTGCTTGTGTTTTTTTTAAGTTTGTTTAAAATGTTTTATATACAATATATATAGGCCCTATACATTAAAATGGTTGTTTTAAACAATATGAACAATTTAAACTTTTTTAAACAAACAACATTGTTGTAAACATAAAAAACGTTTTAAAAAAACACGTTTAAAACAACCAACATTGTTGTTCACATAAGAAACGTTTTAACAAAAAAAAAAAAAAAAACACGTTTTAAACAAAAAAAAAAGTTTTTTTTTTCTTTTTAAAAAAAACATGTTTTTTTCCAACCCTGGTAATTTTACTGATTACTTTTTCAAAAAGTAATTTGTAATTGTAATTAAGTAAAATGTTTCTCAAGTAATTGTAATTCAGCCTGATTACTATTTTCTTGTAATTTTCCCATCACTGGGTGTAACCAACTCATTATCATGATTGGTAAAGGATCTATGGTGTTTGAATTCAAAGTCAGACATATATACACAATATAATATTCCATTTTATTCTTATGAACATTTACTACTGAACAATAAAGCAAAAAAGAAATGAAATATGAAAAACAGTGGGTCTAGGCCTAATTTACAGTGAAGGGCTGCATGCATCATGATGTAGCCTGTATAGCAGTATATAGTATATGTAATCGATTTATCACACATGTAAGTACACAACCATAATTATAATAATAATAATTAATGTAAAGCACAAAATATGCATTGGTATATAACACTATTGTTCGGCGCTCAGTTGAGTCAATGATAACTGCCTCTTCTCACACCACATTGCGTGGTACCTGTCACACTTTTTTCCGCACCACGAACATTCACACGCATTTCCTGGTTGGTGGTATTTCCTAATTTTGCACACTTTGAAATGGAAACCGTGCGTCGCGAATCTGGTCACTGTGTGTCGTAGGTCGTATAGAGGTTTCGTCCAGTCTTTGCATATCATAGCGTCCGTGCTGTAGAAGTCATCCCATATTTCTTTCCGCTTCTCTTGCATGTCCCGTAACAGTCTCTCGTAGCTGGGGGTGGACTGCAGAAGAAGCTGCAGTCTCAGGTCCTCTACAAGCGGCAACTCTCCTGTCATCACATATGTGAGTCGTGAGGGGGTGAACTTCGATAGGCCTAGGACTCGTTTCAGGTATGTGGCCTTAATTTTTTCTATGTCTGCCAGATTCTTGTAACTTAGATGATGCCATATATTCTCTAGTCCATATGTCGCTACCGGTACTATTTTCAACTGGAACAGTTTCAATGCTGTCTGCAGTGACATCTCCTGGAGGTGCTTGATGTCGCTCATTGCTCTCAACATTTCCAGAGATTCCATAATGTATTGGTTGACTTGGATTACACATATGGGGAGGGAGAGAAAAAGAAAAAAAGAGAGAGAGGGAGAAAGGGGGGAGAGAGAGAAAGAGAGAGAGAGAGAGGGAGAAAGGGGGGAGAGAGAGAAAGAGAAAGAGAGAGAGAGAGAGTGTGAGTGTATGTGAGGGAAAACTAGTGCACAGTTCACCTTCAACGTCGAATCACAGTTGTAGTAATTTATAGTTGCCATCTTCAAATTCCTTCCAATGTAATTCACACAATATCATCAATTATTTCTTGATATTGGTGAAAGGAATGATTTCCACATTTTCAGTCAAACTTATTAAATAAAGACAATATTTTAACTCAGGTTGATTGTAAACGCCATAGCAATTTGTCTTGTAGCAATAAAGAATTTTTTTCTTTCTTTTTAAATGGCACACATTTGCCAGGGCAATCTGATGGGCATGCCAGTTTTTTTTGCTAAGGGTGTCCAAGTAGTATAAATCTACTTACTTCTTTAATAACAAAATAAGTGTGTTTTATACTGTAAATTTATATATAACTAGCTTAAAAGGCCCGGCGTCGCTCGGGTTTTGTATTTTGTAAATGCGAAAATAACTTATGAAGGACTTTCGATTTTCAAACTCGAGGTCTTTAAGGTCTTTATATAGGTATTTAGAATTTGAAATGGGGAAGAACGACTTATCACACACAAACTATTTCCTCAGAAAACGCTAGATAAGCTACAGCTTATTATAGCTTATAGCAGATCCCCGCGGCTTCGCTCACAATAATTAATAGGAAGATTATAAATTAAGAGCAAAATAATTAAACTATTATATTTACTAACACTTTGCACACGAAACATTCATAGGTCTAAATTAAACGATTGATAGGCCTAATTAATGAAACAACTGTAAATCCGGCTTTGAAGTGAATTCCACGATTAGAAAGCGCAGCATGGGAAAAATAACCTCAGATTCGAGTTCCCTGGCCTAAAAAAACCCTGCATAATGTTTGTCCATTTAGGGCTATATTCACTATTCTTCTTCCGTCTAGGGTGAAAATTTCATCTGTCTGCGTGCCTTGACATTATAAACAAATGATTCGGCCATGGTGGGCTTACAAAATTCGAACGATCGCGATGCTTTTATTTCCAAGGTATGACGAAAGTAGGCAAAGTCATCTGCAATTGATTTGACAACTGAAAACTGATGTTTCGAAAGCGCAAGAAATGTACGTCTCAATCCCGTTTTCACTCATAACTCGCGAACGAAAGCTAAAATTAAAAATGTAGCATGCCTTTGCGGGAATGTATTCAACAACTTCCCAAAGTTTCATGGTGATCGGATGAATGGCATAGTAATGCATAAAGGACAGACACACATACATTCATTTTTATGTAGGCTATATAGAAGATCTATATAGATTACCCGTCGAGCGTTGCTGCAATCTCAGAAGATTATGAGAATTGAAATCGATTAAACTCACGATGAAAAAAATGTGTGTAAATGTATTTGACAGACAGACATATATTCGTTTTTATTTATATAGATGAAGAATGGAATAAGCCTACTGAGGCCATAGTTTCTATATTCATTTGTCCAGACTTATAATTCCGTTACATTTCAGGCAGATTTAACGACCCTACATAAGAGATTTTACTTATGATTACATATAGAAATGTTGTAGCCTGGACCCCGAACTAAGCAACTTCCCTGGAATTTTCTGTAAACCATCTTTCATAGGAAGCATATTCCATGTTAAATAAATATTTAATATTACCTTATCATCACCTTATCATTAACTTCTCTGGCGTTTATAATAATATGAGATATCCATTGCCTTCCAAAGCGATCGCGATGCTATTGTTTCCAAAGTATGACAAAAATAGACAAAGCCTTCTGCAATTGATTTGACAACTGAAATGAATAACTGATGCTTCGAAAGCGTAAAAAAAATGCACGTTTTCTTGCCGTTTTTCACTCATAACTCGCGAACGAAGGCTAAAATTAAAAATGTAGTGTGACAGAAACCTTCCCGGGAATGTACCCAACAACTTCCCAAAGTTTCATGGCGGTCGGATGAATGGTGTAGTAATGCATAAAGGACACACACACACACACACACACACACACACATACATTCATTTTTATATATATAGATGTAAATTTATATATAACACACTGTCAACCATTAAATTGCTATTAGCAATTCATTGCTTAAAAAACTAATTATAAGTAATAATGATAAATTTATTGGTAATTTTTTCACTATTTTTAGGTCATAAATGCATTTTTTCACTATTTTATGGCCGTTAAATGCCTTTCCCTAGTTATTCCTATATGGATAGAATGTAATATGTTCAATTTACAATTTTTGTTATTACTCTGTATACTACTAACCTTGAAACAGAGTGCTTTCAGTCCATTATCATCAACAAGCCATGATGATGAAGCATCCAAATGCCGGAGATTAGAACAAAGTCTTCCTAGCAGTCGAAGGATTTCATTGTCACACACAGACTTGAGAACAAGTGAATGCAAATTTGTTGCTAATCCATTTCTGAGCACTCGATGAAAAGCTATATTTGCTCCAGAGATTGTTTCAAGATCAGCTCCTCTTGGTTCCAATCGAACCTGAAGAAAAGGAATACAAATTAAATATTTTCAAACCTCTATTTGTTCCATTATTTATTTACTTTTTTGAACAACCTTCTGGATTTGGCTGTTTATAAATTAGCAGCTCTTGGATTGAAGGTTAATCCTTTAAAATGTAAATGTATAAACATAAGAAATGGCAAACTCATCGACTTCTATGAACTTAAACTTCTTACAAATGTGTTGGCTCACTTAAAAGAAGACAAAACCATTAAATACCTTGGAGTGAACTTCTATGATGAAATCCGATTAGACAAGCATAAGATTGTTAAAAGTCTAGAAAAAGATTTAAGTTTATTATCAGCTTCCAACTTGCTTAAGGCCAATCAAAAGGTAAACATTATGAACCAATACATATTACAAATTACAAATTTTATTACAAATTAAAAAATACAAATTGATACAAAATTATTACAAATACAAATAATATACACACAATTTGTACAATTTGAAAAGAGTATTATTTGCCCCGCATGAGCATAGCTCGTGTTCGGGGTCAGTTCAGTCATACTAAAATTATATTTTGAAAATTATATAAAAATAACAAAAAACATACATATTATAGTTTTAGGTAAAAAATAAGAATAAAAATAAATAAGATTGCTTATATGAAATAAATGCATGAACAAAGATACGAAAAAATAAATTACAGTAACATAACAGAGTTACAAACAAATTACCCAATGTTAAAAATTAAAAATTTACAGTTGAGAATGATTAACATAAAAAGTGGTAAAAGTACAATTACAAGTTAGACTTAATCAAATCGAGTACTCTTTTTTTAAACAATTTATTGTTTAGTGGTATCATATCAGGGTTTCTTCTAGTAAAATTGTTGTACAGCCTTGGTCCGAAATTTATACTATGCCTTAGACCTACTTCTGTAGCACACTTTGGTTCGAAAAGAGGACAAGAGATATTATACCTCCTTGTATTATAGTAGTGATTTCGTGTTATGAACTTTTCTTGATGTTTATGGAAATAATTTAATAAAGTGTAGGAGTATAATTGTTTAATATTCAATACGTCAAAATCTTTATATAAACTTTTAGATGGATAGTCCATTGATTTTTTTAAACATATCTTGATTATTCTTTTCTGCAACAACGACAATGGGCGAAGTGTAGTCTGACATAACCCACCCCATCCTATTATTCCATATTGTATAACTGATTGGACTAAACTTAGATATATTAGTCTTAAAGTACTCTGTGGCATAATGTTTCTTAATATAACAAATTTATATATAGTTTTCCGTAGTTTAAGACACAGATATTGAACATGTTTTTCCCACCGTAAATTTTGATCAATGATAACACCTAAGTATTTTACTTGTGTTGATGAACTTAATTTTGGACATTTACAATTAAAAGGGATAAAACAAGAGATTTCATGTAAGATTATATTGTGTTGTGCATTTATCGAGGAAAGTCCTTTAGAGTTTAGTGAAAATGGTAAATATGTTGTTTTATCAATGTTTAAAGATAGAAGGTTTTCATCGAGCCATTTTTTTTATTTTGTTTGTTCCAATGTTAGCATTACTAAAAACGTGCTCCCAACTGTTTCCAGAAAATATGATTACTGTGTCATCAGCGAAGGAATAGACATTGCCTTTGATGAGATTTATATCTAATTTAAGAAGATCATTGATATATATTAAGAAGAGCAAAGGACCTAACACAGTTCCTTGTGGGACGCCGATATTTAGCACTACGTTTTCACTTTTTTCGTTGTTAACTTTAGTGATTTGGTATCTATTTGATAAATATGATCGAAATAGGTCTAAGGCAATACCTCTAACACCAATATTTTCTAATTTATTTAGCAAAATGTTGTGACTTATAGTGTCAAAGGCCTTTCTTAGGTCCAGAAAAACACCTAAGCATTTTTTTCCTTCATCTACTGCTTTAATAATTGTGGATGTAACGGCCATTATAGCATCATCTGTACTCATATTATTCCTAAAACCAAATTGTGATTCCGCTAATAGTTTATTTTTTTCTAAAAAGTTTGTTAGTCTATTTTTTATGCATTTCTCTAATAATTTTGCAATGGTAGATAATAAGGATATTGGCCTATAATTATTTAAATTACATTTGTCACCAGATTTGTACAATGGAATTACTGTCGCATATTTTAATTCATCCGGAAAAAAGCCTTGAGCTAAGCATAGGTTGAAAATATGGGTAAGGGGTTTAGAAATAAATCTAATAATTGCTTTCATTATAGTTGATGAAATGTCATCACTTCCAGGAGTAACGCTATTCTTAAGGTTTATGGCAATTAAGATCAATTCATTTTCAATTATTGGCTGTAGGAACAGAGAAGCTGTTGGATTTGAATGTAGATTATTATTGCGAGTAGATTGTGATGAATATGATGAAATGGAGCTTGTTATTTTATGTCCAATCTGAGAAAAATGTTTATTGAATTCATTAGCAATTTCACTATTATTGGTAATGGTTAATCCTTCTTCTGTTACGATTTTGTTTATATTCGTATTTTCTCGTTTTAATGTATCTGTAGCTTCATTGATAGTTCGCCAAAATCTTTTTGGGTCATGTGAATATTGTTTGAGCTTGGTTTCGTAATAATTTGTTTTAGCCTTTTTTACAATCGTATTTAAAAGGTTCCTGTATTTTTTATATTGATTTTGTAACATCAAATTTAACGGTTCACTTTTAACTTTTCTTGCAATTTTGTCACGTACTCGAATTGATTTTACAATGCCAGTAGTAATCCAGGGTTTTATTTTTTTATATTTACAAGGTATAGATATAAGTTTGGAAATTCTACTATGTTCAATATGATTTTTTAAAATGCCATGAAAATATGAAAATGCTCTATTAGCTTCCGTAGCAGCATATATTGAGCACCATGTCTCGTTCCTTAGCCTGTCGGACAGTTGTTCTATTTTGATATGGCTTATGGTAGCAGGGGTATATTCTAAGTTGCAGCTATGGTGATTATGTGGAAACGAGAATGTGCCAATTGTTGTGAAATGGTCTGTGATATCACTCTGGTATACACAGCTATTAAAATCCAAATTGTTCATAGATTTGAGAAATATGTGGTCTAAGCAAGACTTCTTTGTGTTGCCTAAGCGCGTTACCGCTTTTAAATATTTTGTAAAACCAAATTCATTTAAAATATTCATATATTTATTTCCATCACTATCTAAGCCTATTTGATCGTCCAATATTTGGATATTGATATCACCCACAATTGTGTGATCACAATTTCCTCGATTTCGTTTTAAATAATTTTCTAAGCCAACTAAGAAATTGTTTTTCATTTGGAAACTAGGTGATCTATAGATAGCTGTTAATATGAATTGACAGTTTTTAAAATTAAACGTTAAATGCAAGTTATTTGCGTCAGCGATTTCATCATCCATTAAGGTCACATCAATAAGATTGTTGACATATACTATTAGACCATCACATTTGTTATATTTATTTGTCTTTATGATTTTTTTGTATCCTTCAATATCATCATTTTCCAACCAGATTTCTGTCAATATTATTATATCAAATTTAATTTCGAAATTTTGCAACAATACACAAAACATTGAGAAGTGCTTGTTTAAACTACTTATGTTCATATGTAGTAATGTTAGGTCGGCTTTAAGGTTGTTAATGTAAGTGTTACAGATATGTGAGTCATCAAATACAAGTGTTTTTTTGTTTTCATTATGGTTGTCAAATGCTGATAGTAAGGCGTTTGCGTCCATAATTACAGTTTAAAAACAGGAGGTAAGCAAAAATGTTACAAATTAGTTAAGTCATTGGGGGATATTCTAAAAAAAAGAGTATGAAGTTCTTACTGGCAGATTTCAAGTTTGCACTTGCAGTCGTATGCATAAAAAGCCTGAGGACTCCCCCACCCACTGTGCCCTCGTGACATGATGCTCTTTGTACTCTGTCGCTTAGTGCCCGCTTCAATTCCGCATGCTATAAGAATGAGCGGCGGGAGTATTAAGTAGGAGATTTGTGAGCTACAAAAACAGCACACTCACTTCACTCACAGCATGCTATTAGGATGATTCGCGTGGAATATATGGACATTCCAGAAAGAATGAAAACTACAAATTTTTAGTTTTAATCCGTCTATCAGTACTAGGTACTAGGGGTTTAAAAATTTTGTTTAAATTTTGTAATTGAGGTGCTTATGCTAAGAGCTAAACTTTTATTTGAAATATTTTTTTCGAAAAAAAAATTCTGACGGGTAGTTACAAGGCAGGCATCGTTCACAGAAACTCAATCTTGTCTGGTGAACGGTAAAGCTTTGCATCAGGCTAATACAACTGAATACCTATTCTGTGCAACACGGCCTCTTATTCTATATTAGAATTTGAAGAAAGGTGTACTGCCACGCCTAGGTTATACAAAAGTATTCGAGTGCATTTATTAAGATTTTATTTGGATTGTGTATCCTTCAGGGATGCAACACGAGGTACGGCAACGACTTTCTTTTCATTTTTACAAGCACTTTATTTGACGAAAATTTAATTTTTCTTAATTTTCTCGAAATAGTTTTAACAATTTTATAGGCTTATTATGTAGGCCTACTATAATATATTGTAATAAGTACTATTTGAAAAACTTCTCCCAAGAAATTCTCAGAAGGCTAGTTATAAGCCATTCATTTTATACAATGTAGACTTGGATTTTTTGGTCTTGCCTCGCGAATAATGCGACTTGGAAACGAGGCAGATACAAGTGAATGCGCACTACTGCAATACAGCCGTGTACTCTACACTAGAATAGGCTATATTAAGAGTAGAGGGAGTTATATGAATGTTTCATATCACATTTAAAAATACTAATTATATTAAATGTTGCAATTATGTTATGAAATTTCATTAAACTAATTTAATCCTAAAATATTATAGATTATGTGATCCTGTACTTCTTCCATTGCGGTATCTGATATGATGATGTAAATGACCATTCTATGCAATCCCTTCAAAGAGAGCAGAAATAATTAATTGTCTTCCTCTTCATAATGCTGTCCTGGCATCTCCCACTGCGAGAAGACCCTTGTTTATTTTCGTAAGTTTGTTTATGCAGGTGCATGTTTCGTGTGGGTTGGGTGAGCATAAAGTGATAGCCGGGGAGTCAGACTTTCTGTCGTTGCGGTGTTATTTTGCATAGGACTTGTGAGTGACTACACTGCTCAGCAAGAAGTCGCTCATACTTTATGCTTACTTTTTTAGAATATCCCCCATTGTTACAGCTAATCCTGTAAGCAGGACTTCTGTCATTTTTGCGTACAAATACCTTTCCGTCCTTGACCCATACGAATTGGTAATCTTTCATTCTGGCAGTATCCTTTGTATTGTTGAGTAGGGACCTAGTCTCGAACGTCAAGTGTTCTCCAACTGTAAACTTCCCCCCTCCATGACCTGTTTGTTGAGTGATTTTATGAAGAGGTATTCCTGGTCCACCAGTGCTGTCCTTGGCCGTGCATTTGTATCGTTGAAACCATTCATCTCGGCTTTTCCTTTTTGCAAATTTCACGACAATAGGTTTCGTTTTGCCTGCACGTGCTGGAATGCGATGGGCTATGCTGATGTCAGTAACTAACTCAGTGCTACCAACTGCCTCTGATACTTTGTCTAGCACCTCATACACATTCTCATCTTTAGTTTCTGGGATGCCGAATAAAATCAGATTGTCACGACGAGAATATTGTTCCAGATCATTTATGTTTTTCTTTAGGGTTTCATTTTCACGCGCTAGTGCCACAATTTCACTTCTTGCACATTTTAATTCTTCTTTTGTATCTGACAATTCAGAACAAAAATTGTCGAATTTATTTGAAATAAAGTCAACGGACTTTCTCAATTCACTCACTTCATGCTGGATTGATAATTTAAACTCCTCAAACATTTTTTTTAACGAACGCATAACTTGGTCACTTTCACCATTCTCAGCTTCTTCACTAGCGACAGGTTGCCTCTTTGTTTTACCCATGCTCAAACAGAATTTAGCGGGAGCTCGCACATAAACACGTCCGCACCGCTCGAAGGTCTGGACTGAACTGATGGCCATATGGCCAAGTCAAGTTTAAGCCTGTTCCCTTTGAAGTATTCCAAATGACAAGAAGTCTACATTGTTTTTGAAAGACAATAAATTTATCAGAACATCAGATAAAGAAATCATTGGGTTACCTCATGACTGCCCTAATGATAAGCTATATGCATTGAGGAAGTTTCAAGGAATGGGATTGATTAGGGCTGAGTGGGAAGCTTACATTCACAATTTCAATATAGCCCAAGAGCTTTTACATGTACATCATCTTTTGTGTAGGGATTTTCAACTGAACATTCTTTGTACTGATGAAACTTTCTCTAAATCTGGGAGATGGCTGCGAAAACAGTTGCAGTTACAATCTTTTGATCATGGGGTAAATGACCTCATATGGGAAAGGGGTTTGAGATTTATATTGGATAAATAATAGAAAAACCTTATCCTGTTCTGAGTGGACCAATGCCTTAAAGATGTCATATAACATTTGGCAGTAAGATCATTATCTGGGAGAAGTCAGCAAACAATGATATGTAGGCAACCTGGTTGTGAGGAAATTGAAACTTTTGGTCTTGTTTTAGGGTACTGCTCAAAGGGAAAGTTACTTTGTAACACTCACCATCACATGCACCTCAATATCTACAGCCCTTTGAAAAGCAAAGAGGGAAGTTGATGAGGAAGTTCATTCCTTGTCTGCGGATGGCAGTCACTGTAGAGCTGACACTATAACTATTAATAGGAAAGTTGGAAAAGGCCTTTTATTGGATCCAACAGTTTGAATGGAACAACACCTCAAACAAGCTGAAGAAGTTAGAGAAGAAAAGGAAGCCATTTACCGATCATGCACTCCTCACCTTAGTGACAGTGAGTTCCTAAAAATGCATGGGAGGTGAAGGGTCTTTCTTCTTTTTGAAGCTCCTGGAAGCTGTTTCAAATATACGAGTGATTATCTGAAATGTGTGGGCCTCTTGTGGAGTAATATATATAGAGGATATCTCTATACTCATTATGAAAGACTATCTATGTATTCTACATAATAATTTGTATTGCCAGTATTGATTTTTATTGTTATATTGTTTTATTGTTTAAACCTTTGTTTTCTTAGGTTAGATAAGACTAGTTTAAAAAAATAAGCCTAAATAATGTTAAGGCTATTCTGGATCTCTAAGGTCACCTTAAGTGTCACCTCGTAACTATGAAGCAGCAATATTTCCATTCCAAAAAAGATTATATTGCTATTTACATGGAATCTTAAGTAACCGACAAAAATGTCAGTTTCATTCTTTGTTGACCAGTCCTTAATGCATGAGACTTATACATGAGAATTAGTTCTATAAATGACAGATAATATTAATAATGGCAATTAGTTATCAAACTTTAAAGTTCTCCCATGATTAAATAGTCGGTTTTTTGTATACAGTATGTAAAACTGGTAAAATTCTGTAATAATATATTTGAGGGGGTCAGCGCAACAGTGGTCTATCCCACCTTTTTATAGTTTAGAGAAAAAAGCAAGTTCAAGTTCTACATTGTAGTTTTTCGTACAATTTGAAAAATGCAGTTTTATTGGTAGTGGAGTGTTCTATGATGCTTGGTCAACTTAACTGCAATGTTACATAGTCTACTGTTCAGTGTGCTCAGAGATATTATCAATTTTATGAGATGCTGCAACACTGTTTTCTTGTCTAAGTATTGTAGGAAGTTTACACAGTGAAGTTAATAATTAGAACACATGAGTGGAGGTATTATACACTATACTTCACTAGATTTTACCATTGACCTGGACATGTTTCGGGATTCTGTCTTTATCCCATTGTCAACAAACTCCAACTGTTGGTGTCGTCTGTTTTCCCTCTGGTGGACATCTTATGAACTTTTTGATCAGGTCATCTTCGAAGGGAATGTCGAAGTTCATTAGTTGGTCTGCATTCCTCTAGATGAAGATCCTCTCCCAGATTGTCAATTCCTTATGTCCACTGACAGACTTAACCAATTTAGGTTCATGCTCAATTTCGTGGTCCATGTTCCATACATGGGCTGCTACCGCGGATTTTTCTAGTTGGGCATATTTGATGTGTCGATGGTGTTCTTTCATCCTAGTTTCTATTTTTCTTTTAGTTTTGCCTATATATTTCTGGGGACAATCTTTACAATTAAACTGATAAATGCCTGATTTTTTGAGGGGTTGTGATCTGTCGATATTAGTGGACATTAACATATTTAAAACTAAATCTATTAATTGGTGCTATGGTGATGTTATGGTTTTTTAATATCCTCTAGAACTTTTTATTTGCTATTGGGTGGTAAGTGATTCTCTTATATGCATTATTTTGTTCTTTTTCTGGTTTCAGTGTAGTTGTAGCCTTGATCTGTTTTTGTATTTGATATTTTCTCACTTTTTTATCCACCAGTTCTTTTGGGAAACCATTTTGTTGTGCTGTGCTGATGATTGTCTTGTATTCCCTCTTATATTCATCTTGGTTAAGTGGTTCATTTACTAATCTATGAGTCAGACTATCCAATACTGCATGTTTGTGTTAGTTAGGGTTAAAGCTATTGGCCTTGATGTAATTGTTTGAGTGTGTTTCTTTTCTGTGAATTCCGAATTCTAACTTGTTACCTTGCTTTATGATCTTAATATCTAAGAAAGGTAGGTGGTTTTCTGTTTGTTGTTCCAGGGTGAAACTGATCGATTGGTCTTGTATGTTAAGCAGTTTCAGTGCATCTTGTATCTGTTTTTTATTTACAATAGCAAATATGTCGTCGACATATCTATGCCATATTCTGTATATGTGTGGGAAGGCCGAAGTGATATGTATCTCAAAGTATTATTATCTTGCGAAATGGCTCAATAATAGATTTAATTCTTTCCCTGGATGAGAGCCGAGGTATTAGAAACTCATTAGAACTCATTGAAAAGATAAGTAACATAGAGATTTCTCCCATTGATGAACTGGTATCGTTTGATGTGGTATCTCTGTTCCCAGTGGCGTAGGAAGGGGGGTGCGGGCCGCACCGGGTGCCATCACCCCCCGACAAAATAAAAATGTGTCTTTGCAAGTAAAAATCGCTCAAGGGAATTTAAAGAAAATAATAATATTATTTAAAACAATTAAATAAGCTTAACAACTTTCTACAAGTCAACATGCGTATTGAAACTTCTTTTAGTTTTAAATTCTGTCAACAAAGGTAATAAAACGCGGCTGAACTGACCGCTGTGTTGATACAATAATATTATGGTTAGGGGAGGTGTGTTTATTTCTGTCGATGCTTGTCTCTGCAGTTTTATTAATTTAAACGAGACTTCAACAATCGGTGATTATATCACTTAAGCAGCAACCAATTCTACCGGCGGCGGCAGTCATGCTCATGACTTTGATGAAAATAAACTTCCAATGTGAGTTGACTCCGAAGTCTCCTTCATTCTAGATTTTGAACTGGTATGTGAGCATATTTAAGAATAGATTATTAATAATGCAGTTCCGTAAAATAGTTACATTACTTGTTTATGAAATTTATTAGGATCAACCTAAAAAAATGATGTATAATTCACGTAACTTCCTCTGCCAAAATAAAAGTTAGCCGCCCCTTAAAAATAAGAGAAAGTTGTCGCCAATCTTCGTGTCACAACCCCAAAAGCTACCTAACCCAAATACAAAATTTTGTTCTGTACGATTTTCTGTTGCAAGGGGCCGTATTGCAAAGAGCCCGTATTCAGAGTGGGTGGCTTATAACTACCCTTCAGAGAATTATTTCGAAAAAAGTATTTCAAATAAAAGTTTTTGCTCTATAAGCAACCCACGTGCAAAATTTAAAGAAAATCGTTAGAGCCGTTTTCGAGAAAACTTTCTTTATGTAAAAATAAGGAAAACTTGTCTCCAACCTTCGGTTCACATCTTGAAAGGTATCTGACATAAATACAATTTTATTTCCTTTTATCAAAATTCATCTTTACAAAATCTGAGATTTCGCTTGGAAAACAAAATATAAAAAAATCACTCAAAAAATAAAAGTTTGCACAATTTCGGGAGTGTATTTTGGCCTAGATGTTCGCTTTATTAATGGTAACACCTACAGTCTGTCGCTCACGAAAACAATATATATCTGTCTGTCTATAACGTACTTTAGATTAATAATAATGATCATAATAGCATTTATTGTCGTTTAACAGTATAATATACAATGTACTGCATAATATGCTTGATATGCATGTCTTTCCTTCTAACAAAATTGGCTGAATTAAGTTAACTATGTCTTATATGCACCATTGGTAGCACTGGTCACAATATGCTAACTCAAATCGATTCATAGATTGTTGATTCATGGTATACCATGATTTCAGAGCTTAGTTTTGTTTCTATATAACAAAGTAATTATTACTAATTTTGCATAATCCGTTGAGTTTACAAATTACATCAGATAAATTCGTTGCAGCTGCATCCATCGATAAACTCTTAAATTCTCGTGGGATTACCTTTGACTATGCAAAAAATAACACTTGGAACTGTTCCATCTTTTAATAATTTAAATGGGGGGGGGGCAAGAAATTTTCCGCACTGGGTACCACCTAATCTTGCTACGCCACTGTCTGTTCCCTAGCATACATACAGAAAAACTGTTGAACTACTTAACCAAATGGTTGAAATTGATTGGACTCAGCAATAACAAAATCCAAGAATACTGTACATTGACTAACATCTGCATTAATCAAACATACTTCAAATTCAACATAAAGTTTTATCAACAAAGACATGGATTGGCAATGGGAAATCCACTTTCACCCTTCTTAGCGGACATGTACATGAGCTACTTTGAGATACATATCACTTCGGCCTTCCCACACATATACAGAATATGGCATAGATATGTCGACGACATATTTGCTATAGTAAATAAAAAACAGATACAAGATGCACTGAAACTGCTTAACATACAAGACCAATCGATCAGTTTCACCCTGGAACAACAAACAGAAAACCACCCACCTTTCTTAGATATTAAGATCATAAAGCAAGGTAACAAGTTAGAATTCGGAATTCACAGAAAAGAAACACACTCAAACAATTACATCAAGGCCAATAGCTTTAACCCTAACTAACACAAACATGCAGTATTGGATAGTCTGACTCATAGATTAGTAAATGAACCACTTAACCAAGATGAATATAAGAGGGAATACAAGACAATCATCAGCACAGCACAACAAAATGGTTTCCCAAAAGAACTGGCGGATAAAAAAAGTGAGAAAATATCAAATACAAAAACAGATCAAGGCTACAACTACACTGAAACCAGAAAAAGAACAAAATAATGCATATAAGAGAATCACTTACCACGCAATAGCAAATAAAAAGTTCTAGAGGATATTAAAAAACCATAACATCACCATAGCACCAATTAATAGATTTAGTTTTAAATATGTTAATGTCCACTAATATCGACAGATCACAACCCCTCAAAAAATCAGGCATTTATCAGTTTAATTGTAAAGATTGTCCCCCAGAAATACATAGGCAAAACTAAAAGAAAAATAGAAACTAGGATGAAAGAACACCATCGACACATCAAATATGCCCAACTAGAAAAATCCGCGGTAGCAGCCCATGTATGGAACATGGACCACGAAATTGAGCATGAACCTAAATTGGTTAAGTCTGTCAGTGGACATAAGGAATTGACAATCTGGGAGAGGATCTTCATCCAGAGGAATGCAGACCAACTAATGAACTTCGACATTCCCTTCGAAGATGACCTGATCAAGAAGTTCATAAGATGTCCACCAGAGGGAAAACAGACGACACCAACAGTTGGAGTTTGTTGACAATGGGATAAAGACAGAATCCCGAAACATGTCCAGGTCAGTGGTAAAATCTAGTGAAGTATAGCGTATAATACCTCCACTCATGTGTTCTAACTGTTTTCTTGGTTAGACCACTGTTGCACTGACATTTATTTCAACTTGACAGAGGAGAAAAAATTATTTCAATAAATATTGGATTTTTACATGCCTTAAAACATTATTTTAAGAGGGAAGGAGTTGTATTAATTTTATTTATAAATTCCAATGATTATTCAGTTCTACACATGATGAAATAAATGAAAAAGCTCACTAGCATTCTCCCCAGTTTCTTTAACACTTACCTCATTTACAGAAATCAGATTATCATGAAATTAATTATAAATGAACGGTACGTAGCCTATTTCTGAAGACCGTTAATAGTCTCTAGTTATTTTGGATTTATTTATCTCGGTTTCAAAATTTTTGGTTGCACTTACTCAAGAGGAATTCTATTTCAGGGAACAGATTATTGACTTCAAAACTACCTACAACGAACTTAATTTGTCCAACCTCTATATAAGAATAAAGTTTACCTCCAAGCCATGCAAATAGCATCACTAACTAATTTTCCATGTCGGAGGGGTTAGACCACTGTTGCGCTGACCCCCTCAATTATATGCCTTGCATAAAACTGTTTTAGCATGTCTTAATAACTTGTTTAGGTAATCCAAAATAAAACACAGAAATCCTTTATTTAAGAAGACAGCTATGTATTTATTGTACCTACCTTAACAGTAAGTTCATGGAGACCAGTTGCTTCATACTGTTCTATTGTTGACAAGAGATTTGAGCACTCCTCGGGTCTTAGCCAAGCATTGTCATCTCCACAGGAATGATCTAACTTCTTAATTGTTGGATCCAACAAAATCCTCAACAAATCAAGGAGCAGGTATACATTGTTCCTACAATACATGGATAAAATTAAACATGTGTAGAACAAGCTGACTGCATAAAATAAGAAAATATAATTGCTTGGTAATTTAACACGCTTAAAAGCTATACCGTATGTCATTTTAGGAAACAGTTTAATTTCAAATCTCCCAATTCATTTTGGTTATCTGTTTTCAATAACTAAATATATGAACAAAATATGATGAAAACAGATTTCTTGACTTCAAGTATTTTATAACAACATATTATTTTAAAGAACTATGTACCCCTAATGTTAAAATCAGAACAAATTCAGAAGGCTATGGAAACAGTGAGTACAATGAGTACAATTTGGTATGGAACATCTATGATAATCATTTTGTAGGAAATGCTTTTCTCAAAGTATAATGTTTGTTATTACTGGTAGCCTATATGTGTCCAAGGCAGTGACAGCTCATGAGGAAAAAATCTGTTGCAGCCCTGTCTCCATAAATATAAATAATAATAATAATCAGGGCCTGGATTTTAATGACATGTCATCTTTTTTATCATGCTGCATAGACATTGCCAACTTGTAGATAACCCCAAACATGGCCTCTAGATTATAGAAATGCATTTTTATTAGGCCATTTTTTGTCATTTTATGCAATTTTATATTTTTAGGGCATTTATTTCAATTTTACGTAATTATTTTGTAATTTTCTTGTTATTTGCTTCCTTATATAGTAATTTTCTTGCATTTACATTGAGTATATTAACTTTTATACCTTCAATAATCTCCGTATGCTGACAGCAATTTACTGCGATCCTGAATAAGGTAGGATTTACAAGCTTTTTTCATAGGGTAATATTTAAATAAATTACTAGGTTACCATAATGCAAAATTTTTTTAGGATCTACTTTAAAACAATTTTCTTACTTTTCCTCCCAAATATTTCAATCAAGAACAAAGAACAGACTTCTTAGACCTACAACATCCTTTCTGCATTTACAGTTTTTTTTTTTCAATTGTGTACAAATTAGTCTACAATTTTGTGTGTACAATAATATTTTTTTTATAAATAAAATATCAGTTTTAGGTCATTCTTTATAATTATTAAGTCATTTTCTTTAAAATTTAAGGTCATTTTATAGGTCATTTTTCAAACAATATTAGGTCATCAGAATAATAATAATAATAATAATAGTTTATTTATCCATTGATCAAGTAAATTGATATAGGACATGTCAAGTCTGTACAATACAAAACTTACAATTTTCCTCACACACACATGCACACTCATACAAAGTTTTTGATAACGATACAATTTTAAAATTTCTCTATTAGCTATAATGTTTTAAAATAGTGAAGCTGTACATTAATAAAATTTATATCTTTTTAATGACAACTTAATATTAAACATACAAACACATACAAAACATACAATAATTTTGCTCAAAAATTTTAAATTTATCCTACACCCCTGGGCACCCACTATTTTTTTTACTTCAGCTGGTAGTAGTAAATTGCCAAAATTTCAATGCCCTAGGTACAGTAGAAGGCAGTGCTCAACATCTTACAAGTTTTGAAAATTTCGTTCTTTTCTTCATTTTTTTAATATATAATTTCTAATTTTTTTTTTGTTTCCAGATGCTGTTTTTGTGATAGAAATATCCAGAAAACTAAATAAAAAGTAGAAAAAAAATAGAACTGTCTAAAGTTGTTTGTGAGGACTGTTCTGTTAAAGTTTAAATAACAAGAAAACTGTGTAAAAAAGTGAAAATATTAGAACTGTAAATAGTTGTTCGTAAGGACTCTTTTGTTACAAGTGATTGTTTGGACTTTTTGTTAAAATATGGCTTTGCCATCAACTTCAACACATCAAGCGGACACTGTATTTTTGTTAGGTATCAGAGACCTAGAACCAATATCTAGATTTAATCAATTACCGACCTTAAGGCAAGTTCTTCTCAGATTCCATTTTTTTCTACATGAAAAGAAATCTGTTAGAAATTCAAGTCACAGCACCATAGATGAATTAATTTCAGTTTGGCAAAAGGCTGCTATCCCAATTAGACTTAAGAAACATTGTGTTGATAAGCTTGAACAAGTACATTCTGAATGGCTCTTGTTAAACAAAATAAAGGAAGGCTGTCTGATGCCCAAAAGAAACGTGAAACATCATTTCAAGAGCAGCTTGATAAGCTATTTGATATTGCTCATAATGAAGCACTTACTTTGTGCAAAGTAGATGAAGACAGATAGTTTTTAACTGATCAAAGGACAGAAAGAAATATGGGTATTTCATCAGAAGACAAGAAATACAGCGAAAAACAAGAAAGGATTCTTAAAAGAAGATTTAAAGAACAAAAGAGACTTGAAAAAGGTAAAGAGCCAAGTTCCTCATCACTGGCATCCCCAACTGTGACTATTTCAAATTCAGAAGACAAATCATCAGAAAATTCTGATCTGGTCAAACATAAATCAGAAGAAGAGCTGTATAGGCTGTATAGGGGAATCATGCACAGATTTGCACTCTGAACCAATTGCAAAGAAATATTTATTTTCTACACATGTCACTAGTGCATTAGATCGCAATAAAGTTTCTGATAGGGAAGCCTTAAGATTAATGGTACCCATTGTTGCAGCACTGGGTCATGACCCTAATTCATTGCCATTATCACGAAGCACTATTCAACGCAAAAGGAAAGAAGCAAGAAAAACTCTGTTTGAAGAAATAAAGGAATCTGTTTCTTTTGATGATCATTGGGATGGTAAAATTCTTCCTATTTTAGGCACTGATAAAGTAGATCGTTTGCCCGTCTTAGTATCTGCAGGTGGTAAAGATAAATTGCTTGGTGTGCCAAAACTTGTAAGTGGTACTGGTGCAAATGCAGCGAATGCAGTTTATAATGTGCTAACGGAATGGGATTTGGGTAACAAGATAGTGGGCATGTGTTTTGACACTACTTCAGTTAACACAGGATTGAAAAATGGAGCTTGTGTTTTGTTGGAACACAAAGTTGAAGAAGAATTATTATGGCTAGCATGCAGACACCACATCTTAGAAATTGTTCTGAGTAAGGTATTTACTTTCTGCTTTGGACCTTCCAGTTCTCCTGATATACCGTTATTCAAAAGATTCAAGGCAGTATGGCATTATATAAACCAAGACAATTATCAGCATTTGGGAGATATTCCTGGCAGTGAAGATTTTAAACTCTCTGCAGTCAATGTTTTATTAGCTGCCTTAGGTAGCAAGAACCAACCCAGAGATGACTATATGGAGTTAATAGAGCTCTCTTTACTTGCTCTTGGCAATACTCCAGTCAAGGTTCATTGGAGAGCTCCAGGTGCAGTACACCATGCCCGTTGGATGGCGAAGCTGTTATATGGAATCAAAATTCATTTGTTTCGTGATGAAGATGGTTTCAAAACCACACAAAAGGAAAAATCTCAGTTAGAACGCTTTGTAAAATTTGGAGCTCTTGTGTACGTAAAATACTGGATTGAAGCCCCTATGGCTACAAATGCTCCTTGGTCAGATCTTTCCCTATGGCATGACATGACAAAATACCAAGACATTGATCCTGAAATAAGTGAGATCGTGAAAAATGCCTTAAAACCTCATCTGTGGTATCTTTCGGATGAACTAGTTGGTTTGAGTTTATTCTCAAAGAAAGTATCCAGTGAGGACAAGACGAAAATTGTCAATAAGATGAAGTGTGAAAATGCAGACCGAAAGGTAAGAGGAGACTCAGCACTTTTAACTAACCAAGCTGTTTTGGCTGATTTTGCCTCAAAAAGATCACTCCAGTTGTTTACTAAGTTGAAAATAAATGCAAGTTTTTTGACCGCACATCCGAATGAATGGGGCAGCAACCCACATTACATTAGAGGGGTAAAGATCGTACAAAACCTCAAAGTTGTAAATGACATCGCTGAGCGTGGAGTCAAATTATTTGAAGAGTTCAATAAGCTTTTGACAAATGATGAAGAAGAAAAGCAGTTGCTCCTGCAAGTAGTAGAAGCTAATAGAAAGTGGGTTCCAACCCAGACGACAAAACAAGCAGTTGTCGACAGTTTGAAGCCATCATCTTCAAAGGATTAATCCATGTTTGTTTCTTATAATACATTCACATATAATATTTTTGTACTATTCATTAATATTCTAATAGGAAATACACACAGTTCGCTTATTTTCAACTAGTTGTACTTAATTTAAACTACCCTCCAAAATCCCGATTTTTGGAATTTATTCTTAAAACAATAAGCTGTTGAGCACTGTCTTCCAATTGGAATATCATCTCCAAATTTTGCCAGAATACTTGTTTTCTTACTAGTAAAAAAAAACTAGGGGGTGCCTAGATATGTAGACTTATTTTGAAATATTGACTAGATATAATATGGGCCACCCTAATGTATATACATATACATACACATATATTATGAGTTAAACATCAATGACTTAAACATTTACGAGTAGCAGGTAGAATACAAGGCTAGTATATGGAAGGTTGTCTCGTTCGACGCGCATGCGTGTTGAGCACGAGGAATGTGACGTGGCCCGTAGCCCTGCACAGGATTTAAACAGCTACACACAATGGAAATGATGGGAATAAAACTTATTTTAAACTACAATAATACATGTATCTGTAAAGATATACTACATATGATCTTACAGGGGTTATGGCTTAATAGAGAGACCACTTCTGAGTGCTCAGACCTCAAATGAATAAGCTGTAACAAAATATAATGAGACGTTTGAAACAAATTAAAATATTTAAGCGGCTGGTTTCTGTAAAACATACTGTGGATCACAAAATAAAGAAAACACACAGAAACCCTACATTTCTCTGGCAAGGGATCTCTCTTTAAATTTATTGGGGTACTTTTACAACTCTGTTTGGTTATGACTAAGAAAATGGGAAGTATACTACGATTTTTTTTGTCTCGCAGAGGCAAGTTTACCCTTCTGTAAATAAATCTATATTCATTCACATTTCCAATAGAAACTTAAAGGGCCTGTCCATTTTATTTATAGACACCAGCAGACAGACAGAAAATCTTTTATTGAGGCACTTTATCAACAACAAAAATAGGGAGTGATTGTGTGTTTTATTGTGAAATAATAGTGCTTCGAGTATTAAAATACTTTCATCCCACTGCAGAGGAAAGGAATGCTCTTTTCCAGTAAAATCCTTGAACATTTTATTTATGGACTCCCCTAATAAAACATCTTTCAGAAACCGAATAACTACAAGTATATACCCATTAAACCAGCTGGGCCTCGCTCACTGGGGGGGGGGGGGGGGGGAAGAATATTCAACAATGGATCTGTTGTTAACAGCAAAAAAATGGAAACCTAGAAGCCAATTTCCTACTGAAGGTGAGTTTATGACGCTTTTATTATTATTTTATTATAAGCGCGTCTTAAAATCCATTTTTACTTGAAAAATATTACTAAGTTACTCAGTATTGAGTCTTGGATTGTTCGACCATTTAAATGCTGTCGGTCGGTATACATTTAAAGATATACCTGTTAACATTTATGACGTGTTCACTTAGAATCATTTGTAAATGTTTATTTCAAAATGTTCTACAAACAGTACACAGACTGGTTTGTAATATATTAATTGTTATTCCGTGCGCATATTTTATTTGATACATCTTCCAGTTTTATAATATAATAATATACATCTCCCAGTTTATAATATAATAGTCATTCCGTGCGCACATTTTATTTGGCTAAATCTTCCAGTTTTTTGTCTCTGGAAAGCATTATTCCAAGCTGTTAACTTTTAAAACTTCTATTCTTCTTTGGTTTTAATAATTGTTTAGTATCTACGATTACACGCTCTGTAATTAAATTGTGTCAAATACATTGCAATCAGAAGTGTATTGGTTCATCTCATAGATGTTTAATTTAACTTAATTTCATGTAAAATAAATAAATATAGAAAATATACAATCTAATTGAGAAATTTATTTTTCTAAGTCAAGACGAATATCGCAAAATATGCAAAAGTCTATTCTTTTCAAGTCTCCTTCCATAAATTAGACTAATTTACCTGGAATAAGTAATCATAAAATTAAAAACCTTTCAAGCATAATCTGAGCTATATCTGCTAGACTACTTTTTTTTCTCAGTCAGACAAACTTTTTCCTAACTTCGTAAAGCTGTACTATTCTTATTTGTACCTGTATTAAATATTTATTTTAATTTGTGTTAAATCCTCTTTATATGCAGGGTCGTATGCATTCTATCTTCACATCGGAAACATGTATTAGGGGCCTATTGTTGGTAAAACGATGGTGTTTTCGTGTTATTTCTTCCCATCATTACCATTGTATGTAGCTGCTTAATTCTCGCGCGGGCTGTGGGTGACGTCACACAGCAGTGTAGGACTCTCCCCACAGCTCTTACGGGAACGAGACAACCTTTCATATACTAGCCTTGGGTAGAATATACATTAGTTTATTATGAGAAGAGTAATGAATCCATCAAATAATTATTATTATGGAATAATCTTACTTTCAAAATATCGTCCAATTAGTTATTTTATATAGAAAAACATTGACACAGTCAGATATTTTAACATGGAAAATTATCAGTCACAACATAGTTCTGGATGGTACTTGCTGTTCACGTTTAGGGGAAAAGTAGTATATACACATATCTCATTTTTGTAATACAGTACTAAGTTTAAACATAAAATTTAAAAGAACTAATGAAAAGCGCATCAGTTTATTATAACCGATGGCATTTTATAATATGATATTGCTTTTGAAATTGCCTGGTTGCATAGCATATATTTTCAGATCCATTATGATTTTCAAAATGTTTTCATGAGCAATGAGAATCCCTGCAACTTTTTTTTAGAATTAATTTTATTTTTGGTTTACCAGCAATACTACTTTATACAGACCACAGATAAACAGAAAACATAACTCTTACACATAGCATGTCGAGGTTGGTCAATTCGGCTCCTCTAATTGAAACTGATTTATATCTTTATATATAGATTTGAATGGGGTATGCCGTAGCGTAGTGGTTGAGGCGCTGCGCTACAAACCGGAAGGTCGCGGGTTCGATCCCCGATGAGGTCGTTTTAATTTTTCAATTGGCCTAATCCTTCTGGTGGCACTATGGCCCTGGGGTCGACTCAGCCTCTAACAGAAATGAGTACCAGGAGCAATCCTGGGGGTAAAGGCGGCCGGTGCGTAAGGCTGACAACCTTACCACCTTCATGTGCCGATGTCTAAAAATCTGGGAGCCTCAACCTCCTGGAACCCTCTGGGCCTCCATGGCCTGTAATAGGGAACACTTTACTTTACTTTATATAGATTTGAATAATTGTTGATGTGACACAAAAATGATAATTATTATAACATTATGTTACAGTCGGTCAAATAAAAAACGTCGGGCGTTATTTTATAAAGTATCATGAATGAGCATATGCGCATGTACAGGAAGACTTAAGGTTAGGTTCACACATGCCTCTTGTCTATTCATGTATTTTCTTGATTATTTAGTCAGTTTTGTTCCAAAACAAACATGTATAGAAGGCTGTGGCTATATGCCTCAAATCCGCCATATTCTTGGTTGCAAATTTTTATAATATTAATAATAGATTCGCGAGGAATGTGTTTATTCAAGGAGCATTTTTTAAAGATTTTATTTTATAATACCGGTACTTGTAGTGCAAAATCAATAACTTACGCTCAACTTCTGCAACCAATCAAGCATCGAAATACGCGTCCGGCCAGATCCACGGGTTTCCTATGAAAACTTCCGGTCGCATTATAGTGAAGTTCCCACCTCCGAGCTGCTCTTTCATAAATATGGAACCTTCTCGCTGCTTCAGAGGCCGAAAAATGCAGGTCAATTACAGCCCTAACTACACTTTCTCTCACTTGAGCATTTGTATATGGCGATGACACAAAGCAAAATGAATTATGACAATACATTAAGTTGAATATCGTGTGTTGCGCTTTCCGCGTTGTTCAATTTTTTCCCTCGTTCTTCATTTTTTCTCTCCTGTCGCATGGCCTCATATGTTCCGAGAATGGCTTGTATTTTATGTTTTTATAGGAAACTTGTGAACTAATGCGTTAAAACTTTAATTTTAACTGCATACGAGTCTCGACGTTTTTTATTTGACCGACTGTACATTTATTGATTACATGGGTTTTTAACAGTTTATTGTGAATCTTGTGAACAATCATCGCCGTCGCTAAGAAGAATGTCTTGTGGTAATCTTCTTTTAAGCCTCGATGGTTGACCCGTTCTAACACCTATGTTGAAAGGCTACAGCTCCAGGAACTCTAGGGAGTTTGGCAAAGAGATCATTCGAATATATTGTTGTAGTGGAAGAATTCCCATTTCAGAATGGAGTTGCAGATTTCAAACAAACCATGGAGCATTTGTTGCTATCCGAAGATATTTGTTTTGAAGAACTTGTAGACAGTGGATGTCTTTCTTACTGCTCCCCACACTGTGGCTGCATATGTCATAATAGGACGTACAGGCAAAGTGTATAGCAACATTGAGCATTCTAGGCTGATCTGTGAGTATCTATTAATCCATGGATAGAGTTTGCTCATTCTAGCAGAAGTCAAAGAAACAATGCGGGTTATATGCATCTGCCTTATAAGTTTAGAGTCCAGTAACACACAAAGGTATTTCACTGTATCTTTTGTTGATGTCCATGTAATTTGTTCGTTTTGGAGATTTAATTGGGTGATTATTAATTGGTTAAGTGAAAATATTTTTGCTTCTGTTTTGCTAGTATTCAGTAGTATTTACCATTCTGAAAGCCAATTAGACAAATGGGACAAGGATGTCTGTAGAACCTAACTGCTGTAATTAGATTATGGTGTGAGAAATAGGGCATTGTGTCATAGCTGTGCAAGAAGGTCGCAAATCTGGGAATCATACATCAATATATTGTAGAGAATTGGTGATAACATAGCTCCTTGTGGTACCCCTGCATTAATTGGATCAATTGTTGATTTAGTGCCCTCTATTCGCACTAAGAATTGCTGATCCGTTAAAAAACTTCTTATGATATGTATGAGATAATGAGGAAGTCCTACTCTGTACAGTTTCAGTAGTCCGTTGTGCCATACTGTGTCAAATACTTGTGCTATATCTAAAAACACAATAGTAGAGTTGTCTTCTTTCAAATCCCTTTATGATTGCCTCTGAGCAGTTGATGGGTGGTAGAATGCTTCGGTCTAAATCCAACTGAAACTCTGGTAAAATATTGTTTTTCTTGACAAAAATATGTAAGCGGTGATCAATTATTTTCTTGAATAATTTCAATAGTGTGGGTAGCAAGCTAATAGGTCGGCAACCAGGGTTGGAATGTTTAAAACAAAACATTTAAAACAAGTGTTTAAAACATGTTTATAACAAGTGCTTGTGTTTTTTTAAAGTTTTTTTAAAATGTTTTAAACAATCTGTTTTAAACATTTTTTTTAGCATATGTTTAAATCATTTTTTAATTGCGTGTTACATTTAATTATGAAGACAATTTACATTTTTTCAAGTCAGTAACACCCTGTTAGTGTTGTAAACAGAAAAAAAAAACTAGGGCCAGCATACCAGAAAATCATGTGAGGTGGTGTCTTCTGTATCCTTTTCCTCCAGACTTCTCTATCCTCTGCCGCCAGCTTCCAGTTTCTGATTTCGAGTAATTGATTTGAATTTTTTCTGACTGCATCCTACCATCTATTTTGTGGTCTTCCTTTTTGACAGTTCATTGCACTTTATGGTATAAACGTTAGGTGAGTTTTATCTTTTATTTTTATAACTGTATTACATGTTCCTCGCAATCAAAATTTTCACTGTGATGTATAATCGAGTTGCACTGTGTTCTTAACAGAAGCTGTTCCCTTTCAAAAATGTTTGCATAAATATAGTTTGTAAACATCTTCCATTTTATTTTATAAATGTTTATCCTTACTATACTATCATGTTTTTAATTAGCACATGCAGATAATAACAGAGTTGTTAGTATGTTGAAGGAAAATATCCTTTGTTAAGTTTGATAATGTAAGGCACGTAAAGCATGGTGAAAGTCAATCATCAGTTGAGCAGTAAAGGCAGTAATTAAACAGTAGTTTGTATTATTTTTTATTAATCATGAACTATTAAATAAAAAAAAAATACTACTGGTACAAAATGTATTTTCAAATACTATTAAGTCAACAACTCGTAAATTTTGAACATCTTAGCACAGGGTGTCATTGGCTTGACAAAATGTAAATTGTCTGCATAATTAAATTTAACACCCAATTAAAAAGTGTTATAAACATATGCTAAAAAATGTTTAAAACAAATTGTTTAAAATGTTTTAAACATTTCAACCCTGTATATATATATATATATATATATATATATATATATATATAATAGGCCCTATACATTAAAATGTTTTTTTTAAACAAAATGAACAATTTAAACTTTTTTAAACAAACAACATTGTTGTAAACATAAAAACGTTTAAAAAAAACACGTTTAAAACAACCAACATTGTTCGTCACATAAAAAACGTTTTAAACAAAAAAAAAAAAAAACGTTTTTTTTTGTTCTTTAAAAAAAAAACATGTTTTTTTCCAACCCTGTCGGCAACTGGATGGTAATGTTTTGGTTTACTTGGTTTATGAAATACAATAATCTCAGCAAGTTTCCATGTCTTAGGAAAATATCCAATCCTCAAGGCTGCATTGAAAAGTGTTGTCAAATACACTAGAGCTTTCTTGGTGAGCTTTTTTATGCAATATTAGTCTTAATAAAGCATGAAACAACACTTGGAAAACACTTCTGAATTAGTTCTTTCTAACTTGCCGCATTAAATATGTGGATCGAAGTTGTCACTATTGCTCCAACAGTTATCACAGCCATCTGAATTGCAACATTTTCTACAAATGCCATAAGTTTTCTTGTGGGAAGTCAAAAACCCAATTTTGCTAATTGTCTGAAAAAAATATTTTCTATTATCATTCTTGGGCAATTCCATTTGTCACAGAATCACCTTTGGACTGTACTCTACTATGTAATTGTTTAAATTTCCAAGGATATAAAAACAGGAGAAACATGTAATTCACACTGTGGGTACAGTTTTATGCATATCAAGGATATTATGTCACAATGCATTAAAAGACAGCACAACAGCAAGTAAATAAATATACAATAATATGATCAATTAATAAATACATTCACCTTATACCCTCAAATCTACTGTTCTATGCCTAATAAAGATACAGTGAAACCTTGGCAAGACGCTCTTCAAGGGGCCGTGTAAAAATAGAGTATTACATGGGACTGTGTATTAGCGAGAGTGGGTAATTTTTAGATATTAAAAATTTTAACACCAATGATATGTTTCAAAATAAACATTTGTTGAATCAAATTAAGGATTAAATACAGTAATTATGCTGAGGGGTATTTTATATTCTTTCCTTTCAGAAAAAAGTAAGAATAACTTAAATACACTATAGAACTGTAGTACAATTTGTAAACCGCTTCACAATTTTTCACTATTGTTCTAAGCGTTGAAGAAGGGATTCGTAATGATTCCGCCAACTGTTTCTGATTCATACTGGTGTTTTCATCATGTTTACGGAGAATTTCTAATTTCTCTGATATTGACATAGCTTTCCATTTCACTCCTTTACTTGTGTTGGCACTAACAAATCACTTTGCACTTCTAATCAAAATCAAGTCTCAATGCGATTTAAAACTGGTAGAAAGGAGGACTGTCAAGGACTGAATCCATGCTGTGAATAGTCTTGCAAGTACTCAAGAGTTGCATTTTATTCTATTGAACTTGCGGGCGCTAACAGTAAATGTAGAAATCTGGAAAATATTTTCTCAGTAGGTCTATCCTTAAAAGCATGATATTTTAGAATTTTCGGCAGACGAAAGAGTGTATTAAACAGGATGACGAGAGTATTAAGAGGTGAATTTTATATAGTTTTATATAATGATGTCAAGGGACCGGATGAAAAGAGCATATAACGTGGGATAGCATAACAAACAGGCGTGTATTATCGGGGTTTTACTGTTTTGTTATAATAACTTTCTCACAATTTTGTCACGGAATCACTGGGTATTTTCAAAATATATGAGTCTGATTCAATGAACTTGCCTATACTCTGAGATATGCCTGTGTAAACTCAGTGCCCTCTGAACTGTCTTTGGGCAGTGGCAGCAATACTGAATTACAGTGCTGCCAAATCAAAGAAACACTGATAAAAGACTGGGCATAGCTGATATCATGAAATATGAATATAGGAGCTCCAATATATTATTCAGTTTAACTGTAAACATACTTTTGTATTTTTAGTCAAAAGTTGACCTCTTTGTGGAATTGCTCTCTTCCTTTATAAAAAAATAGACCTCACTAAAACAAAGTCCAACATAATATGGTACCATTTTATCACAATAACCTTTCTCTCATGCTAGTAGCTAACATTGCAACACATTAAATGTGTTCACCATCTTCAAATGTTAGGGCTAGGGTGGCCATTTCTAAAATGTCAGAAAGGAGGACACTTCTTCGGTAATCTAGCATAGTATAAAACTTCGGGCATGGACGGCTGGACAGCAGATATTACATGGTATAACCCTGACAAATTTTACTTAATAACTGCATTTATATAAAATGAAATGTACTGAAATTCTTTGACCCACTGAGGATTAAAAGAAGTCTTTCGTTTTGGCATTCTGGTAATTGAAGAACACGGCAAACTGCAAAGAATGTACAATACAAATGGAGACCTGAACAACAATCAGCAGTACGACCAACGCCACGTAATAAAACCAAACAAATGATAGTACGCTATCATCGTATGGACAAGCATGCCAACGTTAGGAATAGATTCAGATTTTTCCGCGGCACCAACGAAACAAATGATAGTATCGACAAGCGTGCCAACCTTAGGACTGGCAGGAACATACGGAAAAATACAAATTTTATTAATACGCTTTACCGATCCATCAGAGTCTCGAAAAGGGGGACAAATCAACGTCCGGCATAAAGCTGCGCTGGATGGAGGACTACTTAGCAAAAAGCCTTACAGTTCGGCCAAAAGCCGGATGTCTGGCCACCCTAGTTAGGGCCTACATACATTAACAGTAAGTTTACACTTGAAACGCTGATAACACCTGTCATTTGAACAGAATGGAAAGTGAAATCAGTACTCTTGCAATAAAAAATAGAATATACAGTAATATTATACAGTAAATATTATACCGGTACAGTATTATTTATTTGCGATAGGAGTTAGAGGAGCTCACAACATCATGGACTGTGCAGAGGGGAAGGGAAATAGGCCTAATGTGCATGTGACTTGCATGTTTGCACAAGCACAGCTGAGATGCTACTATTTGACTGCACTTGGAAGAGATTTCTGCTTGAAACATACTGATACACAAGCTCCGCTGTCATGGTAACTGCCTTTAAATATAGCAAAGGTACTGCCCGATCAGCACATCCACTGGACTAGCTGCATTTACAGCATCAAGGGATACTGGGGAACAAGCGATTAGATGGTTGCTGAGCGACCATATTGTACTCATTATTTATTAATACTTCGGAATTAAAAAGTGTAAAAAATGAAGGAAGGAAAGAAAAAATAGACTTAGCACAAAACAGTGAAGGGAACTAATTACCTAAACTAACTTAGTCAAATGGAAAATATGGGTGCTACCGGGCTGTACCTGCTGCACCTGAAGAACATCCCTGGTCCAAGGAAAATAATAGGGCCCAGATGTTGATGACCTAAACAGTTTTAAAAATGACTTATTAAATGACCTAAAACTGAAGAAAATGCACCGCCACTTGGGGATTGCTCTACCGAGTACAATACCTCCCCGGTACCTAGTCATGTTCATGTATCTGAGCCGTCCTCTATCTTTAGCAAAATAATGTGTTAATTTCTTTATTTCGGTACTGATATTTTGAAAGAAGCGTTTTTATAAACTACAATTTAAGCCTTGGTGACGTAATTTCACAAAATAGGACTAATATGAATAAGTGACCAAATTTCCCAAAAAAACTCTTCCCAAAATGACCTAATAATTCTCCAAAATTAAAGAAAATGCCTTTTTAATTGATAAAACCAAAAAAATGCAAACAAAAATGATAACGGTATCTTTGTAAATGAGATGTCTAAACAGAGTTTATACAATTGGAGTATTGACATGTTACCAAATTCCGGGCCTTAATAATTAATAAAACTCAACAACACAAACATTTCTGAAAGAATCTAGTACCTTAGCAACCTACCACTTGTCCCGCTAAACTGATTGAAATCTTCTTTGTTTATTCTGCATGGCAAATTATTTTCAATATATCAAGAGTAGGCCTACATCTTTGAAGATGATCTCAACAAAGCGAATGCCCATGCAAATAGTGCATCTTACCACAGCTCCACAGTTCGTAAGAATGAAGTCTCTACCAGAGCATCCACTGAGAGCATCCAGATCTCACACTGTTGATACTGTGAGTGAAAAGGGTTTTGTGGAGATGACCTCTGGGTATTTCAGTCAGACTTGACCAAAGAATACCATAGAGATAACAGATAATATGTTTTTAGGTTAGTTTGAAAAATACTTCCCTCTCTTGTCCCCATCTCTATTATTGTGATGGATTATGCATATTACCTCTGAGCGAATCTGATTGAAGAGATCCTTACAACCACAAGTACCAAAACAGCAATACAGTACCAGTACGTCTCCCATTTTTCAATTTTATTTTCACTGTAATATTAGGCCTATGTTATTATCACAAGATATGCAGAATTCTAAACAATTTTCATTGTTTAAAAATTATTCTTAATCATTGTCATTGTTATTGTTATATGGTAATTACTGTTACTGATATTTATATTATTATTTTGTCTTCAGATTTTAGTATTATCTAAGTGTTAACTTAAATTGTTTTAAAATAACATACCGGTACTAAAAATACTGCTTCAGGTTAAATTACAACTACAGTGAACTCTCGATAAACCGGACTAAAGTGGGCAGGAGTCCGTCCGAGTTATGAAATGTCCGGCTTATGGAGGGGAAATGAGAAAATGGTATCTAAATAATGAAATTTCGTGTTTAAGCCACAAGAAACATGTATGAGGCAGAATATAGGCAACTTACAGTTGGAACAAAAACAAATTATAACACTTCAGTACTAGAATAAAATTACTAGTCAGAGTCTGAAATACACACTGTTACATTATTAGGACACGATGATGATTGATGTAGGCACTTTGAGCATATTTTTCTGAGGAGATTTAGGCCGAGAGACACTGTAAATGTTCTTCTATGTACACGTTTTCTGTTGCTTTTGAACATTTACTTCTCTTGCAGTCCTGAAATGGCCGTAGAATGACTGTAGAGCTGGGTCTGGATCATCAAGAATCTGTCCGAGTTATCCGAAGTCCGGCATATTGAGGTCCGAATTATCGAGAGTTCACTGTAATACCTAGGTCTATAATACTCCAATGTCCAATCATTGAAATGTTTTTGATACTATGGGCAAACAAGGCATACTTCAACCCGACAACAGAGTGCATTTTGTGAACAATGTGGGAAAATCTACGAGCGATATCATAGAGTTGTGTGACAAGCGAGTGTGCTCAATAAGCAATTAATAATGCAGAATTGATCAGAACAAATGCGCATTCCAGTTATTTATTACTGAAGTGCTGTTGTGAAATATTGTGCTCTCAGCTTGCTGTGAATAGGGTATTAAACAGTGGGCACGGAAGAATTGAGTACCAGAATTTTGAAAATTGCTTGGGAAAAGAGATAAGACCAGTAAACTTTATCACTGCCAGGATTTTTTAGCTTCACATCTTCTGAATTACAATTTTTTGCTTCTTCCCTCCCCTTAGCTTTACATCTTGTGGACAACACTGTGTGACGTATTTTATACGTCCACTTATCTTGTTCAGTTTTTTTCAATTATTTCTGCTATTTCTTCATTCAAAATGGTGTTCCGTCCTATTCTGTCTTGGAATGTGATATTCAAGCGTTGACTTGGGTTTTGGCCAGACCCAGGAAGACGGGCCGCATTGCACGTTGGGCGGTCAGATTATCTGCATTCAAATTCGACTCTGGCGCCCCGTTTTTTGGACCCGTTTAAAATTGTGCAAGTTCTAGAACATGGCGTGTCCTTCTTACTCCAAAATCTGGCAAATAATGTTTTAAGAAGGGCCCATGCCACTCAGTTGAAGCCCTTTGTCAATGTATAGATTTAAGGTATAGGCGAGTGTTTTTAGATTAAGTGGCTATTAAATTATGTTGTGGCTTGTGTATGTTTTATGAATTAGGGTTATAAGTGTTATGTTTGTCAGTTGGTGTTTGCTACTCGCACCATGAAATATTAAAGGTATTTATGGCTTGGTATTTAAGTAGGGTATTTATGTATTGTTGTGATGGGGATTCCAATTGTGCACGAATAAATGTTTGTGGTGAATTTTTTTGCTCGTCCTTTGCACTCCTGTTGGGTGAATTCCGGTGATGCGGGGTCTGTTTCGTTCTCCTCCTGATTAAGTTACTACTACTAGGCCTATATTAAAATTAAGGCTCACTCATACAAATATAATAAAACAAAAGCAAAAAAAAAATAACCAAAAAAAAAAAAGGGGGAAACCAATAATTCAACAAAGAATAACAAGAGATGAGACAAATTTGGTATCCATTATAAGAAGAATGTTTACCCTGCTACAATCTGGAATGACTATTATCTACTGACATTTATGGCTGAAGTCGACTTCAATATCATGGTATTAAGGAAAATATGGACATGAGCTCTGCCCTTTTCCTACTACTGTATGTACTCTGGTGCCTGATGGTACTGGTGGTTGCCCTGAGCCTTCTGCATCTTGATTGTGTGCTGTTATTGTTGGAGCATGTGCCCTGAATGCTGTGTCTTCTGTTCCTCGTGCTCCTGGGTGCATCGTGTAGGCCTGCACGTCGTTCCCGGCTGGGCTGGCTCATGGGGAAACGTACCCCAGCTTGTTTTTGTCACCTGTGTGGGTGGCCGGAGCCACTCCTTCCAGCACTTCTTGGTTATCTGTGAGCAGAGTACTACGCAATATAGCATCTCTATTCAAGATATATGTAATGGTGGTGTGAGTGTTTTTGACCAGTTGTTATTGGTCGAAGGTGGTAAGACCCCTCAAGTGATATGTGCTCACTCCTTTCCTCTTATTTTGAGGCTCTTGTGCATCGTTTTCATCTCAAGTCTTATATATTAGAAGAATGAAGAATGTGATAACCAAGTTAGGAATTATAGTGAAGAATGGAGTCTTATTATCTACACCTTATATAGATTAATGGTGTAGGCCTTTGGCCGTGGTTAACATTGAACTCAACGTATGGACTATTCCAATGGCTCTAAATTATGTAAAATTTGTTTTATGCTATTGAATGACTCTTGATGTACTATAAAAGTTTTCAGGTTCTACAATGCATGCTTGTCAGATAACAATTCAATCTTTTGTATTCACATTTTTCAACTTGACTGAATCTACCTGACTTGAGTGTAATATATGTCTAACCTTATAATCTTATTCAATCATGTGTGAAAGTGAAAGACTGGTTGATTCTTAAGATTTCAAGAGTATAAGGGTATTTTGGTATAAGGTATAGTTCTCTTAGGGTGTAGTATTTGCATATGTTGTGTATTTATGGTTATGTAACTATACTTTGTTTATGTCTTTATATGATCTAGTACTTGTGATTTTCATCTGGCATTGCAGGCGATACCTTTCTTGTCCGGCCTTCCCTTTCTTTTTTTCGCAGAGGGGAGGCTGTGACATACGTCATGTTATGACGTGTTTAGTCACTTTAGTTCACTCTTACTCTCTCCGCTTGCTGTCTTTTCTGCGCATGCTCGGTGCGTGGTTTTTGTTTGTGTTGCGTCGGCCATTCCGGCTGACGAGTTAGTCTCTCTTAGCCTTCAGAACAGCATTGTGCCTAGTAGTGTTTGTGGAGAATCTTCTGCGATGTCTGGCCTCGCTATCCGGATTTGCCTTCCAGGTATGTGCACGGGACGGGTTAGTAATTTATAATGTAATTCACCATTCTATATTCGTGCACTTAATTGTGGAATCTCCACTAAGTTATGGTATTGCCAAGCCATTTAAGTTCATTACCATTGCCGTTTATCTTATGTCTATTATGCCACGATGAAAGTCACATTTGCTAAAGTTAGGGAAGAAATCTCGCCAAGTGGTATAGGGTTTAAGTCATGAGAATAATTACGTTTGTCCTAATTCAGTTGTCTGAAATAAGAGACGTTGTCATATCTCGTGATGTTGCGGTGTCATGTCTGCAGCCATTGTACCTACCCCTCTAAGCAAGTATTGCTTGAACTACTCTAGTCCTTTCTGAGTGAATTTTGTATAGCGAGATTATATTGTGTCGAGATATTAATGACACGAGTATCTAAAACTATCCCTTAATTAATAGATGTATAGTCTATGAACACTTGCAAAATGGGCCATTTATCTTGAAGGTCATGCCCCTGTTCTAGAACTTGCTAGTAATACTAAATTTATATATAATTTTTTCAAATACAACTTACTGTACTGAAAAACATTAAATTAGCAGGAATAATAATATGAACTGCCTATCCGTTCATAGCGATTATATATAAATTTAGTATTACTAGCAAGTTCTAGAACAGGGGCATGACCTTCAGGATAAATGGCCCATTTTGCAAGTGTTCATAGACTATACATCTATTAATTAAGGGATAGTTTTAGATACTCGTGTCATTAATATCTCGACACAATATAATCTCGCTATACAAAATTCACTCAGAAAGGACTAGAGTAGTTCAAGCAATACTTGCTTAGAGGGGTAGGTACAATGGCTGCAGACATGACACCGCAACATCACGAGATATGACAACGTCTCTTATTTCAGACAACTGAATTAGGACAAACGTAATTATTCTCATGACTTAAACCCTATACCACTTGGCGAGATTTCTTCCCTAACTTTAGCAAATGTGACTTTCATCGTGGCATAATAGACATAAGATAAACGGCAATGGTAATGAACTTAAATGGCTTGGCAATACCATAACTTAGTGGAGATTCCACAATTAAGTGCACGAATATAGAATGGTGAATTACATTATAAATTACTAACCCGTCCCGTGCACATACCTGGAAGGCAAATCCGGATAGCGAGGCCAGACATCGCAGAAGATTCTCCACAAACACTACTAGGCACAATGCTGTTCTGAAGGCTAAGAGAGACTAACTCGTCAGCCGGAATGGCCGACGCAACACAAACAAAAACCACGCACCGAGCATGCGCAGAAAAGACAGCAAGCGGAGAGAGTAAGAGTGAACTAAAGTGACTAAACACGTCATAACATGACGTATGTCACAACTGTTTGCTTCTTCCCTCCAGTTTTTATCTTTGCTCCCAGGATGTTTCCAGTGAGGCTAGTTATAATGTCCTGACAAGAGAACAGTTTACTGGTATATAAAAATACTGTGGCTGAACCCACTGCTGCCAGCAACACCTACACATAATGATCCTGCCTTTACAAAGGCAAAGGCAGCATAAGTTCCTTGGACTCATACAGGGGGATTGCCTTAGAGAGTAACATCTTTAAACTCTTCACCAGACTGTTGACATCAAGACTGACAAAGGAAACAGCAGCTGATACCAGACGAACAATTCAGGTTCAGGAGAGGCCAATCGACAATGACCGCACTGAGAAACTTACTTGGTGACATATCCAACGCACTAAATGGTAGAGATAAGAAACTGCTTTTTACGTCGACTAGAAAAGCATTTGATCTTTTAGACAGGGGAAAACTTCTACTAAAACTGGAATCAGTGCTGGAACACGCCAATCCCCTATTAGAGATCATACATTGCATCATTGCCTTCAACTATGTCATGGTAAATGACAACACAGCGCTCTAGAACCCAATTCTACAGAGAACTGGAGTACTATAAGGTGACCCGCTGAGCCCCATACTGTTCAATGTAGCAATATCGGATCTAGCAGGGAAAATGGAGGATATAAAAGTGTATCTCTTACCAGACAATGTTGCAATAGCATCAAGATGTCCAGGGAAATTACAAATGGCATTCTCAAAATTAATGGAATGGGCAGATGAAAATAAATTCACTGTCAACCGAGAGAAGACAGTAGGCTACAAATGATTTTCAGAAAGGGAGAGAGACATCGTGCACAATGAAAACGGGGAACCTTCAGAAATTACAGTATCTTTCAAATACCTGGGGATAACTCTACAGACATCAGGCACCTTGTACAGTAGACATATAAAAGAAAGAGTAGCAGCGGCAGTAAGAGCAATGAACAAGATATTGATATTAAATAGACTGTCAGTTGGAGTTCAGCCATTCCATGAAAAGTGAGCCTGTTTTACAATAGGTTTGTTCGCAAAGCAGTCAGAAACCAGGAACTTATCGTTCGCGCATGCGCTCTTTCTCCACACGCGTTCGCAAAGCGAGAATCCGTGATTCTGATTTCAATCTTCTGTTCGCAAAGCTCTCACGGACAGTTTCTGTACTATAAGAAAAGTTTGCAGGCTCTAGCATGAATTGTTATCCGAGACATGCGCAGTAACCTATTTTCACGCGCCTGACTCCTCCCTCCTATAACATTGCGCCAGATTTATAAACATAGGCTACTTATATGTATGAATAATGGAAGATAATTAAAAGTTTCCCAAAATATAGATTATATTGTCGATGTATATTGCATTTATAACATGTCAAAAGGAAATATATATTTTATTTATATATCATATCGATTAATCGCAGAAACTATCGATTCCAAATTCTTGTAACCATTCGCAAAGTGCAAATCACGGGTAAGTTACAGACTGGACATGCGCAGTACAACAAATTCTCAAGCGGTCACGGATTTGCTTTGTGAACAAACCTCATATTTATATTTTTAAGTAAGGTAGACATGTTGTATGTCAAATGAAAGCTAAAAGCTTATATTTTTAAATGTCAGTACTCATTTTTTATGATCTGCAAGTATCATTTTGTTATTGATTGTTAAACTTGAACATAACGAAAACAACCAATTTCTTGAAAAAGTAACAGTTCGTATTTAATCCCTATTGTTGACAGCCTGGAGAATCAGCTGATTATTTCTCTCCAAAAGTTGTTGTTCAGTATATTACTAGTCTCATGAAGTATTATTATTTACTATCAAGAGTTAATTATAGATTTTGTTACTTGTATTTATGAGGTACTATGCATTTGTCTGAACCGTAACAAAAAAAGTGAAAAAGTTTATTTTATATGTTAACAATAATTTGTACAAAAGCAATATTTAATATTTTCTAACAAGAAGGGTTATGTAACTCATATCACTTATTAAAATTTTTGCATATTAATTTATTTCCATTTAATGAGCGTTACGGTCCAGACACCAAAAATGAGGACAAATACCCAGTGTTGACCCAAGTTTTAAATTAACTATTAATTTGAACAATTTATAGATTAAAGATGAGCTTAAAAGACAGACTGTGATAAACTGGACTTTGGAAAAAATGTTACAGTGAAAGAACTGGTTTTAAAATTAATTATCAACTCCATTACTGAACGTTAAGAGACACATAGGCAGTCATCCAATTTTGAAATGGAACAAAACTGAAGTGGAAATGAACGAACTTGTATAATGTATTACAGATACATTTAGCTGAGAATTACTCACTCATTGCACAGGATGAATTAATTCAGTCAGCTCATTGGTCCCATCAACAAGCAACACTGTTCACAGCTGTTGCCTGGCTCGTCTACTTATTCATGTAATTGCGTGAAAACTCAATGTTCAAACAGGAACTCCTCCACTGAGTAATAGTTATGCAATAAAAATATTTTTTCAGCTATAATTTGCTGTTTGGACATTTCTGAAGACAATCATATGAGAAATGAAAGCAGAATTTGCTAATGTAGGCCTACTAACGTAGTTAATACAAAAATATTTTCTAATGGTTCAGCAGCACAATTAATTAATTTTTTTTTACCTTTTTCAATCTCCTATTCTTTGGAAACAAGTTTCTCTAAATATTGAATGTAATATTTACGCACCACTCTATGGGAAAGTGGCAGTGGATGGAGTTAGAAGACAAAGCATAATGTTCGGATACCAGCGAAGAGCCAAAAATATTTTGTGGATACACCTGAGCAGTTTTACAATGTGCAAAAAAAGTAGTGTCAACAGTAAGAATCCTATGGGTGCCAGCATGTGAAGTCAAAACCAGAGAAAAGGTAGTCTGGTATTCTTTGTAGTCCCAACCTACCAACCTACAGAGCGCTGATTACTTTCAGGTTACGCCAACCAGAAATAAATTACTAGTTGGTCAGACAAGTTCAGCCATAATAATTACACCATGATAATTTATTATCACCCTTCCTTAATCATCAGAGTAAATTAAATTTTGTGATTTTGTCCTTGTCAAGCTGAAAGACATACTAGGCTGAGGTAGGCCTACTTAACACTATTAGCAATGATTACAGAATCAACTATACTAATTCCAGTAGTACATCGACATGGATATGGTCTCAAGAGAAAGGTCATCTTTGTAGTACATGCTTCAGTCATTGTTTGTGTGGTCAAACTACCTACTGTCACTCATAATAGTGGATAATTTGTTTTTAATAAACATAATGAGCCATCCTCATAAGCATTCACCATTTCTTTGTGACAACAGTTTTATAAACCCTATGAAAGAATAGAAGCTCTACAATCCTGCATCTACACGGTGATACTCTATGGCTGTCAAACATGGGCGCTGACATCGACACAGAAAAAGTTACTACAGGTATGCCAGAGGAAAATGTTAAGAAAAGTCCTAGGCATCACATTGAGGGACAGAATCCCCAATACTACACTAATCCAGTCAGCAAAAACGACAGATATCGCTCACCTAGCAGAAAGCACTAAATGGAGATGGGGTGGCCATGTTTCAAGGTTGGTGGACGATAGATGGACATACAGGAGTACCATATGGGACCCCAGACAAGGAAGAAGGCTGCGCGGAAGACCAAAAAGGAGATGGGAGGACCTTTTCAAGGATAACGTGGGCCAACAATGGACCAGGGTAGCCAAAAGAAGAAACGAGTGGAAAGAACTGGGGAAAACCCTGAACAATACGCAAGACTAAGTGCTCAAGACCAAGTGTTAAAGTTCAAGTGTACATGACGCTCAAAATCACGAACAACTTCACTAGCGCGGAGTAGCTCGCCGTGCTAGATAAGAGGAGCTAAACCCTTCTTAGGAGGCCTTTGCCCTACATGGGACACGATAGGCTTATTTTATTTATTTATTTATTTATTTATTTTATTATGAAAGGGCCTAAGTTTATGTTAAATTACTTATTTTGACTAGTTAAGTGTTCATGGTTCCTAGATTTTGCAAAACATGTGTAAATTTTCTATTCTCTTAATTTGTTAAGTAATTCTCACTTGTGTGATTTTACACAGTGTCTGAACCGTAACAGCATGTGTCTGGACCATGCAATATTTTGAAAATTTACTGTGTGTTAATTATTGAAACTTTGAGGTTGATCAATACTGCATAATTATCCTTGAACATTTATAAAGAAGGAAAAAAATATGATTCACCATAAAGTTGTGACAATTCACAGAGTTTTGCATGTCTTTACAAAAATGACATAAGTAACCTTCTGTGTGAGTCTGAACCGTAACAGGGTACTTTTTATAAATTTCTTGAATGATTAATGTTGAGATGGGATTAAAAATATATCAGGGGTGAAGTACTATTTGAAGGCAATTCATACATATTATTAACCCTTCTGAAAATTTATCTTAACAATGAGTATGAGGACTCCAAAAGTGTGTAAATGTCTGGACCGTAACAATGGAATGGCTGAGTTGCGATAGAGCAGCGGCCGGCGGGTGGCTAGGAGACATGCTAGGAGCAGCCGGCGGAATAGGGGAAGCAGCCAGACAGGTATTGAGTGGAAGGGGGACGTGTGCACGGCCTGTTCTACTCTTTCGCCCCACCATCTAGTGTGTCAAAATAGAACGTATCACACCCCAAATGAGAGTTGTGTATGTTGTGCCACCGGACTTGTGATAGATATCATGTGATGGTTTGCACCGAGAGGACAGGTTCACTTACGGCTTTCTGCTCAAACTAATCATGCACATTGTGTGCTTTTCTATTATTATTATAATGATCCTCTCAAAGAGTTTATTAAAAAGAAATCTGGAATGACTTTTATACCACTAATACCATGACAATAGACAATAGACAGTAGACAAGTTTATTCGTCATTAAGCATATCACAAGAAATGCAATAGACTTCGTCAGGCAACAGTAATTGGTAGGCTACCAGCCTACTACACTTATACAATATGGCCTATTTTAAAAGGCAACGTAACCTATTTATGTCTAACAATAATTCTTAAAACTAACTTATTATTTAGAACTTGCTATTTAAAGCTGGTTATTTAAAACACTGTGCATTTAAAAAATCATTAAACTATAGGCCTAGCAGATTTATGTGTAAACAATTCTAATGACAAGCCTATTATTTAAAAATTGTCATTCAATAGTCTTAATACTATAATAGAGTTATTTACACACAATTTTAAAATCTAGTTTATTATTTAAAAACTGTACGTTTAAAAAGTCATGATAGCATGGGATTGGATGCAAGGGAACTATCAATTGATAAATGCGATACCAGTAACCAGATTTTTAGCAGGCTACAAAGCTTTTATCATCTGTTAAAAAAGAAAAGAATAGATTAGATTAGATTTATTTGCCACAGACATTGTACAATGTATTAGCAATAACAATAGACACAAATGAGATAGAATATACAAGTACACATTTCACCAGATAATGTCATTGAAGTCCTTGACACTGTGCAGGGTGTTTGACATCAGGTTAGATTTAATTTTCCTTTTAAAAGCTACATATGATAACTCCTTAATTTTGTTCGGTAATGAATTAAATAATCTGAGGGCAACATATTCAAAACTTTTCTGGGTGGTGCTGAATTTACATTTATTTATATATAAGTTTTCTTTGTTTCTGGTAGATTAGATTAGATTAGATTAGATTTATTTGCCTCAGACATTGTACAATGTATTAGCAATAACAATAAACACAAATGAGATAAAATATACAAGTACACATTTCACCAGATAATGTCATTGAAGTCCTTGACACTGTACAGGGTATTTGACAACAGGTTAGATTTAATTGACCTTTTAAATGGAACATGATAACTCCTTAATTTTGTTTGGCAATGAATTAAATAGTCTGAGGGCAACATATTCAAAACTTTTCTGGGTGGTGCTGAATTTACATTTATTTATATATAAGTTTTCATTGTTTCTGGTAGAGTAGCTATGGATAGTAGAGCATTTATTATACAAGTGTGCATTCTTTTTTATATAGAGAAGACAGCTCAAAACAAACACTGATGGTAATGTAAGTACATTAAGTTCTGTAAAGAGTGGTTTGCAGGATGTTGTAGGCGATGCTCTAGAGATAATTCTTATTGCTCTTTTTTGCAAGATGAATATTTTGTTGGCATAAGGATGTCCTCCCCACAATAGGACTCCATAACTGAGATGGCTGTGTATATGGGCATGATACACTAGTAAGAGTGACTTAGAATCTATGTTATGAGTTAGTACTCTCAACATAAATATACCTCTACTTATTTTCTTGGCAACATAGTCAATGTGAGAATTCCACTCCAAATTAGTTTGGATATATAATCCTAAAAATCTTACAGGATTCCTTAGTAGGCTATTGGAGCGTTGAAGATTAATTGTCAATTCAACAGTCTTACTAGCATTAAGACTTAGGTTATTAGCATCACACCATTTAGTAATGTCAGAAGAAGCATTGTCAATACAGATAGAGTCATTTCTGTCACATGATACAAGTGCTATATCATCAGCAAAAAGATAGGTAGTGAGACAGTTCTCCCGTACTGTAGAGGGAAGATCGTTAATATATATTATAAAAAGGACAGGACCCATGACAGAGCCTTGAGGTACACCATACTCTACCAGCTTATAATCTGATACATTATCATTAAAGAGAACAGATTGATACCTATTACTCAAATATGAACGCATAAGTTCTAAGCTAGATTCGCTGAAACCATAATAAACAAGTTTATGAATTAATATGTCATGGGAAACTGTATCAAAAGCCTTGGATAGATCAAAAAAATGGCTTACAACATGATCACCCTTCTCGATGCCTTCAAAACATTTTTTAATAAATGCAAGTACAGCTTCAATAGTACTATGTCCCATTCTAAATCCATATTGTGAGGGTGTAAATCGCCCATTTAGGATCAGAGAGACGTAACTACATTTTTGCCGTTTTTGAGTTGATACTACCATCAGAAACACGGAATTGAGATCTATCTTGGGATCAAACAAGCGTAACTCTATCTAAACTGGTTTCCATTCTAGCTGCTAGCGTATCTACATTTTTAGGAAAATAATAAGAATCAAACAGACGGAAAAGCTGTTCCGTCTTGAGACTGCAGCAAGTAGTGTTAATTTCTGAAACGGAACAGCTGTTACGTTTCTCTGATCCTAAGAGAACTGTTGCTTTTCCCGCCATGTGTCGTAAACGGATTGCCGCCATCACTGTGACAACAATGAAAAAGAGCTTCCTATCAACAAAATTTAACAATTATCAGTCTTGAATGAGTTTGCAAGTAGACATGATCGTAATGGAGTCCAGTCCAGAGGAAGAAGGACGGTGAAAATGTGTCAGAAGGATTGGAATTTAGAGAAATTGTGTAAGTATTAGAATGTGTTTATTAGTGTGTTTGTGATTATTATAAACTCCGTGGCGTTTCATCCCTGAAGGGACAAGGCCTACAACCCGACCAAGGCTAGTATATGAAAGGTTGCCTCGTTCCCGTAAGAGCTGTGGGGAGAGTCCTACACTGCTGTGTGACGTCACCCATAGCCCGCGCGAGAATTAAGCAGCTACATACAATGGTAATGATGGGAAGAAATAACACGAAAACACCATCGTTTTACCAACAATAGGCCCCTAATACATGTTTCCGATGTGAAGATAGAATGCATACGACCCTGCATATAAAGAGGATTTAACACAAATTAAAATAAATATTTAATACAGGTACAAATAAGAATAGTACAGCTTTACGAAGTTAGGAAAACGTTTGTCTGACTGAGAAAAAAAAGTAGTCTAGCAGATATAGCTCAGATTATGCTTGAAAGGTTTTTAATTTTATGATTACTTATTCCAGGTAAATTAGTCTAATTTATGGAAGGAGACTTGAAAAGAATAGACTTTTGCATATTTTGCGATATTCGTCTTGACTTAGAAAAATAAATTTCTCAATTAGATTGTATATTTTCTATATTTATTTATTTTACATGAAATTAAGTTAAATTAAACATCTATAAGATGAACCAATACACTTCTGATTGCAATGTATTTGACACAATTTAATTACAGAGCGTGTAATCGTAGATACTAAACAATTATTAAAACCAAAGAAGAATAGAAGTTTTAAAAGTTAACAGCTTGGAATAATGCTTTCCAGAGACAAAAAACTGGAAGATTTAGCCAAATAAAATGTGCGCACGGAATGACTATTATATTATAAACTGGAAGATGTATATTATTATATTATAAAACTGGAAGATGTAGCCAAATAAAATATGCGCACGGAATAACAATAATTAATATATTACAAACCAGTCTGTGTACTGTTTGTAGAACATTTTGAAATAAACATTTACAAATGATTCAAAGTGATCACGTCATAAATGTTAACAGGTATATCTTTAAATGTATACCGACCGACAGCATTTAAATGGTCGAACAATCCAAGACTCAATACTGAGTAACTTAGTAATATTTTTCAAGTAAAAATGGATTTTAAGACGCGCTTATAATAAAATAATAATAAAAGCGTCATAAACTCACCTTCAGTAGGAAATTGGCTTCTAGGTTTCCATTTTTTTGCTGTTAACAACAGATCCATTGTTGAATATTCTTCCCCCCCCCCCCAGTGAGCGAAGCCCAGCTGGTTTATGGGTATATACTTGTAGTTATTCGGTTTCTGAAAGATGTTTTATTAGGGGAGTCCATAAATAAAATGTTCAAGGATTTTACTGGAAAAGAGCATTCCTTTCCTCTGCATGGGATGAAAGTATTTTAATACTCGAAGCACTATTATTTCACAATAAAACACACAATCACTCCCTATTTTTGTTGTTGATAAAGTGCCTCAATAAAAGATTTTCTGCCTGTCTGCTGGTGTCTAAATAAAATGGACAGGCCCTTTAAGTTTCTATTGGAAATGTGAATGAATATAGATTTATTTACAGAAGGGTAAACTTGCCTCTGGGAGACAAAAAAAATCGTAGTATACTTCCCATTTTCTTAGTCATAACCAAACAGAGTTGTAAAAGTACCCCAATAAATTTAAAGAGAGATCCCTTGCCAGAGAAATGTAGGGTTTCTGTGTGTTTTCTTTATTTTGTGATCCACAGTATGTTTTACAGAAACCAGCCGCTTAAATATTTTAATTTGTTTCAAACGTCTCATTATATATGTTACAGCTTATTCATTTGAGGTCTGAGCACTCAGAAGTGGTCTCTCTATTAAGCCATAACCCCTGTAAGATCATATGTAGTATATCTTTACAGATACATGTATTATTGTAGTTAAAAATAAGTTTTATTCCCATCATTTCCATTGTGTGTAGCTGTTTAAATCCTGTGCAGGGCTACGGGCCACGTCACATTCCTCGTGCTCAACACGCATGCGCGTCGAACGAGACAACCTTCCATATACTAGCCTTGCAACCCGACCGCTGTGTCATCTACCATAGGCAGATGGCAGGATTGGGGGCATGTGGTCAGCATAACTCAGGGCCGTTAATTGTGGTTTTCTTGACCTGAGCCTCTACTTCTCTATCAAGTAGCTCCTCAATTTGAATTACGAGGCTGAGTGCACCCCTACCAGACCTCCCTACCTCAGAAAAATCCGAGGTACCGGGGATCAAACTCGGACCGACGGATCTGTAGTCAGCGACGCTAACCACAAGACCACGCCGGCGGTCTGTGATTATTAACTATTACTGTTATTGTTATATTAATAATTATTATTAATTGTTGTAATCTGAAGAATTACAACATTAAAGGTTGAAGAGATGGCTTTGAATATTTGCTTTATTATGTTGAAAATGGATCCTGTCTTGTAAAGGATGTTGACAGTGCGCAAGTGAATCATCAGAATCAGGACAGAGAAATTGTAGACGATAATATTATCTTTGAAGAAAATAATAAACCAAGAAAACGCAAAAAGCGAGCCGTTAAAAAGGAGTGAAAAAGAAAATTAACCAACAGTATGATAGAGCGTATACTCCAACTAATAATTATATAGTTCCTGCAAGACATGAGAAGCTTAGATTGCTCTAAATGCCTCCGACAGTGCAACAGTAAGTTTACTGAGCAAAATAGACAAAATATTCACAGAACCTACTGTGACCTTGGATCATTTGAACGACAAAGGAAGTACCTTACTAAGCTAGTAGAAGAAGAAGAAAACAAAGTGCGAAAACAAAATATGATACATTACGAAGGAAGGTGATCAAGAAGTACCATCTAATAATGAAGTACGAGCTTATGGAATTTTTTTCTCAAGGAATTTGAAATTTCAGAAATCTTTGTAAATAATACTATTAAGAAAAGAGATGGACATATGTAATTAGAAAGAAAGAAGAGGATGCAATGAGCCTAACACAAAATGACCAGACGAGAGAAAGGAGACTATAAGGAATCACATAAAGAATTTTCCTGCTCTTCGTTCTCATTACAATAGGAAAGAGTGTACTGCAGATTATTTACCTAGGCAATATGAATTTTAAATAGTTAATGTACGAGTTGTATCAGGAACAAAGCCTCGCTGAGGGAAAGATAGCAGAGAAATTTCGTCGTATCGGCAGATATTCACAACATAATTTAATCTCAAATTTCATGGAATATGTGTGATAAGTGTTTAAAATTTTCATATACTCCAAAAGAAAAGGAAGACGAAGATTTTAAAAAAAGGGACAGAAAGAACATATTAAAAGGAAAGAAATGGCAAAGGATTTTAATAACTTGGAGAAGGAAAGTGTACGAGAAAACGAATCTGTGCTGGCTAATTTGACTTGCAAGCTGTGCTCTACTGCCCTAAAGTGAATGCAAAGTCAGTATTCTATAAAATATTTCTGTTTATAATTTCACAGTTCTTAATGTAAGAGAAAACAAAACAGATTATTACATGTGGGACGAGGAACAAGCGCCTGGGTTATGATAGTCCTCTTAACATAAGCAAAGAAAAGAAAAATGATCTTATGCTTGTTTTCCTTATTGGATATCGCTGATAAACATTCCAATTGTTTATTTACCAGTAATTGTGCTGATGAAACATTATAAATACAGCTGCAGTAATATCTGTTGATGCTTAAGGCTGCAATACAGTCATATGTTACATAGCAATAGCCACCAAGTTAAGGATCAGACAAACGTAACTACATGCATAATTTTATAAAATAAGTTATTATCACCTCCTAAGTGATTAGAAAGTGTAACTTCTAATAGAAAACAACAATAAATGAAATATACTTCTTATTTACAGCAAAATATTTCGCAAAAAAATATTAGAAAATATCCATTTATTAGGCCAAAACCTTTAAATCGATTTATCTCAAAACACTGTTTTTGTAGTTACGTCTCTCTGATCCTAAATGGGCGAAATATAGAGTTGCTTTCAAAATACATGGTTATTTGTTTGTTTAGTAATATTTCAAAGACCTTTGATAGCACTGGTATTATACTTATAGGCCTATAGTTTCCATAATCGGATTTACTCCCTTTCTTATGAACAGGGATAACTTTGACAACTTTAAAAGTATTGGGAAAATACCCCTTCTCAATGCAGTTGTTAAATATATGGGTAACAGGTTCACAAATATACACAGATGCTAATTTCAAGATTTTAGAGTTTAAGCCATATAAGTATATCAAGACATGAACTATTACTTAAATTTAGTATGACAGAGTAAACATCTTCAACTCTTACATGTTTAAATAGGAAACTGATCTGAGGCTTGGATAAGTTGTTCATGAGATTCATTGGATCTAAATCACTTGGTATGTTGTTGACAATGTCATGTACTTGTCAATAAAATAAGAATTAAAATTTTCAGCGTCTAGGTCAATATTTGGAGTAGAACTCCTATCACTCTTGTTTATCAGATCATTAATAATTGACCAAGTAGACTTAGGTTTATTGATTGAACCATTGATTTTATTAGAATAATAATTTATCTTACTGGCCTTAAGGGCTTTTTTGTACTTTTTTTGTAATTCACTGTATCTATCTTTATATTGTTTCTTGCCATTGTGTATGTACATTTTGTAATACATAGTACATTCTTCTTTTAATTTATGGAGGTCATCATTGTACCACTCTTTGTTATTCCCTCTTTTTGGTCCAATACGTGATCGTACAAAAGGGAATGCTGCATCAGTGATCTTTGAGAAGATTGACAGAAAATAATCAACTTTATCACTTAGATTTGTTAAGCCATACAATGTTAACCAGCTGACTAAACTTAATAAATACATGAAATATGGTATATTAGATGCATTAAGTGATCTTTTAAATGTATATGCAGGGTTAGATGGCTGAGTTCTGCTGGGCTTTAGATTAGTGTTGAAGTGAATGGCATCATGGTCTGATAGAATTGTATGAACTACTTTGGCTGAGCATTTGTTGGTATCAATATTCGTAATAACATTGTCAATACAAGTTCCTCCAGACCCATTGTTGTGAGGTCGAGTGGGTTCATCGATTAAATGCCTGACACCAAAGCTGTCGAAGCAATTATATATTTCTTTTACTTCGTTGCTATCAACGCAGAGATCTATGTTAAAATCACCAGTTAAGACAATTTGTTTGTTCACACTGTGTTTGTAAACTAGGTTGAACAGATCATGCAGTTTTATCACAAAATTGTCGGTGCCATGTTTACTGTGGTCAGGTATTCGGTAAAAGCACACACACAGGACATTAAATGAATTAAGCATAATAGCACAGGCTTCAAATTCAAACATAGAAGATAAAGTAGAGAGATCAAATTTAGAGACCTCAAGACCATTTTTAACATAGATAGCTGAACCACCATGCTGGCCACTTCTGTTCCGGCAAAAGAAATCAGATAGTACATATCCTGGGACATCAAGTATGGCCAATTCATAGGCGCATAGCCAATGCTCTGTTATACATAAGACGTCAACTTCCCACTCAGAAAGTAGTAGAGAAATGTAGCTTAGCTTATTCACAAAACTCTGCACGTTCCAGTACAATATACTCAAACCAGATATTGTTTCTACTTCATAGTAGTTCTTTGTATTAGAACTGCTTTGTGTTTTCCACTCCCCAACCTCTAGCTTTCTGAGTCCATTACTTTGCCCTTTTTGTCATTTTTGTGGTTTGCGGTCCCCATTATTTTTCCACTCCTGCTCAGGCCTTAATTTTCCAAAGAACTCAGTTACTAGACAACCATCCGGCCAATGATCAGCTTTGAATATTGTTTCAAATATTTCTTCATCGACTTCATCGACATCGGTAGAGTAGCTATGGACAGTAGAGCATTTATTATACAAGTGTGCATTCTTTTTTATATAGAGAAGACAGCTCAAAACAAACACTGATGGTAATGTAAGTATATTAAGTTCTGTAAAGAGTGGTTTGCAGGATGTTGTAGGCGATGCTCTAGAGATAATTCTTATTGCTCTCTTTTGCAAGATGAATATTTTGTTGGCATAAGGATGTCCTCCCCACAATAGGACTCCATAACTGAGATGGCGGTGTATATGGGCATGATACACTAGCAAGAGTGACTTAGAATCTATATAATGAGTTAATACTCTCAACATAAATAGACCTCTACTTATTTTCTTGGCAACATGGTCAATGTGAGAATGCCACTCCAAATTAGTTTGGATATCTAATCCTAAAAATCTTACAGGATTCCTTAGTAGGCTATTGGAGCGTTGAAGATTAATTGTCAATTCAACAGTCTTACTAGCATTAAGACTCAGGTTATTAGCATCACACCATTTAGTAATGTCAGAAGAAGCATTGTCAATACAGATGGAGTCATTTCTGTCACATGATACAAGTGCTATATCATCAGCAAAAAGATAGGTAGTGAGACAGTTCTCCTGTACTGTAGAGGGAAGATCGTTAATATATATTATAAAAAGGACAGGACCCATGACAGAGCCTTGAGGTACACCATACTCTACCAGCTTATAATCTGATACATTATCATTAAAGAGAACAGATTGATACCTATTACTCAAATATGAACGCATAAGTTCTAAGCTAGATTCGCTGAAACCATAATAAACAAGTTTATGAATTAATATGTCATGGGAAACTGTATCAAAAGCCTTGGACAGATAAAAAAAATGGCTTACAACATGATCACCCTTCTCGATGCCTTCAAAACATTTTTTAATAAATGCAAGTACAGCTTCAATAGTACTATGTCCCATTCTAAATCCATATTGTGAGGGTGTAAATATAGAGTTGTTTTCAAAATACATGGTTATTTGTTTGTTTAGTAATATTTCAAAGACCTTTGATAGTACCGGTACTGGTATTATACTTATAGGCCTATAGTTTCCATAATCGGATTTACTCCCTTTCTTATGAACAGGGATAACTTTGACAACTTTAAAAGCATTAGGAAAGTACCCCTTCTCAATGCAGTTGTTAAATATATGGGTTACAGGTTCACAAATATAAACAGATGCTAATTTCAAGATTTTAGAGTTTAAGCCATATATATCAAGACATGAACTATTACTTAAATTCATCGGGATGCCAATTCATCAACCAGCAAAAGTCTGTGTGTTAAGTGCTGTGGGAATTAGCCTATGTGAAAGATATTTTGTAATGTAGGCCTACTGCAAAGAGAGACATGAAGCCTCGGTAAAATTATGAATCATATGACAATCAGAGATTGCAACATACCTATGTAATTCATTATTCATTCAATATTTGCTATCTGAATATACAGTGAGTCTCTCTTGGACTGGGCCCGAGCCGGGCGAGCGGTGAAACGTGACTGCTGCAGTGAGTCAGATATTGCAACATTCCGCTTGCCCAGCAGTTGGAGTGAATGCTTGTGAAGGTGAAGGTCAAACACGGCCTGTGCTCTCGTGTTATAAAGTTATATAGGCCTAGTGGTCTTTGTCATAGTTCACATTTATCATTATGCCTCGATCTGTGTTCACAGTACAACATAGGGTATTTATGTACGATAATTATGTGAAAACAGAGTCTTGCAGAGAAGTCGTTAGAAGATTCAGAACACAATTTCCAGATGTAAATCCTCCAGGTAGAGAAACCGTGTATTTTCATTTGTGGGGATAGGCTACTTAAAAAATAAAGTGTGCTGTGGAGTTCCTACACCTCAGGGCGCAGGGTGACGACTCGGCGGCCGCATGCACTTTTGCCGCTAGCCCGGCCTCCAGTCAAGAGAGACTCACTGTATAAGAATAATAATCCTGATATGAAAAAAATAAAAAAGAAAGAAAAAAAGCATTTTAGATTTATCTTTATCAGCAGATAAGTTTTAACAAACCTGCAGTGAGCTGTAGCCAAATGGACAAGGTGCTGACGGATTCCTGAGTGTAGGGAGGATTGAACCACCTTGCGAAGAATTTCAATGGAGTTTGAAGATCGCTGAACTGTTTGAACAGTTACAAAAAGATGTTCAAACACAGCGTCCAAGCAAGAGGAATACAGAGATTGTACAGGAAGAAACTGTGGCATTTTTATTCTTTCATCTGAATCTCTCAAGTACAGTAACAATTAAGATCTGAAACAGAGAAGTGTTATTTAGTTTGTTACTTCTGAGCCCATACTTCATGATTTCCAAACAAGAACAATTCGCACATTAAAAAATAAGTAAAGGTTTTGAGAAATACCTTCATACCTCTTCATCACATGAAGATATTTCTCAAAATCTGTGCTATTTTTCATACAGTAGTGTGCCCCTGACTTTCAAGCAACCTGGCAAACAAGGTTGCAATGCACCATACTCCTCCCATCCCCATACTTCAATTTAAATAAATGTGAAGAAATCTAATTTACGGCGCATATTAACTGATTATAGAAGGACATTCATACTGAAGAATCAACACCAAACAAAACTTACCATCATATAATTAGTGGGAATTTCCCTTGACAACCCTCCCTATGGAAGTTGTGCTTCCTACTGAATTTCGTACGTTGCAGACATTTAATGTATATTTTAACATAAAATGGTTTATGTACTACTAACTATGACATTTACTAGTTTATAGTGACAATTTCCGTGGCTTGCTATTACGAAAATTTTTTTATATTCTGTGAAAAGAAGTTCCAGAATTTTTATTCAAGTTACTCCACGAGGTAAATATGTACATTTCCCAGCTGATATTTTGAGAAAAGTAGTACTTTATTTCTGTGTTCGTAAATAAAAATAAAAATACAATGACTTATACTAATGGACCGTATAAACGAAATTCCATAGCATTATACTTCTGTTTTATAATTTTAGAATTACACCAATAATATATTTGGAATTATATAAAGATTTACATGTGAAGTATTCATACGCCCATGTCACCGGTGAGTCGCGCAGTCGTGTTTACACAGTGCATGCAAAACTTACGTCAAAGAGGTTTCGTTCCTACTACAGTTATTATGTAAGAATTATTTCATTTTTTAAAATTTATCAGGGTTAATAATATTTCAAAGTCTTCAGCTGAAGTATAAGATAAGGCTGGGATTTTCGTACAAGAAGAAAATCTGAGTTCTTACTTCTTTGAACTAATCATTGCGAACAGTCGCCATTTTGTATGTAGCCCGGCTGATGAATGAGAATATTTTTCAGATAATTCTGCCGCAATTTAAACTGCATGTGTCTAATTTCACTCTGGATTATTAAAAAAAAAAGTCTTTCATCCCGTATCGTGAACTGTGTGGTGTGAACTTTTTGAAATCTGGTGGATGAGAGTTAAATTTTGCAAGAATCTCGTATTCATCATTTATGGAAGACAGGAGTGTCTCATTTTGATTTTCAAGAATTGTGCAATTTAGACTATACCAAATCTGTTGCAAAACACTGTAATCGAAAATACATATTTCATATGTCGGTAGGATAATATCTTGCACGTACTACGGTACTGTAAGTTAGAAAAGTTGAGATGTCTCTTAATGAATGTTAGTGCTGAAACCAAAATTAATATAGTTGTGTTCTTTCTTTTCAGATAATGTAGCTAGTGTGTAAGAAGAACCCTTTATGAAGTTTACAGCACACCCATTTCATATAGATTTAATGTTATTGCCGTGGCTGAATTAACGGAACGTATAGTATTTAGCCATGACCATAGCAACGAGAGGCCAAGGTGTAGTTGTGGATCCACCGGATGGCCAAACAAGCACACAGGTAAGTTAATTTGTTTTTATTTATGAAATATATTAAACAGTTTGAATTTCCAGCAGATGTTTTGCCTGTTCCTAAAAACAGTTTTTGCTGTAGAGATATTGCTCTATTTCATTCTCTGGAAATTGTAATTGCACTAAGGTACCTTCATTTTCAATTCGGATAATGTTCTAGGTTAGTGATAGGTAACGCTGGGTTTATGGGACATGAAATTACATACAGAGGAGCAGGTACCATATCTAGGTGTGTAGCCTATGTTGTAGATTAAGCTTACTGGAACATGTTTTAATAATTAGTACGTTTACATGCAGGATTTAGATCAATCTGAGTCCGATCCCTGTATTGAGTCCAGAATGAATTTTCGATCCGAACTTCTGCAAATGGAGGAACGGATTGGATTAAACTCTAGTTCAGTTCCATATAAACACTAGTGAACTCAATCCTGGTGCACGCGCATACACTTGCATGGCATTTGTCATTAGTTCGGTCAGCCGATTGTCAGTTTAAAAAAAAAATTATCACTCACATTGTAGCCAATATTAATATTATGTTTTTTATGCCATGATTTGTTTAAGGTGACTAGAAATTATCGTTAAACTTGAGAATAAGGTGACCGCCGTCCCAGCCGGGCCGTACCGAGTGGGACCAAGTCTACAATGTAGCCAATATTACAAACATGACTACATGCCGATTGAATTTGGTAGATAAATGACGGTTTTGGGAAAAACCAAATATCGGGTGCCAAATAGGCTCCTCCCATACTCGCTATCGGGACCCGCCCGGGAAGGAGGGGTTTAGGGCGGGGACTAACTAAATGAAACAGTGGGAGACATCTAGTAGGTAATGGTGGAATTAGTAGTAGCGGCGCAGAGACATCTGGCGGAAATAGCAGAAACACAAGAAAATTAATTTTTTTATTTTCTCCTTTTATCTCTTTTCTCCTCTTCTCCTCCTCTCCTCCCTATTACCTCCTTTCTCTCCTTCACCCTACCTACCTATTTGGGACCTATTCCGGTAATGTTCAACATTAGAGTTAGTTGTGATGAGGCGGTCACTGCCTCCCAAATACTACGTCAGATGGAGGAGGCACTATGGAAGTCAAAACACGTGCTGAATGTAATATTATAGGGCTGCCAATACTGTAAAAATATAATGTTTTCCATCTTCACCGCCAAATTCGAATGTGTTAAATTCACAATCCACAACAGTGTCATAACTTACGTTAAAGTTGAGATTACCAATGAGCAGATGCACACGAAACTAAAATATATTTCCTGGGTGGTGCAGTCAGTAAGGCAGAGTTTCAAAATTGGCAGGAACAGTTCAGAAGGCGTACACATAATAAATGAGCGACAGTCCCATGGCGGTAGATGCACAAGAATATTAATAAGCAGTTCCTTCCGCACTTCGAGAAAATTCCGATTTTCCATTAGTGTCACACATTTCTCGCAGAAAAAGAGGGAACTATTCAAAGAAAAATTCATTCTGTGTAGGATAAATTTTTTTCCGACTTGAGTTACATGTGTTATCTATAATTCGACCCTTCTGAACACGAATATAACAATAATAATAAGCAGTTTCTTCCGCACTTCGAGAAAATTCCGATTTTCCATTAGTGTCACACATTTCTCGCAGAAAAAGAGGGAACTATTCAAAGAAAAATTCATTCTGTGTAGGATAAATATTTTTCCGACTTGAGTTACGTGTGTTATCTATAATTCGACCCTTCTGAACACGAATATAACAATAATAATAAGCAGTTTCTTCCGCACTTCGAGAAAATTCCGATTTTCCATTAGTGCCACACATTTCTCGCAGAAAAAGAGGGAACTATTCAAAGAAAAATTCATTCTGTGTAGGATAAATATTTTTCCGACTTGAGTTACATGTGTTATCTATAATTCGACCCTTCTGAACACGAATATAACAATAATAATACGCAGTTCCTTCCGCACTTCGAGAAAATTCCGATTTTCCATTAGTGTCACACATTTCTCGCAGAAAAAGTTCCATTGATGGAAATCCGAAATTTTCTCGAAGTATATAAGGAACTTGTTATTATTATTGTTATATTCGTGTTCAAAATGGTCGAATTATAGGTTACACATGTATCTCAAGTCGGAAGAAAATTTTTTTCTCCATGTAATGAATTTTTGTGTGAAACTTTCCTATTTTGTTTGCGTAAACTGTGCGACACAATTGGAAAATCGGCATTTTCTCTAAGTGCGGAAGAAACTGCTTATTATTATTGTTATATTCGTGTTTAGAAGGGTCGAATTATAGATAACACATGTAACTCAAGTGGGGAAAAAATTTTTCCTACACTGAATGAATTTTTCTTTGAATAGTTCTCTCTTTTTCTGCGAGAAATGTGTGACACTAATGGAAAATCAGAATTTTTCTCGAAGTGTGGAAGGAACTGCTTATTATTATTGTTATATTCGTGTTCAGAAGGGTCGAGTTATAGATAACACATGTAACTCAAGTCGGAAAAAAATTTATCCTACACAGAATGAATTTTTCTTTGAATAGTTCCCTCTTTTTCTGCGAGAAATGTGTGACACTAATCGAAAATCGGAATTTTCTCGAAGTGCGGAAGGAACTGCTTATTAATATTCTTGTGCATCTACCGCCATGGGACTGTCGCTCATTTATTATGTGTACACCTTCTGAACTGTTCCTGCCAGTTTTGAAACTCTGCCTTACTGACTGCACCACTCAGGAAATATATTTTAGTTCCGTGTGCATCTACAGCCATGGGAATGTCGCTCATTTATTATGTGTACATCTTCTGAACTGTTCCTGCCAATTTTGAAACTCTGCCTTACTGACTGCACCACCCAGGAAATATATTTTAGTTTCGTGTGCATCTGCTCATTGGTAATCTCAACTTTAACGTAAGTTATGACACTGTTGTGGATTGTGAATTTAACACATTCTAATTTGGCGGTGAAGATGGAAAACATTATATTTTTACAGTATTGGCAGCCCTATAATATTACATTCAGCACGCGTTTTGACTTCCGTAGTGCCTCCTCCATCTGACGTAGTATTTGGGAGGCAGTGACCGCCTCATCATAACTAACTCTAATGTTGAAGTTTCCCCCTATTCCTATCCTACTAATTTTCGCACCTATGGGGATTCGATCCGGGGACCGCGAGCGTTCTAGTCCATCGCCTTGACCACTACACCACGAGGCTCGTTGCAATAAAAATCGAGAAAACTTCTAGCCTTTGTACTACAGAGACGTGTAATACATGACGCTAAAGAGGCTCTGGTGAATATATATCCTAATGGTGCCTTGGTAATACTTAGGTGGGTATATTTGGTACAAGGGGCACTCTCGCAGGGGTAGTGTTGAGAAGGCGGGGACACTGTCGGGAGTATGTTCGGGAACGGTCGGTGCGAGAGCCGAGCGAGAGGTCGCCGGCCGACAGCTGCTGTCGCCATGGCAACGGAATGCGGGATGGGCGGAGCCTATTTAGCACCCAATATTTGGTTTATGCCACGGTTTTAACAATGTTTTATGAAAGGTGTGGAAAGGTAAAAGCCTCTGCATTTAGTTAAAGTGATATTTAAATTCTAGGTCAGTGACAGGTTATGTTAGGCGAGGAACGTTATGTTAGTTTAGCAGCAGTATTCTGAATAGCGTGGGGTTCTTGCCATGTTTTACAAAAGGTGTGGAAGAGTAAAAAAGCTTTGGCAAGTTAGTAGTATGTGCCACAACCGAGTCCCTCTTCCGCTCGGCATGGCCACTTCCCCGCCTGGTCGCTACCCCTCATGCTTTCCTTGCCTGGCCACTAGACCCTTGCACTCAACGTAATATTTCACAATTATAAAAATGACCCTTGCAACAAAATAGGTTACTTCACAATAAAAAATACCCTTGCACCATACATAAAATTTCACAATAATTATAAAAAAAAACGCTGTATTATTACATAAAATATTGCTTAATTAATGCAGGAAATTCCCTTGCACCAACACTATACCCTCGTTACTAGTACAAATGCCGCCACTAGATGTCTCCCAACCCAAAACCCTTACTTTCCAGGCGGGTCCCGTTAGAGAGTTGGAGTTGGGGATTCGGTTGTGGTGCATACTACAATTTTCCCTAAGCTTCTATATTATGTCAAATAATGACAGCTAAATTCTATGTCAGTGACAGGTTGTGTTAGATTAGGAGCAATATACTGAATAGCACGAGGTTTATTATGAATCACATGGAATCTGTTCAGCGACTGAAATTTTACCCTTGCACCAGATGTTTCCTGCGACTTGGAGAGGCACGCTAGCTAATGGCTGAGCATACCTGGCTACTGTATTCTGAAGGAGTTCCGAAATATTAATAGAACTCACACTTTTTAATATTTTTAATCATGGAATAAACACGGCAGTTGTTTAGACAGGTTTGCCACACAAATAGCCATACATAACAAAGTTAGCCAATAATACAACAAATCTCAATACACTCCAAGAACTTTCCATGCAAACAGGGAACATATTGAGTTGGGATCAGATTCAGATAGATTTCAATCCCGCATGTAAACATGGTAACTATGAGGGATTGTGCAATATGTGCATTAGGTTTTACTGAAATTCGGTAATGAATTTTCTCTTTTGTTGAACAATAGCAGATGATATGTCACAAAAGGCCCCGCACAGTTTGTACTTGCAGTCATTGTTTGGGTTGTGGAACTTCTCTGTCTGACATATCCGATAATGAAAGCCATGTACAGCATAACTTGTCACTACATGGCGTAGGTCATATCTGGCTTGTGTCCACTCCCTATAAATTATTACATGTCTGCATGCAAAGGAATAGAATAGAAGAGGGAGTCTTGTCTGCAGTAAAAGATATAGTGATATAAAACACATCCAGGCAATATCCCTGAGCACAGCACTAAAATTATTTACTGGTAAAGCAAAAGTCGTGTCAATTCTGACCTAAGGCATACACATTGCATGGAAACATCTTAGAAAAACAGAATAATAGTAGAATCGGTCTCACCCTAATCCCCTTTCTACTCCATACTCTCCCGCCTGTCCTTCCCCGCCGGCCGCTCCTAGCCAATTGCTGGCTGCTACTCAACGCCGGTAATGCAGCTCACTGTGTTATACGCATGCAAATTATATTCAATGCAATTGCAATCACCAGAGCGGCCAATTTTAATTCACAATTAAAATACCCTTGCACCAGAACGGCTCTTTTCAGAGCCAACATAATATTTCACATTTAAAAAGATTTTCCCTTTCACCAATGCCAACATAATCGGCGCCACATAATCTTTCACAATTACAAAAAACGATGGTGAACGATTATAAAAAAACCAAATTATATTTTCAAATAAAAAAGACCCTTGCACCAAGCATAATCCTATTTTAAAATTAAAAAACACCCTTGCACCAAGCATAATATTTTACGGAATTATAACAACGACACTTGCAACAAAATAGGCTATTTCACAATAAAAAAAATACCCTTGCACCAAACATAATATTTCACAATTATAAAATACTCCGTACATATGCCAACAGAACATTTCAAAAACAAAATATTTCACAATTAATTGCACCATACATAATATATGACAATTTTAAAAAACGCTGGATTATAACATAAAAGATGGCTCAATTGATGCAAAAAAATTCCCTCGCACCAACACTACTCTTTTCAAAACTAACAAAACGTATGAAAATTATAGATACTGATTCTTTCGTTAACACTCATGAACTCAAATATACGAGATCTTCCTTCACTGCTCAACAATCGCTCGTGGCGTAATGCGTCAAGACTCCTAGCTATAAAGCTAGGGGTCCCGAGTTCAAATCCCGGTTGATCCAAAATTCACTGTTAGGCAGCGTTCACACTGAGGCGATAAGGGATATACCGCGAGCGATATACGATACGCGACACACACGGACAGATACTTGAAATCTAAAGGGAGGCGATAAAAAAAGGTTCACAGTTGCGCAATAGCACAACATATCGCAAGCGATATATCTCTCGAAGTGCAACATGCCGGTCGCCTGAGCGATTTGTTGCTTACGATATTGTAACTTTTGTAGTGAAGATTGTGTTCCCACCACATTTTAGGTAGATTTAGAATCTACCTATTGCAATCGATACCATATCATGACCATTGACATGTCATCTTTTTACTGATGCTGCATAGACATTGCCAACTTGTGGATAAGTCCTAATCATATCCTCTAGATTATGGAAATGAATTTTTATTAGGTAATTTTTTGTCATTTTATGCCAATTTACAATTTTAGGGCACTTATTTCAATTTTAGGTCATTATATGTCATTTTTATGTCATTTACTTCCTTATTTAGTCATTTTCATGTATTTACATTGTGTGTATTACCCTTTTTTCGTCGCTAGCGGTACCGTACTGTCTTTGAAGTGTTGTTTGTTTAATGTAAGAAGGAAAAATTCGGCGTTAAAGTGTTGACATGTCTCAGTCGGAAGTGAGAATCAAAGAAACGCCAAAATTTTGTATTATATTACATTATTAGATTGACTTGGCACCAGAGTCTACCACCTGCTTGGATTTTAGAGTGCAAACTACTGTTTACCCTCAATAAACAGCAATATAATCCGGCAGACCACAAAAGGAAATGCCGAATTTTGACTCCAGTGCCAGTATAAATTTCCGTGAGAAAATAACATTCACTACCTACTTTACAGTTATTTACAGTTTTTACAATTATGTACTAACTAGTCTATAACTTTGTGTGTACAATAATAATTTTTTATAAATAAAATATAATTTTTAGGTCATTTTTTATAATTATTAAGTTGTTTTCTTTAAAATATAGGGTCATTTTATAGGTCATTTTTCAAACAATTTTAAGTCATCAGAATCCGGGCCCTGGTCATGACTTTCGAAAAATTCTTTCATATCTTTGCATTTCATGCCTCCCTAAGTATGAAACCACTGCCCGTTCCAAAAAAAAAAAGTGATATTTATATATAGGCCTATATATAATTATTAGGCCTATATATAATTTTTATCTTTACACGCTAGCAGCCATAATTTTGAAGATATTTGAACAAAATTTTAGTATGTTATTTCTAGGCCCAATAGTTCGGACAAGTTCGTTAATGAGCAAATTTGGCCCAAGGGGAGGGTCGGTAGAAATTTTGAAAAATGTGTATCTCGGCCCCTATGAAACATAGAGGAAAACTTTGTTTGAATAAATTAGAGAACTCTCTATGGAGTTCACAGTGACACCGATTCGGGGGTTTTGGGGGTACGAGTGGGGGTGGTTGGTTGGGGGATGGAAATTCGAAATTTTTGAAACCACGTCTTATGGGGTATTGTTGAAAAGCTCTTGATGAGTACTCTACAAATCAATAACTGGTTTCTCGATAGCTCTCTTATAAGGCAAGATTTAGCACATCGAAATCTATCTCAGCCTGTAGGCCTGCCTAAGAGAAATTTTTATCGCCCAGGTCACGTCGATTTATCGCTCGCTGTCTGAACCTTCCTAGCAATATATCGCCGCAACAAATCCCTTCCGATAAATCGCTTATCGTATATCGCCTCAGTATGAACGGCGCCTTAGGAATAGGTCTCGAATAGGTAGGTAGGGTGAAGAGGAGACTGGAAAGGAAGAGAAGAAGAGAATAAAGGAGAAATAAATTGTTTTTCTGTTTCACCAGTTCATTACTAGAGCACACTACCGTCGCTACTCTGCTATTAGTTCAAATGTTGCTGCTAGATGTCTTCCCACCCAAAACCCCTACTTTCCACTCAGGTCCCGTTAGAGAGTGGAGTGGGGAACTCAGGTGAGACCGATTCTACCTTTTTCCCCGAAAAAAAACTGGCATGTAACAGAGCATTGGGTAAGAGAAAGCAACTTTTCTATAAAGAGCTGCTCAAAATATCAGTCTACAGCACAATCCCAGTGTATTGGACCCGTTCACGCGATATGCACGTTTGTACGAGCGATGTTTTTTTTTTTTTTTTCTGAGCGAACCAGGATGACCTGGCATTCTTCTTGCACATCATTTCTTATCCATCTCTGCATTAAGGTAAGTAGTGGCAATAAGATTCTACTTCAGTGGCATTTAGGTTAGGTTGGTTAGGTAATGAACAGTGTTAATACAGGGCTACCACATTGTAATAAATGTTCATTTACGCATGCGTGGCAGTAGAAAGAAATAGACTATTCCCCTACTCTAAAACTATTCTCGTTCTCTGTCTTGCTTGGCTCAGGGGTATTGGCAGAAATAGCCTCTGATCATGCACGGTGAGGACAATGTAATAGGAGGGTGGGGTGTTTACCCCGCCGCTGGAATGTTAAGAATTGTGTTTTTCTAGTCACAAGTCAAGTGTTTGTTATACAAAATTGTAAATTTTTTCACATATATTCCAATATAATAAGTTCTAAGCGTACTGTATTACATTATAATGACACTGACAACCTCAAAATCATCGATGTGTTTCCGACAGACCTCTCAGGGGTAAAGCGTGAGAAATTGTGTATAATGTAGCACAGTATTTTATAAAATTGAAAGAACAACACAATTTACAAAATGCATATATTTTATTTATGACAAGTCATGCTGTGAGTACCATGTAACAAAAATTCTGAAAGAAGGAAAGGAAGCTCCTGCGAGGAGTATTTTAACATTTTCGACACCACAGGAAAGAAGTGCCAAGAAAAAAAGAGAATCGAAGTCAATTCCCTCACTGCTCCATAAGACAGAAAGTTCATTCTTTTTTTGTAGTAAAGAAAGAAATTCCCACCATCGGGAAGCTTCTTTCTGACCTGACGGAAGATGGTATGATTGACTGTGAAAGAGAGTTAAAGAACAAATAAAGAAATTAGGGTTTTCGTGAAAAACATGTCGGTCCAAAAGGAAGTTGCTTATAGAGCATTCAGCCATATCTGTATGGAGGTTAAGATATTTGCATCCGATCACACAGTTTAGTCATGAAGGGTGGAATATAGTGTATATTGATGAGACGTATGAGATCTGTTAGAAAAGTATCCGACCTTATTTTGTTTTGCAAAAACCTGATGGATTTGAATCAAGCACACTTGCATGAGTCGACCTTGAACCTTCGTGCGCCATGTGTGAATTTTTTCCTGCCTGTAGATAGCGTCTGTTGTTGGCAAGCAGCATTTGAGTGAGATAGTGTGTAGTGCTCTCGTCGTTGCAAGGAAAATAACGGAATGACTGGAGCAGCGCTATTTGTCTGAAACTGGGCGACAGCCAGGTGGAAACCATTCGGAAAATTCAGACGGTTTTCGGTGATGATGCTGTGGGCGTCTCACAGATTAAGGAGTGGTACAACCGGTTTAAAGATGGCCGCACATCGGTGGAGAGCGAGCCACGCTCCGGTCGGCCATCAACATGCCGAAATGACCAGGTCATTGCCAAAGTGAACGCTGTGGTGATGCGGGACTGTAGTGTGAGTATCCGAGAAATTGCAGAAGAGGTGGGCATTATCACTTTTTCGGCACATTCAATTATGACCGAAGATTTGGCCATGAAGAGAGTGGTGGCGAAATTCATGCCGAAGCTGCTGATGGTGGAGCAAAAGCAACTTCGTGTTGAAGTCTCACAGGACATGCTGGACTCCACAAACAGTGACCCCGACTTCATTAACACCTTAATGAGTGGTGACGAGTCCTGCCGTACGGGTACGACCTGGAAACCGAATTCCAGTTGTCACAATGAAAAGACGACGAGAGCACTACACACTACCTCACTCAAATGCTGCTTGCCAGCAACCGACTATTGACAGGCGGGAATAAATTCATACATGCTCACGAAGGTTCAAAGTCGGCTCATGCAAGCGTGCTTGACTCAAATCCGTCAGGGTTGGATACTTTTCTAACAGACTTCGTACATTCAGCAGGATCATATGGTGGGGAGTGCACCCCTACCAGACCTCCCTACCTCAGAAAAATCCGAGGAGGTACCGGGAATCGAACCCGGGCCATTCACCCGGGCCGACGGATCTGTAGTCAGCGATGCTAACCACAAGACCATGCCAGCAGACGGTAGGCTGTTGTTGTCTGAGTATTTCTCAAGTCTGTCCACGGAAGCTTGCAGTTCATCTTTGTTTCTGGATTCAATTACGACGTCATCTGCATATAAGTACATGCTGACGGCAGGACTATGAATAATCTTCATGACATCATATATTACAATGTTAAAGAGTATCGGACTGATGGGATCTCCTTGTAAAACACCATTGGATTGCAATATCTGACCTGAGGTGTCTATTCCGTCTTGTATCCTGATTTCGTTATACACCAGTAGATTATTAATTATTATTGTCAACGGGTTTTCTTCTCCAGTCATAATTCCCAGTTTTGAAACTATTGTTTTTCTGTCCAGCGAGTCGAACGCTTTAGTAAAATCAACAAAAAGAGTAAAATATTTTCCTTTTGGGTGTTTCAGGGCCTCTTGTATATCGTCCATTAAGTTCTTGACTGCATGAAGTGTCCCCCTTCCTTTCTTGAACCCGAACTGCTCTTCAGGTATAAGGGTGCCTGCTTGATCAATGAGTTTTCTGGTTAGAATGTTGGAGAAAACTTTATAAATGTTGTTTTCCAACACAATTCCTCTATATGAATTAGGGCCATCCCTGTTGCCTTTTCCTGTATAAAGCATCTTGATGTACAACTGTCTCGAGCTTTCTGGGATGTCACCGGATGTTAGGCAAGTATTGAAAATGGAGGTCCAAGTGTCTAGCAACATATCTGTAGAATCCTTCAAGTTTTCATTATATATACCGTCTGGTCCCGCTCCTTTTTTTATTCTTTGTGGATTTTATCACCTCTTTTATGGTATCCTGGTCAAGGAGGTCTGGCTCAGTTGGAGGTATCCGTCTATGTTCCATTGGTCTTTCATCTTTCCCTTTGTTTAGTATCTCTGATATATGTTTTTCCCAGGAGATTAATGGAACTTCCGCAGCAGAGCAGACGGGACGGCGCCTGAAGGCTATAAAAGGGCCGTTCATTGGTTTGTCTGCTTCCTTTCTTGCTTGGTCTTCCATAGAGCTTGTTCTTTTTTCCTGTAGAACTCTTTTATATGTTTTCCTTTTGAGTGCCTAGGCTGCCAAGATGTCTTTTTCGTTTATGTAACGCTATGTGCAAGAGATTTAAGGTTTCTTCGCGAAGAAGGTAGCATTCCTTATAAAACCAAGGTCTGCTTTTTCTTTTGGTCTTCTTGATCTGGGCATCTGTAGTGAGATTTGATACCGGTACTGCTTGAAGCGCTTGATCTAACAATCCTCTTTCTACTAACAGTGGTACTTGTTCTAGATCCCTCTTTCGTTTTTCCAAGATGTTCATGTTTAAGGCCCTTGTGATGATGAGATTGGAGCAGTTCTTCTGATTTGAGGTGTGCACTGATAGACTTAGTCATGTAACCACAGGGATATGTTTTCTAAGGACCGCAACCGGGTCGTTATAGATCACTTCTTGGTTCAGTAGTCTTAAGCCTTGTCCTTTGTAGAATATCAAATCTATGTTACTTTTGCCATTTGGTGGTATATAGGTCACGTTTTCTGGGTTGTTGATTATATCATTCTTGTAGAAAATTGAAGGCAATGCTTTAAGGGTGTGAAATTTGTTAGGTCCAGTTACGGGTTGTCCATATTTTACGTTAAATTTTTATTTTCAAAAGTTTTGCAATTGTGCAACCTATTCTTTGCATCTGTGCACATCGGCATCCCTACACCGCGTATAAATTACTTATATTCGTTCAAAAATCGACCGTCATGTACCCCATCAACACAATTATCAGCTTCACTTGAGCAAGCTCAGAAAATCATGCTAGCACAGAGAGCAGCAGCCTAGTTTTATTTATACCAAATCCTTAGCAGCGGCTCAGCTGTCTAGGTCGCTGAGCAACTGCTAGGGAGGATGCTGAGGAAGCTGTTTTTTTTTTTTTTTTTAATACCAAACCTAGCAGCTGCTTGGAATTCATGATTTGAGCTGCTGCTTGGTTTTATTTCCACCACCCAATAATTTATAAAGGTAGCTTTATAGTGAGGCAACTACAAGCAACCTGCTGCATCAAACACTCTTCTGGAGAACTGCCGCAAGGCCGCTTGCAGCATGTTGCCCTTGGTTGCGAGCAATCCACCTTTGCTTGCAGCATGGGGTGAAGCGTGGATACTATCAAGTCTCTAATACTTGACATTTACACAAGGAAAGGAGAGTGTTACACATCATGAACTGAGACATCTGTTATGCACTAGCTTCTTATCTCCTCTCTCTCTCTTATCACCCCAGGAAGTTTCACTCTCATTTTGTTCTATCCTCACAACGCTGATAGTTTGTGGCTTCATACATCGTCAAAGGATTTGCAACTCTCAATCATTCTTGAAATTAGTACTTATATTCATGTTCTTAAGCTTTAAGAAACAATTCTAAAGTGATTCTAATATTGTTAATTACATTTTACAGCTGAATGAAGGAGATTTCCCTGTAAAGCTCCATGGCGCTGCGTCTCTAAGGGCCGATTGTTTAAACAGTTTGATCTGAGTTCATGCTGAACTCTGAAATTTTGTTGTATAAATGTCAGTCTGAGATAAATTCGCATTGAACTAGGATCAATTTTGACTGGGGAAATTTCTCCAATCAATCTCATTGTTCTCAGTTCAAGGAACTGTTTTCTTACTTGAGACACAAGATCAGCTCATTATATGCATAATATTACGTGTGTGGTTACGAAATGTCAAGAAAATACACAAAAGACAACTTCATACAATAGGAAACCTATGTAGCAAGCAATGATCACATGCTGCAGGCAATCTGGTTGCTTGTTAGTTTCCTCAGTGCCAAGCCACCTTAAGGCTGTGAAGACTAGAATTTAGCATGTACAGTGAGTCCCACGCAAAAGTTGGCCAACGACTTGGGTTCCTGCGGCGCGGCGGGCACAGCTCCAACTTTAAGCGATTGGGTGAAATATATATGCTAATAAAGCCGCGATCGGTGTAATGATTCAGGTTCTCACATTTACAGTTAAAATTACAATGAAAATAAACACGTACCTCATCACAAGAGATGTTGAAAATGTTCTCTTCTTGCATCCACACAATACTGGCACCTTTTTAGGAAATTTTCTTTCACGGGCTTCCGAGATAAAGTTAATTTATCTACCCCTTCAGAGATAATGTGCATTACTATAATAACATTTTTTTAACAGTTAACACGTTTTGCAGAACTCTATGACACTTTGTTGCAGTCTGCATACAATTTCTACTGCTTTATTGCACCAAATAGCTGTACATATTAATTTATATCTCCTAAACCCAATGTCGTCCCAACTTGATTTTTTACTATGTTGTATAGTGTAACATGAAGAAGCAAATGTATTTTTTTCATCAATTTTGAAGGTTACATGTTTTGATATATTCAAGGTCAAAGGTTAAGGTCGTTGACCTTAATTGTTTACATTGTTTGAATATAGCCATGTTGCATATCATTTGAAAGCTTGTTCCAAGACCTTTCTGAAAATACCTTTTTCACAGCTCTATCTCTATTAGAACAGATGTTACAGCCGTTTTTGTCTGCAGTATTTATCAAATTTTCAGCACATTTTCCGAACTTTGGGCAGCCATTACTTTTGTTCTACTGGTGCTAGAATTCTATAATTTGGCATTTTTCATTCTCTCATCATGTGCAATGAACACACTAAGTTTCATGAAAATCTGAGATGGTCAGGTTGGCAGCTGTGTTGATTTGACATGGAATGACTCTAGAGCAATACAGGCTCTGCTGGAAATATTGCTTCTGGCATTGAGGAACGGTGATTTGCAACAAGGCGTCATTCACATATAATTCTGACAGTAGAATTCTGTATCCTGGTGTTCGTCTATTTCTAATTTTAGTCTATTCTATTCTAATCTGTTGTGAACAAATTCCACGATGCAGTGTGATGCGATACTGCAATATCATGCCACGTGTCATGGGATTCTCACTATTGTAAATGCCACTTAATGGGTTTTGCTGCATGAACTGTCATGTTTTTTCTTTCTTTCTTTCTTCTTTTCTTTTCTTCCCCCCCCCCCCCCCCCCCCCCACTGATTTGCTGCAGCAAAGCTGCTGATGTGCTTTACAGGTTCAGTTTAAAAACGAAAGCAGGACAGGTCGCGGTTCTGCAATAACGTCTGATATTTTTAAAATGTCATTGGAATAACTATGTATATCGTCATTATTTTATGTTGAAAGATTATGCATAATTTTGTTAGTCATGGGAAAATCAATAAATAAATAAATAAATATCTTTTTTTTTCCATTTTTAACTGTTTTCAATAGGAACATTTCTTATTAAAGTATATTTTCAAACTTGCTCCTCATTCTTGCTTGCTATATCGTCATTATTGTTTTCAACTAATATCCAGGTTAGAAGTAATATTAACAAATAGTTACTCAATCTGTCTGGAAAAATTGGTATTGTTGCGCTTGTTTGTTTGTTAATATTGTGATGCTTGGTAACATCCCAAGCAGCTTTATACTTAATGACCCAATAGTTCCTGCCCTTGAGTTCCTCTCCCCCCAAAGAAACATACATACAAACAAATAAACAGGAATGTTTAGGTACTGCCATTTTGTAAAATATATGTAACTGTAATTTTACTGATTACTTTTTGAAAAAGTAATTTCTAATTGTAATTAAGTAAAATTACTCTGGAATATTTCTGGCGATCTCACACTCTCCTAGGCAGAATATAGGTATCTGACTTCTGGAATATAATATAAACATTATTACTTGCCTAATTTTATAACAATGCCAACATTATTCATTTTTAGTGATACACATAAGCATAAGATAGAACGAGAGAGTAGGATCCTGTTTAGATGTGTTGCGCACACATAAGCATAAGATAGAACGAGAGAGTAGGATCCCATTTAGATGTGCTGCACTCTTGTGGTTAAATTTTCAACTGCACACAAAAGGTTCCCATGCAAAGAAACTTATAGCAAGGTTCAAAAAGAGGAAAGTCAGTACAGATTTTCACCTGATAGATGTGATGGCAATCATTTAATTGTATATCTTTGTTTACAGTGATACATCTGAAATATTGAAAATCCCAAGCAATTTCCTGAAAATCTGTTTGAATAATAGCAATCATGGCTCATGAGTTATATAAAAAAATGGGCTAAGTAACAAGCAATGATCATCAAAGTAAACAAAGTCAAATTCATTTGGAATTATAGATACATTCCAGTTACTGCAACTTCCTACCGCATAATGGTAGTGTATTCTGCTAGATGCACCCAAGTCAGAAATCTATTTGTTCGCATTAACTCACAGCCTACCCCTGTCAATAGCCACCACTCCAAAATTCATTGTTTAGCAAATAATTTCCTATAAAATCTTGGATCTATAAAACCACTTTGAAACTACATTTTCTTATATTCACAATAGATTATAAGTGGATTTTAATTACTTAAACTTCCCTTGAAGAATTTCTTGTGTTTAAGTTCATACTTTTTATGTTAAAGTATAATATTGTTACTACAAGTATGGAATGTATAAATTCTAAAAGATGACTTCCTCCAGTAGGGTGTAAAAAGTTTACAGATTATTTGGCTATGAGGATTTCATAAAACATTGATTTCACCTTCTCTATCCAAAGCACATTTCTGAGAAATTTTTATCATTACGTTTCCATTTAAGTAAAGTGTTATGTGACCTGTTTAGGGAAGCAAACATTCCATTGTGTTTCATTAGTCATTTCCTCTCATTTATGTACAGATACTAATTCTGCTAAGTAGGAGAGTGGTGTAATCTGAAAAGACTTTTGAGCAATTTTAAGAATCTCTGGAGGTGTGATTATTCAGCAACATTTTTGTTGAAACAGTTATCTTTATTTCATTGAGAAATTTTGAGGTGGTATTATCACGAAGGCTTAAAAAGTTCTATGAGTTCATATCCTTGTATCTGTCATCTTCATAGTATGCTTTTATTTATTTATTAATTCACAATAGATTAGGGACCCAAGATCCTCAAGAAGGGATCTGTATGCCACTGTAGCATGCTGGAGGAAATTAGAAGTGGGAGTTGACCACCAAAGTAGCTACGTGTGCACTTGAACCTGACCACTAGCAGTGAGAACGAGTTTCTCCTTCAGCTTGTGGCTGTGGCATGCTTCTGCAGAAGTTGCATGTGCGGCTGTCCCATTTAAACTCCATGTAAAAGTCTTCCTGCTAATTATGGTTGCCACCGGTGCACAGTGGTCCAGAATTCAAATCTAGAGGGAAAAAATTATTTCTCACATAAGTAACTTTTTTTATCTGTTTCATTGTTTTTCTCTGTAAAGTTGATATATAAGTAATATTAAATCTTGAAACAAAATTATAATATAAATTGCTAATTTAAAAATATTTTTAAAATTTTTAAATGCACAAGATAGTAAAGAGTTTCCATTACATTTTACAACTAGAGGTAAATACCTAAAAATTTGTATCTTTGTTCTCTGCGTCACCTGCATCATCACTTTCTTCTGCATCTGCTTCATCATCATCATCATCATCATCATCATCACTATATCACTATAATTACCTTCTTCATCTACTTTCTGCTGCTTTTCTTCTTGCTGCTCATCTTTCTCCCTACTCGACTTGCTTACTGGCAGTGTTGGTTTTTAAAGTAGGTCGCATAAGGATCCACTATTGTTCTGTCTGAATGAGGAAGAATGAGAGATTATGGGATCAAAACTGACAATAAGCAGATTCAAGATATCTTGCATATTTTCCTTTCTTGAAAATTTATGGGAATGTCCTTTGCAAAATTTTCTTAAGTGCTTATGCCTTGCTTCTTGTGCTTCTTCAGAAAGCATACCAATTGGTAAGATGGCTGATTCAATGCACCATGAATTAGGACTTTATGAACACTAGCAGGCATATAATACCATGGGTACAGACTCAGGTAGAGGTTTGCTATGTCTGAAGCATATTTATCAAGTTTGTTAATATTGACATGAAAACAACTGGAAATTACATGCGAAATTACTGATATCCTGGTGATGGTAGCAGACTATTGTGGATTTCTGAAAAAGCCTCGAGCCCTATTTCCATCGTTAGAATTTCTACCACCTGACTTTGGTTTGTCGACTATGAAACCCATTTTCTTGCGGAATGGTTCTATAATTACTTCTTTCCTTTCATTTACTTTTCTTTTTTTCTTCCTTTCCTTTAACTTGCCATTTCTTTACATCTAGTCGGTATGAAATGTGAAGCAGACATTCAAAGAACCATATCCAGGCATGAGGGCTGACAGTCCGAAAGAGTATGTGGTGATATCAGGAACTGGTGTTTTTTTTCTTTTACTAAAGTTCTTTCGTTCATTTGGTGAGGCGTACAGCCACAGATGTAACATTTCTGAGAAGAAGATTCTGCCACGACACTACAGATTTTCCCATCAACCATAGTCATCAACATTTTGGATAGCCTACTTTTTTAAATTGTTTGCCCTCCATGGTGATCTGAGTGGGCTCCAGTTCTTCAATTTGCTTTTCTATTGAAGCAATTTCTAACACTGCTAGTTCCTTTGTTTCTTTGGTGAGGAGAAGTTTAACAGGTCTACAAAACTAAGCTGAAGAGGGCCTCTGATTTTGCCAGAGGACAATCTTAGTAGATTCACATCACTGTTGTCATCATTATAATACATCTAATGGCACAATAGATATTACAAACATGCTGGCGTCATTGTAAATCTCATCATCACCATCACCACCTTTGAAGACCTGTTTATATTGACTGTATCCACTGCTTTCATCGGAACCTGATTTAAGTACCACAGTTATTATTTCCGGGGCTGATTGCTTGATAGTATGAAATACTTCATTTAGGAGATGAACTAGCCCGTTTATCGTGTGATCTATTAAAAGTTGCAGTTTTATTTCTGCACAGACATCTGCTACCTTGGTACTTTCTTTTGAGAGGTAGCATGATTCCTTTGCTTTAACCAACATGTAAGGGGATAGATGTTGCTGTGCCTTTTTTATTCTCCAGATTCATATTTATGTATTGGCGTTTCTTCAGATTATTTTTCACAAAGAAAGATAATGCCTCATTTGCTGTGAAAGGTACTGGAGATAATAAAGGTGTTTTGTATGCATTTTTTGTATTTAGTAGCTGTACGAGGGGTTGTTTGGGTAATTTCATGCAAAATTGAAGCTTCATCCTACTTTCCAGAAGAGTGGAATGACATTTATGCTGCAAGAACAAGTTCTTTTTCAGAATACTCTTCTGTTAGTGAACGCATGAATTTTCACTTTGTTTAATGCCAGCACCCTTGAAGGATTTTCAGGGTCTACCAACCCAGAAGCACATGGCACAGATACTTGCAGAATTGACCTTGACTTTATGCGTGCGAGCAATCTGTCTGGCAGCTTTAGGTGTTTGTTTAACCAATCTGCAAACTTAACTAAGAACCTTGCTTTCTTTTTCCACTTTTTTCCCAGTGTTTTTCAAAATCTGACCTAAAAGTAGCCATAGTTGCTCCTGATCTAGATAAATCATTGGGCTGCTCCTTTAATCTTAGCTTATGAAATATATAATTGCACAATGAATATGTAGAACCTTTCTTCTGACACAGTAATTCATAAAGTTCTATATGTGTGCATTTGCTGGTCACCTCCTGAAATACTAATGTGATTTCTTAAAAGATTAGAGTTGCAAATCTTCCCTCTTTCCGAGCCTGCTTCATGTAAGGAAGTAATTCTTTTCTCTTGGCCCTTATTTCACGACTGAAATATTGAGCTATTCTCACTCCCGACCCCTTCAACAACCTCGCCCTGTTTCTTTTGTAATCATACTATTGAACCTCACTAGTATGGGACGATTTTTCCCTTTCCCTAAGCGGTACACGTTCTCGAGATGAAGATCGGAAAGTTCCATGAGTAGCTCCTTGGTGAAGAGACTCAGCACAAAGTTGCATGTATCCACCCACCTCTCGCGGTTACTTTCCTTCGTCCCGAAGATGATAATGTTTTTCCTCCTTGACTCTTCATCCAGCTTCTGTGTTGTTCTTTTCACCTCTTTTAGCACGGCGACCTCTTTTCTTAATTCGTTGTAGTCTTCCATCATACTGATATACCAATCCCTTACTGCATCCAACTTAAAGTTTACTTCGTCAAATTTTTTATTTATCTTCTCGTCCAGTTTTGCAAGTAATTCCGCTACCGAGGCAGCACTTTCACTCTCCGCACTATTTCCACTTTTCTTGTTAGGTGGGCCAGGGTTAGCTTCAATGCCACCAATTAATAGCAGTATTGCTATGATTACTCCAAAGAACCAAGTGTTAGCCGCGGAACCATTTGTCTGTTCACTTTTGATGGATAATTCGGGTTTGAATCTACCGTGTAGCCCGATTCTCGCACGGTAAGTAGCGAGGTCAATGCCCATCATCTCCGTATTGCAGCAAACTCTGCACAAAGCGTCTAACTTCTACCACCTCTGATACAAGACTGATGTGTAAATGTATAGCCATGAATTTATTTTCATAAAGAATAAACAGTTGTGTGTGTTATAAAAAAAATTCTAAAAACAAAAGGCCAAAGTGACATCTTTTTAACATCACAACCTGACTGAAAATAAAGGCTAATTGCTTGATTTTTTTTTACAAAACATTATGTAGAGTAATAATAGCGGCCTATACTCCTGGAAATTTATATTTTCTTCTTCAGAATTTTGCCTTGTACACTATATTTACTGCAAACCCAAGAAACAAAAATCCACTGGCATTTTGCAAAGCCGAAAGCAAAGTGTTCAACAAGCTGGACAGTCTTTATAGATTAATTGCACTATGTGACAACAAAGCCAATGAAACTGTATACCATTCGAAAGACCTAAAATTGGGTTATATGATGTATTATTTAACTGTAGCATATTTCATACATTTAAGATGTCTGGCAGTGCAAAAATAATGACTACTCTCCCTTAAAATTGACCAACTAAGCTTATCGATCATGGACACATAAGTGTATGGCATGCATCAAACAGTACACCATAAAATGACACAAGTACATGAAACTGTATACCATAAGATGATATATGGCTTCTGAAGGCATTACTAGACTTTAGTGATGATTCACAATGTAATGCACGTGACAACTTTCAGGGTCTCTCATGGAAAAAAATATAAAAAATATATGCAATCCACCTAGAGGGAGTAACAGAGTAAGGCCAGGTGTACATGGAGCTGCTAGAGGTCACCACCGCACAGTGGTCCAGAATTGAAATCTAGAGGGGGAAAACTAAAAATTCTTACTTGTGAAATTTTTTTTTGTTGGATCATCCCAGACAACATCTTTTCACTAAACTCGGCCTTTATCAACTCTGCTGTAAAAGGAAATGCAACTGCAGCTCTTCAACGTTGTCAAGATGTAAAGAAAAAGGTTGCGTTTAAATACAAAAAAGAACAGTGTGTCGCAAATGATTACTGCAAGAAAAATATAGTCCTGAACAGCAAGACTCATGGTCAAGGGCTTGCCCCAAAAAGGCAGACCAATAGGGACATAAATTCCCAAAAATTAATAACTGGGAATGCAGCATGTTCAGCGAAGCAGGAAACAGGTAGCCAGAGCAGAGAAATAATTAGCCAGCACATTCCCGAGTGGACGGCACCTAGCATGCAGAGTTCATCGCACTTACAAAGTCAGCACCCTGCGTCAGCTGTCACCAATGCACGCGACCAAAGTAGAGGGATATCACCAAAGAGAGGAGAAACGACTGATAGGAGGGCTCGTGACACAAGTCAACAAGAGAACTATCGCGATAATAATAACATCTTGTTAAAACTTTCCGGGCTCTGTTGCCGTGGTCCATCGGATTGCTTTCCGGACGTTTCGCCCACAACTGCGGCAGGCATCATCAGCGGTGAGTTCTGCTTCGGAGTTTCCTCGGCGAGGTCTTGCTGTCGACAGGTCATCAGTCGACAGCAAGACCTCGCCGAGGAAACTCCGAAGCAGAACTCACCGCTGATGATGCCTGCCGCAGTTGTGGGCGAAACGTCCGGAAAGCAATCCGATGGACCACGGCAACAGAGCCCGGAAAGTTTTAACAATATGGACACCGGCCGTGAAAGCCTACATCATGTTATAATAATAACATCGTTTCATCACCTCAAGATAGTTCAGTTTATTTGCGTAGAGGAAGATCAAGCAGGTCAACCCAGCCATATAGTTTGAGAAATTGGACGACTGTATCAGACACCTTATCAGATAAAACAAAGAAATAAGATCAATGCTTGAGGAATGGTCGTGGAGTGTTTTACTAGAACTATGAATCCAAAGGTTTCTTAACTTTCTAAAACTATTTGTTGTATACATGAGGGTTACATTATCAGGACATATCTATTGCATTACAGGTCAATATAAGGGTAGGAGGGTGCAAGGTAAGTAAGGGTGTTCAATTCAGGAAAATAAATCATGAACCGACAAGGTGCGCTCGCTGGTGAGACCCCTGCTAAGATAGCCTACACAACAATAATTAAATTTCCCGGATCCTTAAGGTTGCAAAGTCATCTTCGAGCTCAGTAAATTATGAGAAGCATTTATTTGTTTCTTCTTATTATTGCTATTATTTTAATTCCAACAAATAGTCTTCTTAAAATAATTCCTTAAAAATCATGGGGAAAAAGATGTGAAGGAGGAGAGAACAATAACTTCAGTTAATTAATACAACATTCTAATCTACCAATTTGTAGAGCAACAATTACAGTTTAAATTTAAGTACACATGCAATATTAAGAGAGAACAGCTGAGTAGTAGCGAGGAGAAGCAAAGTCATCATTTCTGTTTAGAACAGTGCTACATTACAGAGCTAATAAACATATTTAACCACCAAGCTTGCAATTTTATGTAGGATACTTGTCTGTATAGAATACCTCACTTGGTGATAAACTTCTTGTAACACCAAGGAGGTAACTTACTTGATACAAGAATAAATTACAATTACAATTACATTTACACATGTCACAGAAATTCATGTTTACAGAATTTACACAGGAATTCCCTTTTCAGCTTCTGTAATTTGCCTAACAATGGCAAGACACACCCCATCACACTTCTTGTAACTTAGTACACAATTGTATGCTGACAGTTTACGCATGATTCTGTCTATACACATGTAATTCAGTTACCTCCTTTTTCTGTGAGCCTCCAAGAATAGGCATTGCATTTATTCATACTCATCCCTGGTGTTGGTTCCATGTCTAATGATAAGCATCAGGCATCATGATACAAACTGATGAAATTCTCTTCTAGGAGCAGATTAGGGCTTTGTTTTCACAGGGGAAAGAAATAAGGAAAGCTTATTTTTCACATTCACATTTTATGATTTTAGTTGACTAAAGCTTAGTGTGCACATGAGAGCAGAAACTCTTGAGAGTATTCTCAGGTGGTCTAGAGAATACACATGGAACAAAAGTTCCATGTGTTTTTATCTCGAATTTACTGACAAGATGGATAAACCTGTTAATACTCCTAATATCAACATGGACAGATTATGAGAGCTTTTGAATGAGTTATGCCTAGAAGAATTGTCCTACAGTCTAAGTTATTTGCCTCATATCAGATGGATAAACTTGTAGCTTCTTAGCGATCAGAATCAGGCAGATGAAATTGCGGTGATTAAAATTTTGGATGTTAGTATGGTAATGTCTAGGTGCTGCATTGGAAACAAAATCCGAAATCAGAGGTTTTCTTAAAGTTCCAATGCTACCTTGCAGTGGCATTATTGAAGATGAAAATACAGCCTTCACATGAAGCGAGAAGTATGCCTACAATTGAAATATAGTAGCGAAAACTGATGCTTCAATAGCACAACAAAAATCATGCTTTATGCCAGTTTTTCGCTCATAAGAAGGTCATTTTGTAAGTCGTGGCAACTATTTTATGTATTCCGAATAACTGCATATGCGATTATTGCACTATATACATTTGAAAGCATGGTGTACACAGTACGGCATGCGACCATCAGATGACGTCTGAGTGCATTGGTGTCCAGTAGACAACACATGCAAACGTTAGCATCCTAGAGAATGTGTTCCGAAACGGATGTCAATAAAGTTGAAGAGCAAGCATATGTAAAAATTGCATTTCTGCGTCGTGGCAGAAATGCTCGTGAATGTAATGCCGAGCTACAAGAAGCATTGGGTGATAGGGCATTGCCCTATCGAACTGTTACACGTTGGGTGGAGGCCTTCAAACATGGTATTCAGCGCTTTCCTCGTTGTGGCAAAGATGTGTGGACGCCTTGGGGGATTATTTTGAAGGTTGTTAGCTCGTAAGAGTACACGTACTGTTTTGTGCATATGTAATATGAATAAAACAATGATCTCTATTTACGCATCTTTCAATGTCCCTTACCCATAACACCCATAAAGAAAGTGTATATAATACTCAGTGCACAGCATAGGCCTTCTGGCCTGTTCCAGTTCTTGATTCCACTGCCTTCTTGGTCTTCCTTGGAATCTCTTGCCTACAGGTGCAAACTTCTACTCTTTTCCATTCTTTCTAGATTCTGAATCCATTCTGCTCTATATGTTTTAACTTTATCTAGGAGGAATGTAATTTGAAATTCTCTACGTATATCTTCACTTCTAATGTGGTCTTTTAATGTGCATCTCTTCACTGCTCTCAAAAATTTCATCTCTGATACATCTATTCTGCTTTCCTCCCTTTTATTCAGCACCCAACATTCTCTGCCATATAATAATGATGGTACAGCCATTGTTTTATAAAATTTTAATTGGGTATCCTTTCTGGTTTTGTTTCTTAGCGTTCTTCTAATTGTTCCACACATACTTTGAAAACACGAGGTTTTTATTTGCACATCTTTATCATAATTATAAGAAATATGATTTCCAAGATAGTTAAAATGTGAAATTTGCTTCAATATTATGTCATCTATTACAATTTTTGATTTAATTGGATCTTTCCCTTAAAAGCCATGACATGGGTTTTCTCTGCTGATATTTTACAATTATATTTCTTTGATATTTCTTTAGTTTGTACATATTATATTGAAGCTCGTCTTCTGTCTTGGCAATAAGTACTTGATCGTCAGCATACAAAATTGTGTTCACAAAATAATGTCTCGTGATTTCTATTCCTGTGAAAGCAAATTGATTCCATTCAGTAATCATCCCTTCCACGTAAATTTTAAATAATGTTATCGACAAACTACAGCCCTGCCTCACTGCTTGATTTATGGAAGCAAATTTTCCTCTGGTTTTATATCCAGTATCAATACAGATTAATGTACCATCATAAAGACTTTTGGGCCATTCCATTTATGACGGAATTACAAAGTGCATGTCTTTTTTGCCATAGTCCTTACAGATACGTTGAGCTATGTTTATGAAAGAAAGTGATTCTTTGTGTGTTGATAGGTGATGTATGGACGCTTCTAGGAGTATATAAGTTTACTGGATTCAAACAACTTTTAGAAGGGAAAAAATGTTTTTAATATCTGTGACGGAATTACAAAATGTCAACCACATACAAACCATAGTGTGAAACCTTCTCAAACTCTGTGAACTCTAAGGATTGAGGAACTTTATTTACACATCATTCTAAACTAGAAGAGCTGTAGTTTATGTGATTAAATTCTAAACTAGTTACATCTTTTTATTTAGATACCATTAGTGAATGAATGAGTGTGACGGAATTACGTGACGGAATTTCAAATTTTCCTGTGAAATTAAAATTTATCTAATTGAACTGTATTCATACCAGTCATTAAGATTGTAGACTTTCTATATCTAATTAACACTTAAATGAGTTTTTAATGTTATTAAACAAAATAAAATAGGAACAGGTTGCGTATATATATATGTAAAGAATTCTTAATCATATAGGCTAATTATTTTCAGTATCTGGCTTCTTTAACATTATTCACCCAAGGAATTTTGGTGAAAACATGATTACGACACCCTCTTATTTGAAATACTGGTTGTTCAGGTAATTTCTGCAGGTCACTGGCATATGGCACTATGGCCCTGGGGTCGACTCAGCCTCTAACAGAAATGAGTATCAGTAGCAATCCTGGGGGTAAAGGTGGCCAGTGCATAAGGCTGACAACTTTACCACCTTCATGTGCTGATTATCTAAACATCTGAGAGCTCACATCCTGGGACCCTCTGAGCCTTCAACGGCCTTTAATAGGGAACTTTTTTACTGGCATGTAGCGAACATCTATTTTCTTTTCCATGAAATACAAAGCTAATTCCTTTATCATCTTTCTGCCTCAAATTAAGAACTTCAAACATATCATTGTGTGGATCTGTGGAGGTTATTTGAATTACAAAGAAACATGTTTGCTTTTTACCAGCATAAGTGGCATACGCAAAATCACAATTGTATATACCTGGCCTTCATTAGAATGATCTTCATGTTTATCAGTTACGCTTATGAAATACGTAGTAGTAGTAGTACTATCTAATGTGCAGACACTTGGATGATCTCCATTCCGCTTATGAAATAATGTATATCGCAATATTCTGAGGATTTGTACAGTTTCTTAGAAATTTTGTACACATCAATTACTTTAACATGATGAATGTCTCTGGAATGTGAAACGTCTTTGACATTGTTTCATCTTTCATAACATTTGCAAACTGCAAAATAAAGAAAATCCACACTTATTTCGGTACCGGTATGAGTTTCACAGACTAAGGCATTTGCTTCTTTGAGAGTCATCAACATGTACCTTTTTTGGACTTCAGTCTTTCCAGATTCTCTTTTATGTATAGGCCTATATATATATATATATATGTGTGTGTGTATAAAATCTTTACTTCCTGGGCACATCCAACTTACATGATCAAGATTGAAAAAGGCTTGTACAGTTTGACAACCTACTGATTGAGGTTTTCAGTTTTGTCTGAAATTGGAGTTAAATCCTTGACCACAGGGCTTTCGTGGACTTGCGGGGAGAGCATTAAGAACCTTTTTCACAGCTTTTCAAAAGGATTGTCTTGATTTGTATGGAGAATGTGTTGAAGCAGAATGGCCACTAGTTGAGGGAACTTCTACAGTATTTCTACATTCTTCTTTCTTTCTTACATCTCAATTTCTGTACTGCTACGTAATTAGTCATCTTAGTTTATTGAGTTGAAGGTGGTTCATAGATGCTTTTTTAATAGCTTTCTGCTCTCTATCTTTCTTTTTCATTTCTTCATGTAATCCTGCATTCTTTTTTCTTTTCCGGCCCTCACGCTGACGTTCTGCTGCTGTTTTACCCATTACGGTCACTGAAGAAATTGATACTCCAAATAATCCAATAAAATATTACAGATAATTTTCTGTGCCTAATAAAGTTCCAGTATGCTTGTTATTCTTATTTTAGTATTACATACCTTTTTTTCAACTTACACTACCTAAGTTCATGTTAAATGCTGTTTATTAGTAAGAGGCTCAGTTGTGAAACAGGTTATGTAATTCCGTCACGACCCTAAATGTTGATATAAATAAAATCCTGTGATTTTAGCAAGCAAAACTAGCTTTGCATACAAATTTTCTCCCACCTACTGCCATTACTTTAATAGTAACACTGAAAAATGTCCGTTTTTGTGACGGAATTACATGCCTAATGCACAGAAACTTCCAGTATTTATTAAAATATATAAAATATTTTAAAAATACATGTATAAGTGCATTTAAAGAATCTTAATGAATACCAGATACTAATTCTATGATTAATTGTTAAGTTTTTTACCTTTATTTGAAACAAAATTATCAATGACAATGGTGGAGAAATTCAGTCACGTACTTGGTGTAAAACAGGTTCTTCTTCCAGGAGTCCCTAACTGCACTAAATAAAATATATCTTAAAAAAACAAAATATTCCTGTGTAATATAATCCTTCCCCTACGTAAATATGGTTTTACTTTCTAATTACATTCATTTTTAGAAATCCATGTCCTGGTTGATAATATAGTTATATTAGACCAGGAAGATTATACACAAAGAATGCAAACTTTATTAGAAAGCAATGAATTTAAGGAATTGAGATCAAACCCATTAAATAAAAGCATCAAAGCAGTAGATGAGGTATTGAAAGGATGTAAAATCATCACAAAACAAGAGAGATACAGATTGAAATCACATAACCCTACTTTAGGACGAATATATGGCCTACCAAAAATTCATAATGTTGGGAACCAAATGAGGCCTATTATCAATAACATTAATACCCCTACTTATTATGTGGCAAAATGGTTGACTCAAAGTTCAAACATTACCTGATTTCAAGACCCGCAGCATAAAAAACTCTTTAGAATTAATAGAAAAATTGAAGACATAGAACTGCTTCCTCAAGACAGACTGGTTTCTTTCGATGTAAAATCTTTGTTCCCCAGCATACCAAAAGACAAAGTAATGACTTACCTGCAAAATTGGCTGATAGATATAGGCTTAGAAAAGGATACAATAGAAGAATATGAAAAACTCACAAAAGTCTGCATAGATCAAAATTTCTTTTCTTTCAATGATAAACTATACCAGCAAGAATCAGGCTTAGCGATGGGCAATCCTTTATCACCATTTCTAGCAAACCTTTTCATGAGTCACTTTGAAACTCACGTGACAGAGTCTTTCCCATACATTTTCAAACATTGGTATAGATATGTGGATGACGTCTTTGCTGTGGTCAGTGAAAAGCAAATTGATGATGCACTCAAACTATTAAATCTACAAGAAAATTCTGTAAAATTCACAGTCGAGATTGAGAAAGAAAAAACACTTAATTTTTTGGATTTGAAGATAAAAAGAACAGATATAGATATGTATAGATATGTGGATGACGTCTTTGCTGTGGTCAGTGAAAAGCAAATTGATGATGCACTCAAACTATTAAATCTACAAGAAAATTCTGTAAAATTCACAGTCGAGATTGAGAAAGAAAAAACACTTAATTTTTTGGATTTGAAGATAAAAAGAACAGATGGCAAATTAGAATTTGGAATATTCAGGAAACCCACTCATACAGAAAACTACATCAAAGCAGATAGCCATAACCCCATACCACATAAGCATGCATTGTTCAATAGCCTGACCCACAGATTGGTGAACATTCCCCTTACAGTTGAAGAATACAATAATGAATACAATCACATACTAGTAACTGCTAAAATGAATGGCTTCGACAAAAGACTAATAGATAAAAATATAGCCAAATTTGAAAAACAGAAAGATATAAGAAAAATTACTACATTGTCTACCGAAAGAGAAAAAACAAAGTTCAAAAGGTTCACTCACCACCAGTGCTTTAGTTGGAAAATATTTTTTAGGGGTACTCATCTTACTTCAAAACTTTCCATATCGCCTCATACTGAATGTAATCCTTCGGTTGACATTTTCTGCATGCAGTTTCTTCTGCTGACCTATTGGCTCCTTGTAGTCATGACCTGACGTATGGAGCAGGATCAAAAACGTCTAGTGGTGGTCCCACACATTTTATGAAAACAAGGTGGCTAGCCAACATGTGATCTAAGGAGAAAGTAACTGTACAAATGCGCACGAAGGTGAAGATTAGAACGCATATCTGTGGAGAATTTAATAGTGCTTGTCATTTTTGGTATTGAATTGGACATTTAATAAGTATTTTAGGACAATCTCGTTCCTGTACTGCCAGTACGACGTACCGGAGCACATATTTTTCCCGGCATGGTAGAAGGAAAATAATTTTATACCGGTACGCAGTACCGGTGCGTACCGGCCCAACTAAAGCACTGCTCACCACCCCTGGGCAACACGAAATTTCAAAAAATATTCAAGGATCATAACATAACTTTGGCCAGTCACAACAGATTCAGCATAAAAAATTTGATTGAATCCAAACATAATGATGATATACTTACTGGAAAGAAATCAGGGATCTATCAGATAAATTGTACTAACTGCAGCAAGATTTATATAGGAAAAACAAAAAGAAATGTTGAGACTAGATTTAAAGAACACATGAGAAACCTTAAAAATTGTCAGTTGGAAAAATCGGCCGTTGCAACGCATTCTTGGGAAAATTACCACAGAATTTGTAGAGAACCAAAATTGTTAAAATCAGTAAGCAAACCAAAAGAACTGGACATCTGGGAGAGGATCTACATACAAAAATTTGATAGTAATCTCATGAATTTCGAAATACCAGAGGATGAGAACCTCATCAAGAAGTTCATAAAACCACCACCAGGGACACTTCATGACCTTCAAAAGCAGGATTTGTCAGTTGGACACGTAGCCGAGGATGGGGACAAGGGTCCTTGAAACATGTTCTACCAAAAAGTTGGTAAGTGAAGCATAAGTGTCTAAGTTCAACTCAAATTGTAATTATTATATGTGTTATATATCTTATAGACCGACTCACAGTTTTTAGTGATGCTTCAGAGAGGCAGTTACCACCATTCTGACAAATAGTTAGAACCTCTGTCTCTCGTCTGTTTGTCGACCTGTGACGCCAAAGATGTTGGTTACCACAATCTTATCAGGTTGCTTGACTTGACAGGGTCCACCGTGACTAGGTGAGAGTGGAGTTGGAATGGAGGGACTAGAGAGATTCACTTGCAGGATCTCTTATAATTGCATCACATTCCCTTGGACCCCTATATAAGATAATACACTACAAAACAGAATTAAAAATGTTTATTCATAAAATAATATGTAATACAGTACTGTATTAGCCTATGAGTGGTTACTGTTACTTAACAGAGTCAGACTGCAAGCAACTATTTTTTCAACCTGTAACAAAGTTTTTAATTGTTTTTACTCTCCTTTAGGAGTCCATTAACCAATACTCCATACTCAGTTACGAGTTACAAGTGTTTTTGGAAGTCTATACTGAACTGTGGTGAACACTGCATAGCAAAACATCTAACACCTGTCTGTTCAGGTCTTTTTCATTTTACACTAGCCATCTCTGCATGTCGACACTGTTATCTTCGTAAATCAAAAGCTGCAGCTTAACTGTTGGGTGAAACATATTATATTGCTTAAAAGAGAATGTTAGGTAGGGTTACCATATTTTAAAAATGAAAATTGAGGACACTTAATTTTGGTGGAAGATGTAGGCATACCTTAAGAAAAGATACTACTTGCAAGATGGCCCGGCTTTGGGTTCTTTCCTCTCGCTGAATGAATACTTTTAGGATGAGGCAGCTTTCCTTATGATTTCCTTGTTCTTTTTGACCAGCTCGTAAAATTCACTACAACTGTGTTCACAGTTAAATTTAATTGTAAGAAGGGACTTCACAGTTTGTGACGACATTCTTCCTCTCTCTGCGCTCCAGCAGTTCTTCATCAGCAAAAACACCCTTTCTACACTTGCAGATGTACCAGGCAAAGACAATAAGTACTCAACAATCTTAAGAAGATTTGGTGTGCTCATATCACTAGCTTTTAGATAGCTGAATAATCTCACCCACTTTTGAGATAAGTGAAGAGTTTTCAATTCCGAATTTACTGATCAACTGCGAAGTAGCCTACAGTCAGTAGATTTAAACCTAAAATTGTGTACATCTGTGTGGTATGCAAAGGTTAATTCCTTAGCAATGCAATCTTCCTCTTCACTTTTCAATTTACTTTATTTGAAAAATAAATCCACAGTCTTAGATTTCTTAACATTTCCCTCTGCTATTTTATGTTTCTTTGAATTGATATGTTCTTCAATAATCCCACGACTTTTATGCTCCACTGAAAACTCCCCTCGGCACTTAAGGCATCTCACTCTTGTCAGATCGACTTACAAGTAGCAAGAATGGAAATTCTTCCCGTAGCCCAATGTTAAATGTGCACTTTCTTTTAGGCATTTCAGCTCTTATTTAACCACAACGATTTCAAAACAGAAAAGCAAAAACATGATCCGCGACTTGCTGAATGCTTTAGACAAAGCTAACTGGCGATTAACGGGCGGGAAAATAACCAACATGGCTGCAAGCGCTATGTCACAGCATGTCTGTTACAAATTTAAAATTGGTAAATATGAGGGAAAATACTCTTCAATAACGTCATAATAATTACAGAAATGCGCACAATGCGGAAAGTTTGTATGCACATTGTGTGCGGCACACATAAATGGAAAATCGCTGTTAGTTAAAACTGATTTTTTTTTGCGTAATACTTTTAGAAAAATCGAGGACAATCGTGGATTTTTTTAATTTACCCCCGGACGCGACATAAAATCATATAACAGTCCGGGGCAAATGTATGGTAAGCCTAATGTTAGGTAATGCCACCCCACTCGAACTGGTCATTCTGTGAGCTGGGAACAGAATTGCTACCTCCAGTACAACACAATATTTTGAGTTAGAAACAAAACCCTTAAAATGACGTACAGTATTTGGAAATAAAGCCACAAAAAGGAAAATGTGATAACTAGGGACCGGATTTTTAGGTTTTTAAAAACACTGTTTTAGGTTTTCCATTAGATGAAATAGTTTTTTTTAGGTTTTTTGTCCAAAATATCGTTTTCGGGTAGATTAATTGGTTTAGTGAATTTGAATGTGCTACATAGGATTCAATACATAATACTTGTAAAGTTTAACTTAACAAAATTGACTTAAATTTGTGTAAACTTGCTTTAGGGCAATATTACACAATTGAAGAAAGAAAGCATAAACAATCAAAAGATGCAGTGAAAATAAGATTGCCTCACATTTAGTGGTTACAGTATGTTACTAAATATCTTTCAAGATTCTCAACTGTGAGTTGTATTGAATTACAACGTCCGTCATATACAGCATATACAGAGCAGACGTAGAAACCCGCGGAGTGCAACGTCATAAAATAACCTCAGAAGAAGAAAAAGAAGAAATTCAGGTCGTCGCCAATCCACTGCCGTAATAAACTCTATTTCATTTCTTTTTGGCATAATTAACACGTCTTCTTAAAACTCACAGTGTGACCATTCAGTATGAGTAATAGGGCAGTACTAAAGGCAAACAAGCGCTTTAAAACAAAGAAATCTATATCCTTGTTCATACACGGCAACAATGGTTGTTCGTACGAATATTTTAAAAGGAATATGCCGGTACTCTCACACTTCCTCTCTTGATACTGGCCATCCTAGATAACAATGGGTTGAACGAAACGCTGGTGGTATTAATTTCAACCCGACCAAAATTATTGTCTCTCTGCAAAATATCAATTCTCAACTGACAAACAAAAAACAACAAAAAAAAAGTAGCCTAAATTAGATATTTTAGGTTTTGTATCCCATTTAGGTATGTTTAGGTTTTTATACCCTATTTAGGTATTTTTAGGTGCCACAGAATTAATGTGGGTGAAACCGATGGACATGATTCGAAAAAGTGTATGAGCGCTTTTTGTTTTGGAAGTAAGGAAAAAAAATAGGTAAAAACCTAAGAATCCGGTCCCTAGTGATAACATAAACCGAATCTTTGGTCTTCAATGTATGACTATTAATCCGTACGGGAACATTATCCGTGATTACATTAAACGGCGTTCGCTGCATGTATATTTATAATGTATATATATGTATATGAGGAGTGTCTGTTCAAAACGCGTTAAGTCTACCTCCGATCGTAATGTAGTTTTTTGCGGATTCGCATTCTCTGAGGTGTTCTGCATGATACAACATAATGTTTTTGTTCTAAATCGCAACCTTTCCCCATTAAAATTGAGCCTGAAATATGGGGTTCGATACAAAACGCATTCAGTCCAGAACTTGGTTCGGTGCAAATTACGTTGAGTCCACATTTTAGACGCGATCACGTTCGAAACAGGACGTCTATTTTTTGCAGGTGTTCTTCTAATGAAAGGGGTATTCAACAGACGCCGAAACAGATGTCATTAGCGGTCAATAATGGATTTTCCATGATTTAACAAACATGCTTAAAAAACAGAAATTGTTTAAATTTAGACAATTTGGTACTTCGGCAATAGTTCACTTTGTATTAATGCGATCCGATGTGATCGTAATTCTTAAGTAAAATACTAACTTTCATCTTTTTAAATGGTTATTATTGTAGTGTTGGGTCAAAACGCGTTAAGTCCCTTACTTTCGAAACTTTAACTATCAATAAAAGATGTAAATGAAAAGAATGATTTGACACACCCAATACATTTAACTATATATTAATTACTGATTCTGATCAGAAAAAAATATTGCAAATTCGTTTGATAGTTTTGCTACAAAGAGTTTTTCGTCATTCCTGAAAAATCATTATTTTTGGACTAAACCCGTTTTGAATCGACACTCCTCATATATATTTTGTGTGGGGGTTATATAGAAGACTTTATTTTAGTTGAATTACTTTTAGCACTTTATTATGTCAGTATGTCTTACCGGTCATGGAAACCACCATTAACGGCCGTGGGTGTCGGCCTGCTGACCACATGCCCCCCAATCATGCCATCTGCCTATGGTAGATGACGCAGTGGTCGGGTGGTAGGCCTTGTCCCTTGAGGGACGTAGCGCCAGAGAGTTTGTTTTCTTATGGTAAACTACTTGTGAACAAATCTTCATCCTCATACAGAAGTTCATTAAAGTCTTTTCACAACAGTTTTGTGTGAGCTTGAATATTTGAGGGATTAGTGAAGTTCTCTACTTTTCTTAATTTCATTGCCTAAACGATGATCTGAAGTCTGTGTAGTAAATCCTTAACATGAATTTGTTCCTGAAACCTAAGTTGAACCATTTACTTTTATAAGGGTCTAAGTGCCGAAATCTTGATCATCTATCTGTATAAAAACGAGTGTATGTGTCTGTCCTTTATGCATTACTGCACCATTCATCCAATTGCCATGAAACTTTGGGAAGTTGTTGAGTACACTCCCACGAAGGTTTCTGGCACAGTATATTTTTAATTTTGGCTTTCGTTTGTGAGTTATGAGGGAAAAACAGGAAAGAAACTTGCATTTTTTGCGCTTTTGAAGCATCAGTTTTCAGTAATACATTTCAGTTGTCAAATCAATTGCAAATGACTTTGCCTATTTTTGTCATACCTTGGAAATAAAAGCATCGCATGTTTGGGAACATTTTATTCAGCTGAGTAACATTTACAAATAAATGTACAAATAAGTAGTTTGCACATTTCTTATCACCAGGGCCCGGATTCTGATGACCTAAAATTGTTTGCAAAATGACCTATAAAATGACCCTAAATTTTAAAGAAAATGACTTAATAATCATAAAAAAAATTACCTAAAAACTGATATTTTATTTATAAAAAATTATTGTACACACAAAGTTATAGACTAGATTCTACATAATTGTAAAAACTGTAATGTTGTAAATGTTCTTTTCTCATGGAAATTGATACTGACACTGAGGCGCTGGCGAGTCAAACTTCTGCATTTCGTTTTGCGGTCTGCCGGATTATATTGTTGTTTATTGAGGGTAAACAGTAGTTTGCACTCTCAGATCCAAGCAGGTGGCAGACTCTGGTGCCAAGACAATCTAATAACAATAGTAACATAATACAAAATTTTTGCGTTTCTTTGATTCTCACTTCCGACTGAGATATGTCAACACTTTAAAGCCGAATTTTTCCTTCTTGCATTAAACAAACAACACTTCAAAGACAGCACCGCTAGCGATGAAAAAAAAAATTATTACACTCAATGTAAATACATGAAAATGACTAAATAAGGAAGCAAGTGACACGATAATGACAAAATAATGACCTAAAATTGAAATAACTGCCCTAAAAATATAAAATTGCAAAAAATGACCTCATAAAAATGCATTCCTATATTCTAGAGGCCATGATTAGGATTTATCCACAAGTTGGCAATGTCTATGCAGCATCAATAAAAAGATGACATGTCATTAGAATCCGGGCCCTGCTTATCACCTTCTTCTCCTTCACTATATGTCATATATTATGATTTAGCAAGTAGTTAATTTCATTAAGTACAAATCTTGCAAACCTCACACAGCCTCAACAAAAATTTAATTTACTCTGCCAGCACTTCCCAATGCTCTTTTCCAGCAGGTGACAACAACAGGTGCAACAATTGCCAAGGAAAGCGATGTGAATTACAGTTCAATCACAAGCACGATTTGACTGTTGGTAAAGGAGGAAAAGAATAGACAGTTTTTAATTTGTTTGTTTTTAACGAAAATTAAGATGCATCTAAATCTTAAGAAGTAATTACCATAGATTCTTCTTTATTTTCTTGGTTATGTAAAATACAACTATGTAGACTTAGCTTCAGTTTATTCACCTCAAAATTAGTTGATGCTAAGTGTAGATTCTACCAGGTAGATTCTATGTTTTATTCACTTTACCCATTGCATGTAATGGGTTTATTCTGTTATGGTTATTACTAGGGACCGGATTCTTAAGTTTTTACCTATTTTTTTCCTTACTTCCAAAACAAAAAGCGATCATACACTTTTTCGAATCATGTCCATAGGATTCACCCACATTAATTCTGTGGCACCTAAAAATACCTAAATGGGGTTTAAAAACCTAAATGTACCTAAACGGGATATAAAACCTAAAATATCTAATTTAAGCTACTTTTTTGTCTTTTTTGTTTGCCAGTTGATAAGTCGATATTTTGAGAAGAGAGAATTTTTGTCGGGTTGAAATTAATAGCACCAGCGTTTCGTTCAACCCAATGTCGTCCAGGATGACAGTATCAAGAGAGGAAGTGTAAGAGTACCGGCGTATTCCTTTTAAAATATTCGTACGAACAACCATTGTTGACGTCATGTGAGGTTGAAAGGACATTTTCTGCCTTCAAATGTATTCTAAGAGATAACAGGAAGAACTTCACAGTTGAGAATCTTGAAAGATAGCCTATTTAGTGATATACTGTAACCAGGAAATGTGAGACAATCTTATTTTCACTGCTTCTTTTGATTGTTTATGCTTTCTTTCTTCAATTGTATAATATTGTCCTAAAGCAAGTTTACACAGATTTAAGTCAATTTTGTTAAGTTAAACTTCACAAGTATTATGTATTGAATCCTATGTAGCACATTCAAATTCATTAAACCAATTATTCTACACGAAAACTATATTTTGACAAAAACCTAAAAAAAACTATTTCACCTAATGGAAAACCTAAAACAGTGTTTTTAAAAACCTAAAAATCCGGTCCTAGTTATTACCAACTCAAATATTGAACATTTTCCTATTTCTTATTTGTAATACATTTGTATATGAAAATTGCAAAAAGCAATATGAATTCAGATAATAAAATGCATTCCTGTATTGCAGGAAATATTTGATGACATGATTTTACATGATCGAACAGATCCTTACAAATTAAAAACATATGCCTAGTACATTACCTGTACATTATAATCTTGCTTGGATTCCTCCGTAAATTTAGACTTTGTTCATTCCTTTGATTTAGAAATTATAGAATTGATACATTTTAAATAATGTTTATAAGCTGTTTGTTCATACTGTATGTATGTGAGGTTTTTTGGTTCTGAAATAATGTTGTTCTTGTCTTTTGCAGCCACAACAAATTGTACAGCCTGGTAATGGCAGCAGTATCCAGTTATCGGAGACTGGAGTGCCTGCAGGAGAGCCATCGTCGGAACTGCAACAAGTCTACAATGAATTAATAAACGATGACAATTTCAGCATAGGAGGAGGTACAGAGCCAGAGTTCCCTCATGCAAAGCTTGCCTTGCTGGATGACAAAATCTCGAGTCCGCGTTGGGTCGTCCCTGTGTTACCAGAGCAAGAGTTGGAAGTTTTACTACAGGCCTCCATAGACCTATGTCGTAAAGGTTAGATACTTCAACATACATATTTATTCCTTTTTCTTAAATATTTCTCTACACCTCATTGTGATTAATTTGTAGGGTTAGACATTTTTGCATGATTTCAGACTCAATTTAATTTTGAAATTTCAGAAAATGAGAAATTCAGTGCTTTCAATTTAACTTTTGAGTACTTTCAAAATGATTCTAATGATTCTCAACCATACAAGTTATTATTAGGAGCTTAATTTTTTTTTTGTGAAATAGATGGTTGATTTCTGTGTATACTTCTATTTATCAAATATTTTGCACAATAAGTTGTAATGAAGTGCAAAAATGGTTAAATGAAGCTTTCCTCCGTGGAGATAGAAAAGGAGCTCATGCTACTATGAAATTGAAAAATAAATTATCACATTAAGTTACAATAGAATCGGCCATTGCAAAAGAGATATGTGTCACATTTTGTAAAAAATGAGTTACACACTGAAAATGGAGATTCCGTTTACCTATAGTCGTTTCTACTTCTGTTAGAGTAGCCCGAAGAGTCTATGTAAGAAGTTCAGGAGTACATCTTCGAATATTGCTGCAATGAAATATTGCTGGTTTACATGGTAGATAGCTTTTTTTTCTTTTTCCTGTAAAATATTAATTTTGTGACTTGTGATCCTTTTTAAGTGATTGTTTCAATTAGGAATTTATAATTATTATGATAACTGTGGATTTAATTTGTTTAATAGTGGCATTTTGAGCATCTGTGAAGTTAAATATAGATATAGGAAGCTGTTTTATAAAATTGTTGTGATTATCGCTCGTTACCTAAAAAAGCATGGTCCCTACTGATCGTACTGGGTGTACAGTCAGCATGAGTTGTGCCTCCATTTGGTCATTAGTTGTCGCATGAAATTAGGCAATGACTTTGATTCCGTCACAAATCGAGGTTATATTATCAAGATTTGGCAGGCTAATATGGCACCTGAACAGATTGAAAGTACATGATGCCATGTCAATTGAAAACAGGGTGAAGATGGATATGTGCTCTAAGCAGGGTTGTTATGAAAAAGCTGGCCTGGTTTTACCCGTTTTTATCCACTTGTAAAAAGCCAGGCATTTTATCCGGCTAAAATCAAATTGAATAAAAATAATTAAAGTTCCTTTCATGTTTTTATTTCCAAACATCACAAATTTAAAAGTTACAAGCTCAGAAACCTGAAATTGTATTTAGTGTAATTTAATACAGTGTCCCACGCCAAGAGTTGGCCAATGACACGGGTTTCTGCGTCACGGTGGGCACAGCAAATAAAGCCGCGATCGGTGTAATGATTCAGGTTCTCACATTTACAGTTAAAATTACAATGAAAATAGCCATGTACCTCATCACAAGAGATGTTGAAAATGTTCTCCTCTTGCATCCACACAATACTGGCACCATTTTAGGAAATTTTCTTTTACGCGCATAAGTTCAGCTTCCGAATTAGAGTTAATTTTTCTTGTGATATTGTCTTCAAGTTCTTCTAATGTATGGGAAATTGACCTATACACCTTATTTTTGAAGTTTCCCCATAAATAATAGTCACATGCTGTTAGAAGAACTTAAAGACAAAATCACAAGAGAAATTAACTCTGTCTCGGAAGCTGAAATTATGCGTGTGAAAGAAAATTTCCTAAAATGGTGCCAGTTTTGTGTGGATGCAAGAGAAGAACATTTCCAACAGCTCTTGTGATGAGGTACGTGGTTATTTTCATTGTAATTTTAACTGTAAATGTGAGAACCTGAATCATTACACCGATCGCGGCTTTATTTGCGTAGATATTTCACCCGATCGCTCGGGAGTTGGAGCTCTGCCCGGCGCATCGCAGAATCCCACGTCATCGGCCAACTCTTGCGTGGGACTCACTGTACCACTTCACTGTGTAATTCCCAGCAATAGTTAATTACTGAATTTACTCCAATATAATGCACCCTCGAATTTAATGTGCACCCTGATTTTGAAACTTAACATCATAAAAAAAGAGTTTGTTAGTGAATGTAATGCGCATCAATAGGAGGATATTTTATTTAGAATTTTGTCATAGTATTTATAGAATAATGAACCAACACATAAACATTTACAGTTAACTGCCAGTTTTAGGCCTACAAGTAGGCCTATAGGCATGGCTCATCATTATTCACTAATGTGTTCATCACTGGAATCCTCGGAGGTGCTTATTTTTTATTGCTAAATGGACAAACAAAACGTTAAATGAATGTTTCACAATAAAAGCTGATACCGCTCCTAAATGAGTTTAAAATTGACAATGCACAATATTCCACATTTGCACTATAGAACTGACAAAAACAATTTTTTCATTATGTTTCAGAAATTAAATTTCATATGGTGTAGGCTAACGATAAAATGAACAAAGTCGAGAATTATGGCAATGCATTGTTATGTAGATCAATATTACCTCCGACCTAAGAAACGGATTTGTACTAGAATTTAATGCGCACCTCAGTATTGAAATTTACAAATGGACAAAAATATTCAAGTAAATATGGTAAATTCACCATTCATCATAAGACTCTTGCATATTTGCTTTATTCTTCCTGTTTATGTATACAAGCTTCTGGGCTTTTTCATTGCCTAGTCTGTTTCTCAATTTTGTTTGTATTAACCCAAATGAAGAAAATACTCTTTCGATTGATGCAGAACTGGCCGGCATATGTTGTAAAGATTCTATGGCTTGACAAAATTCTAGCGATAGGTGATTACGCTTCAGATTTGTGTAATTGATGGAGAAATAAGTATAAAAAATCCCTTTAGGTAGACCTACAGGGCACAGGCTGAGGTAGATTTCATAGTGTTTTTAATTAATTTATTGGGGTAAGTGTAGAATAAAAACTGAAATATTTTTTATAAAAAGAGAGTTGTTAATTATGTATTAATTGATATCTCTTATTATTTCATTTTTAATTTGGCCAAGGATTATTGTTCTAAAGATATTTAACTATTATTTTTAATATTTCAAACTCTATTTCATTGGTAATCTTATCCTCAGTTGGTCCTCATGAATTCATTTCGGCATGCCTATTTAACTAGTTGTTGATTTAAAGATTACTCATCAAAAGCTTTTCAACGACACCCCACAAGACTTGGTTTTAAAAATTTTGAATTTCCACCCTCACCCCCACAACCACTGAATTATTGGTGTCTAATTTATGCAGACAGTTTCCCTCTAAACCCCATAGGGCCCTAAATATAATTTTTTCAAAATTTCAACCTGCTCCCACCTCCCCCAACCAGGAAAAATTGATTTTAGCTGGCTAAAATCATGATTTATTTATTTATTGAATATACAATTACTTAAACCCTATTCCACCCGGAGGTATATTAGGGTTATAGTTACAAGACAATATATTTGCAATATTACTATTTCTTATCCATAGGCTGGATGCAGGCCTTACTACTCTAAGAAAACAAGATAACTAATATATTATATTATAAAAGAAAACTATAACATCTTAAAAATAGAACACAAAAACTTTTGGAATTCTCTATAACAGCATTTTTTCCTAAAAATATCAAAGAGTGGTTTATCTAATTTCTTTTTACAATAATCTAAGTGTGCGTCCAATATTCTTCTTTTATGCTCTAGGACTGGGCAATGAAAAATTAAATGTTCAACAGTTTGTAGTTCAGTACATATACATTGATAACCGTTCTGTCTTTGGATCATGAAACGTTGAAAGTAAAAACCAAATTTGCCATGCCCAGACAGAAACTGAGTGAATATGTAGTCCGGTTTTACACTCGTACAGCGTAGGCGACACTCAACTGTTGGAAAGAAGATTTCTCTCGTAGTGGTCCCTTTGGAGCTGGACACCCAATGCTCATTCCAAGCAGTCCTAATATAATCTCTAAGTTTATTCTTAGCATAAGATAGGGGACACAATTTGTAGCTAAAATTTAAATTCGAGGTCGCAGCATTTTTTGCCAATTCATCAGCTCTTTCGTTCCCTAATGTGCCCATATGGACTCGTACCCAGGATAAACAAATGTGTTTCTCGTATGATATTATCTTAGTTCTAATTTCTGCTGCCAAGGCATTTAAATTGAACTTGTTGTTTATAGCAGTAAGTGCAGTTTGTGAGTCACTGAAAATGCAACAGTCAGAATTTTGAGATTTAGACCATAAGACAGCCTCCTTTATAGCAAAGAGCTCTGCTTGTACAATTGAGCACTCTGTAGAGAGTCTGGCCATTTGTGAATACATTTCCCTACCGCAACAGAACACCACAAAAGCACAACCGATTTTATCCACCATTCCTTCTCTGCAGAATTTTGAACCGTCTGTAAAAATCTCCAGATTGTGATTCCTGGTACATCCATTGTTATTAACAAAATTATTGAAGTAAGCAGGATGTCCGGCAGTAGTAAAGTGTGCTGGTCTTTCGATATCCAAACGCAAGATTGCGTCTTCATATGTGAAGCCTTTTCGGAGCAGCGTAGTTTCTGCTTTTGCAATACCAGACAAATATACCGGCTCAATGCCCGCAATTACTAAAGCGGCATCTGTGGAAACAGTTCTATATGCTTTAATAATCCTCAGAATAAAGCCTCGTATTTGTGCTAATTTATGCCGAGCCCAGCTCATATCAAAACATTTCCTAAACACCGAAGCACAATACAACACTAAAGGTTCAACTGCTGCTCTATAGATAATTTTCAGAACTTCTGCATTGAGACCCCACGTTGGTCGAGAAGCAAAAGCCAGCTTATTGAGTAGAGTGTTGGATTTGCTAGCAACATTGTCAAAGTGAGGTCTAAATGTCATTTGTTGATCCAAGATTACTCCTAAGTAGGACATCTGATCTACAATTCGAATGTGTTCCTGATTCATTTTAATTATTGGCTTTTGAATTCTCCTTTTTCTAGTAATAATCAGAGCAGTTGTTTTCAGCGGATTAAAATGGAGTTTGTTATCAGAACCCCACTGACATAATTCTTCTATTATTGTGTTGACCTTGTAAGTCAAATTAGGCACAGTTTTAGCTTTACACATCAATAGAGCATCGTCTGCATAAGCATATAATTGACATCCTTCAGGAAGAGATATTTCTAACATGTTGTCATACAAAATATTCCAAAAAGTTGGACTACAGGACGAACCTTGAGGACAACCTTTTGTCAATGACCTTTGTAATGGAATTGCTCCCAATTTTTAACTGAACACTGCGGTTTTGAAAATAACTCTGAATTAAGCTGTATAGATTTCTTGGACATTTCTTCCGTTTTAACTGCACCAGAATTTTGGGCCACCAAGCATGATCAAAAGCACCTGTAATGTCCAATGATATTAATATTCCGATTTCTTTCCTTTTAAGAACTTCCTCAGACCACTGCCTAACAGATAGCACAGCATCTTCTGTGGATTTATTCAGTGTAAAACCAAATTGATTGTCACTGAGAAATTTTTTACTGTATAAGTGGTATCTTAACCTATTGTTCAAAAGCTTCTCCAAAATTTTACCCATTACAGGTAACAGAGAGATGGGCCTAAAGGATTTGATATTAAATTTATCCTTTGACTTAAGTTTAGGTATAATTTTCACTCCTGCCTTTTTCCACCCTTCAGGAAATGTTCCCGGTTCCAAACATTTGTTAAAAAGGTTCACAAGTAGCAATGGAGAAATATGAAAGATGTTCTTGATTATATTAGCTGAAATTCTATCCAAACCAGGAGCCTTGCTGTCGTTTTGGTTTCTAATAACATTTTCAATTTCCTTGATGGTGAATGGGACATCATCTTCGGTACTGGGAGGAAGAATAGATTCTTCCCGAATTTCTTGTTGATATTCATTGTCTTGAGTGTCATTGGGAAAGAAACTGCGTACCAAGATGTTGGCTGTTTCTAATGTTCTCGAGAAACCTTGTTCAGTTTTAATGGTGGTAAGTGTTTGGTTGTAGTTCTTGGGCTTACAACATATCCTACACACTTTTCCCCATGGATTATGGCATGTCTGAACAGAGCATAAATCTTTCCAACATTGGAATTTAGCCTCCTTAATTTTAGTTTTATATTCTTTTAAGACAGTTTTATATACCGATTCATATCTGACGAGAAGAATTTCATTCTTGCATCTGTTGAATCTTCTGTATGAAGCGAGGACTCTTTTCCTTAGAATATCTAACTCGATATTCCACCAATAGTTTTTAACTGGTTTCTGAGATATTTTTGGGAGATGTTTCTCACAGATATTAGCAATTGTATTCATGATCTGATTAGTTATTTCATTTAACCCATTCCCGTTTTGGACATCGGAGAGATCCGTATATTGTTCCATATCTCTTGCAACTGCTCTATTGAATGTAAGATTTTAGATTTTCCTGGCGAAGAGTATGAATAAATCTTTCCCGGGTAAACAAGTACGACCGCCTCCATAAAAAGCACGACATTAACGCAGAAGGGGACACGAGACGCACAATCGTCAACCTGACTGACAAACAGCTAGATGCTGCTGCTATATCTGCTCTTTCCAAGGGTCTTAATTTCGCACCTACACCTAGGGTAATTCCCACCATTGATATCATCAGCGGAATTGAGCAAGCAGTTAAGGCTTTCCCCGTTGATACCGCAGACGAGATTCGACAGGAAGTCAGCCTGGCCCTTAAAAGGACCGTTCCACCGAAGTCCAACATGAAACGGGAAGAACGTGAAGCACTGAGAGACCTCCGTAATGACAGTGACACTGTAGTGTTGCCAGCAGACAAAGGGAATGCCACTGTACTGTTGAGATCATCGGAATACGATACGAAAATACGTGAACTCCTTCACGATCCTGCATATAAGCTCCTCCAACGAGATCCAACACTTACTATCGAACGGAAGACTTCAGGTCTGATTAAGAGATCTACGCTGCCTGAGGACATCAAAAAACAGGTGACGCCACATGGCTCAGTACCTCCTAGACTGTACGGACTCCCGAAAATTCACAAAGAAGGAGTCCCTCTACGACCGATAGTCAGTGCAATAGGAGCTCCAACATACAGACTCGCGAAACATCTGTCCAAGCTACTGCAGCCTTTAGTGGGGAGATGTATACATCATGTGAGGAACTCAACTGAGTTTGTCAACACTCTCAAAGACATCACAGTCAATAACGGTGACTTGCTGGTCAGCTTCGACGTAGTCTCGCTGTTCACACGGGTGCCTGTAGAAGATTCACTGGAACTACTTGAACCACACTTCAGCCATGATATAATACAGCTATTCCGACACACCCTGACTTCCACATACTTTCTCTACGGCGGGAAATATTATGAACAGACCGACGGGGTAGCTATGGGATCTCCGCTCTCTCCGGCCATAGCTAATCTATACATGGAGCATTTTGAGCAGAAGGCGCTTGAAACAGCACCCTATAAACCCACCTGCTTCTACAGGTACGTGGATGACACCTTTGTAATCTGGCCTCATGGACAGGAGAAGCTCCAAGAATTCCTCGACCACCTCAACAACATACACCAGAGTATCACTTTCACGATGGAGATAGAAAAAGATGGCTGTCTTCCATTCCTTGACATATTAATACAACGTAAGACCAATGGCACACTAGGTCATAGGGTGTATAGAAAGAAGACTCACACCGACCTTTATCTCAACGGCAATAGTCATCACCACCCAGCGCAACGTAGAGGAGTACTTAACACCCTCATCAACAGAGCAATCTCCATTTCGGACAAAGAAAACCTGCCTGATGAACTGAACCACCTGAGGAGGACATTCTTACAAAATGGATTCCATGAAAGGGAAATTCGATTGGCCCTGAAAAGGACCGTTCGTCAGGCAACACCTCCAACACGAGACCCTGACGACACTAAAAGCACTGCAGTACTGCCGTATTTCGGTAACTTATCACAGAGATTAGCCCGAATCCTGAGGAAATGGAAGATCAGAACAGTCTTCAAACCACCTATGAAGACCAGAAGCCTCTTGAGACAGGTGAAAGACGACTTAGGACTCAGAACACCGGGTGTGTACCGCATCCCCTGTGAATGCGGCAGGGCTTACATCGGGCAGACTTCACGGACTATTGACCAGCGCTGTTCTGAGCATGCCCGCTGCATCAGACTCTTCTATCCCGATAAATCTGCGGTGGCAGAACATACCATCAACTTGGGATCCGGGCACAGGATTGATTTCGCAAACACTACAATCCTTGCGAAGACTTCAAGGTTCTGGGACAGATTAATCAAGGAAGCGATCGAAATTAAGCTTGAGGCTAACAATTTCAATAGAGACGGAGGCCTCAGCATCAACCCTGCCTGGAATCACTGTCTCAAACAACTAAAAGACAGTAGAAGCCGATTGGCCGAAAAAAAGACGATGGAAAAATGAACTGGCGCCTGATTGGTCGACTCCTCGCAACTCGCGATCTGTATATATACCACCTCGGCATGACAGACTCGACACTTCAGTATCCCTGAGGATGGAGGCAGCGTGGGCCTCTGAAACGTCGGAGACACTTGATCTTCAAACCTGGCTGTCTACCCGGGAAAGATTTATTCATGCTCTATTGAAGTGAGACCATTTAATATTTTTAGTTTTATATTTTCTTGTTAAGTAATGTTCTGCAGATAAATTATGCTTACCTACATTACTCTGTAATGTAAGAATTATTAGACTGTGGTCGGATAGCGTAGGGGCTTCATTAACTTTCCAGCTGGTAATGCATGGCAACAAAGGAGAGCTACAAGCACTAATATCAATAAAACTGTGGGAGTTCCCACGTCTGTACGTTGGAGTTATGCCATCATTAAGAATAGTTAAGTTATTAGCGCAGAAAAAATCATAAAACATATTTCCCCTAATATCAGTAATGGGGCTACCCCATGCACTGTGCTTTGAGTTAATATCCCCTGTAAGAAGGAAAGGCTTTCCCCTCAGCTCATCATGTCTGTACCTCAGAGCCAAACGAGCGTAACTACCAAAAACTAAATTTTACAGGAGGAGCGAAAAACAAAATTATGAACAATAAAGGGGAATGGAGTTACTACTTTTTGGCTCTCAATATCTTGGTTTCTAATGAAATTATGGATTTAATATTAATTGGTTCTATAGAGGTCAATAAGTTAGTACAGAATATGAAAAAAACAAAAAAATATGAAATTTGGAGTTACGTTCCTTTGGCTCTGAGGTACAGATATATAGTCTGTAAAGTGTTTATTTCATCTGTCAGATCTTTACCTGGTTCACAATAAACATTGCAAATATAAATGTCACTGCCTCCCCAATTAGCAGAAACTACAACTCTGTCAGGGGAACAAAACTGAGCTAGATGCAGAACATCTGAATACTTTGTGATTGTAGCAGTTCTTGGTCTTTCAAGAGGATTGTCATTTCTGAATCCAGAGTAGGTATACACGTTGCAGTTTGAATCGAAGCCTTTAACCTGATTTCTAATGGTATTAGGTTCCTGTACACAAAGTATTTTGATCATATTAGAATTGGGTGCTGCGTAAAAATCGGAGGTATTAAGTAATTCATTTGTAGGCACCAAGGATTTATGCACATTTTGAGTGAATATTGTTAAGCTAGCCATAGTTAATTTTTGAAGTTATGATTTCGACCATCTTCTTATAAGCAGGACAATTTATGTACGTGGCCTCGTGTTGAGTATTGGTGGGCTTAAAATTTACTCTTCCAGACATTTTACTGTTGTATTTTACACAATTAATACAACTGATCTTGTTCTGTGGACAGTCCTCAATTCCATGATCTTCTGCACACTTTTTACAATGCCTTCCATTAGCACAATCTTTACTCAGATGACCATAACCACTGCAAGTATAACAACGTGTGACAGGAATATGGTCTTTCACCGGACAACGATTGTAGCCGATGTATAGCTTTCCCCCTGTTTTCACCGCTTTGTAGATCGTTGGAGATACTCTGATCACGGCAAACTGAGTGAAGTTGTCACGAGATTTTTTCATGAATCTCACTTCCATTTGTTCAGAAGGATCCGATAAGCATTCTTTAATACCCTGGTTTTGATTAACAATGTGCTGAATCAGGTCCTCTTTATCAATATCTAAATCAATTCCATGTATGATTATTTCCGGATTGAGCTTTTTCGGAATTCTGGCTGTTAAGTGTACGCTTCTCGATTCTACAGTTTTCACAAAACTTTCACACTCCTCTTTGTTTCGAAGCTCAACTACTACACTCTTGTTTCTCACTTTCTGCACTCTGTTTATGCCAACCTGAATGGACTTATCTGTTGCCTCTTTCATTATCTTCAAGGTTTGCTCAGAATCCTGGACTACATCAGTCGTTTTCGGTGATACAATTACAACATGTTTTGTTTTTGCTGGTTTTGTTACTTGAGCATATGAGATCGGTAGAATGGAAGACTCCTCACCAGCACAAGAAGACTTTTCCATTAGACGTTGCTTGAAAGTGCCTAGCACGTCTTTAACTACATTCAATGAATTCATCACCACTTCACACCACTTACGATCAGTCCTTTTATCCTTATTTAGCACTTCAAATATCTTTTTTATTTCGTTTTCCGCGGAGCAAAACAAATCCGGAACATCCAGATTCACGGCCATCTTGACTTTGTCAAATCATGATTTTAACCAGCTAAAATTGAAAAAAACCACTTTAGCCGGCTTTTTTTAAACCCTGGCTCTAAGAGACCATCAGAAGACAAATTGAAGCTTCAGAAAAACAAAACAGAAAGATCAGAATGTTGCCTTTGTTCATGCAATGGAGGAAAATCCTTTCTGTATTGTGTCAATTAGAAGTTGCACAATGAGCTATCAACTCCATGTTGCAGGTTTGTATCATCATTATGCTGCCAAAAGACATGATCTTCATCGCATCCATTGAGAAATCTGCGTATGTAACGCTCTACAGGAGATTCTTATGCCACCAAATGTTTGGGGTGCTACTATTTAAGTTGATGAATATTGTTGGGAGCTGACGAGATGATCCGTGATTTGGTGGTGGCATGCAGGGGGAAGACGGTGTTGTGCTATAACTGCACATGTAGGGGAGCGCTGCTATTGGCTGCAGATAAGAGCTCCCGAGTTTGGCCAGGGATCATCTCGTCAGCTCCCAACTGTAGATGTTTGCATATGATCCATGTAAGGACCTCACCCGTTGGTGCTTCAGTGGCATTCATTATGACTAGGGCCCGAATGTTGACGACATAAAAAATTTAAGAATGACTTTATTAAATTACATAAAACTGAAGAAAATGCAGCATAAAATGAAAAAGATCTTATAACTTATTGTAATCTCTATAATGAATGTTAAAAAGATATTTAAAAATAAGTACAACCTATGTGCTTTGAATTTTTCCTGGTGCTGGTAATGTATGATATTTTCCCGGGCTACTAACCAGGTGGTGAATTGGATTGATTCCGACGTTTCGAAGCCAAACTGAGGCTTCATTGTCAAGGAGAATGAAATGCCGGGATTAGATGGGATTGTATTTATAGGACTGCTTTGAATGGGGACATCCGGATTGGAGAAAGGAATTGTTGAAGACCAACCAATCAGGAAACAGATGGGTGCTGTTTCCTGATTGGTTGGTCTTCAACAAATCCTTTCTCCAATCCGGATGTCCCCATTCAAAGCAGTCCTATAAATACAACCCATCTAATCCTGGCATTTCATTCTCCTTGACAATGAAGCCTCAGTTTGGCTTCGAAACGTCGGAATCAATCCAATTCACCACCTGGCTAGTAGCCCGGGAAAAGATCATACAAAGTACAACCTAGTCATCTACAAACATTTTTGAGCCGTTCTCTGTCTATTAAGAAAATAATTTGTCAAATACCTTTTTTTTCCAGTACTGGTATTTTGAAATAAGTGTTTTTATGAACTACTATTTAAGACTTGGTGATGTAATTTCACAAAATAATATGAATAGGTGACAAAATGACCCAAAAAGACAAAGCTCTTCCAAAAATGATCTAATTCTTCAAAGTTAAAGAAAATGCTCTTTTAATTTAAAAAAAAATGCAAAATAAAAATATTTGTAAATGTGATGTCTAAATCGATGTTTATACAATTGGAACTTTGCACCAGACCACTCAATAGAAAGATATGTCATCATACATCAGATTCTGAGCCCTAGTTATGACAAAAGCTACATCCAGCAGACTCGTCAGTTCAGCCAAATTACTTGTGGTGTGTTAGGGTGGCTAGGCACAGCTGGACCTGGAGAGATGGTTGAGATAATGGTTGAGAGATGCAATACAGGAATGCACAGGAATATGTCAAACAAGTAGTTATTCCCAGTGTGAGAACCATTTTCTTTGTGGAAGAAATCCCACTGATCGAGTTGGTCCAGTACAACAGCACTATCCATACTACTGGTTTTGTGCAAGGTTTCTTCAGTCTTCATTGTGACATCATTGTCCTTGACTGGCCCCCAAAGCCTCCTGACTTAAATATTATTGATCATATTTAGGCATGAATGGTTCAAGAATGGGTCCCTACACAAGAGAGAACTAGAGCTGATTTGTTATGACTTAAGGCCTGTAAGTTGATGAAATTACATTTTTTTTTTTTTTTTTTTGACATCACAGACAATACAGAATGTTGTATAAATAGTCCTTCCTCAAAATGAACAGAAATAGCCTACTATTTATTTATACTCTACTGTTTTTTTTTATGAAATATCCATTCTTTCATTGCATTTTCCCAATTTTGTCTTCAGAATGGACTTTTCCAACATTACAGACAAAGCATTCTCATAATTCCTTAGCGATGAGGCATTCATTAATAAAATACAGTGTGTTTCATGTACGAGTCGGCCAACCATGCAGGTTTCTGCGTTGTGGCGGCCACAGCTCTAACTCTCCGAGCGATTGGGTGAAATATGTTTGCAAATAAAGCTGCTAACCGTGTACTGATTAAGGTTCTCACAATTATAGTATAATTATAATGAAAATAACCACGTATCTCATCACAAGACATGCTGGAAATGTCCTCCTCCTGCATCCACACAACACTGGCACCTTTTTTTTTGGAAATTTTCTTTCACGTGCAAAAGTTCAGCTTCCAAGATAGTTCATTTCTCTTTTGATATTGTCTTTAAGTTCTTCTAATGTATGGGGGTTTGACCTCTACACTTTATTTTTGAAGTTCAAGTTCGGGTGAAATGTCTACGTAACTGAAAAAGAAATGAACAGTTAATTTCTCTTTTGATATTGTCTTTAAGTTCTTCTAATGTATGGGGGTTTGACCTCTACACTTTATTTTTGAAGTTCAAGTTCGGGTGAAATGTCTACGTAACTGAAAAAGAAATGAACTCTATCTCGGAAGCTGAACTTAATGCGCATGAAAGAAAGTTTCCTGAAAAGTTGCCAGTGTTGATGCAAGAAGAGGACATTTCCAATATCTCTTGTGATGACGTAAGTGGTTATTTTCATTGTAATTTTAACTGTAATTGTGAGAACCTGTATCTTACACCATTAGTGGCTTTATTTGCATAGATATTTCACTCGATCGCTTGGGAGTTAGAGCTGTGGCCGCCATGACACAGAAACCCACATGATTGACCAATTCATATGTGAAACACACTGTAGTAACAATAATAATAAAAAACATAATAATAAAAGTAGTAGAGGTGAAGCCAAATAATTCTGCCGCAATATGACTAGGAGGCGGAGCTATGCAGCGAAATGTTACAGAGTTTGTCGATGATTTCAGTTTAGTAGAAACTTCCTAAGGGCGGGGTTTCTTGCCAGCTGACAACAACAACAATTTTATTATGCTTTAAAGAAACTTTCATTACATACATGTATAAATACATAGGCAACATACGTAGAAACATTTTCTAACAAAGCACAAACACTCATTCACCGATACCAGCAAAAGAAACACCTACACTCAATATGGCTGCTTCAAGTGAGATATCCCTAGATTGTGATTCCCTGTTGGAACACGTGGTAATAATTAATAAAAAAACTAGGAGGACAGGGAGAAGAATGATCACATGTTGGGAAGTAGGCGTGACTTCACGGTCTTCATGTAAATTGCTTTTTTGCAATGTGGCAGAATTATGTGGCTACAGCTTTAATACAAAATACTTAAATCATGTCCTTTGTTTATTATTATTTATTATTATACTACTGAATATTGCCTTTTTTAAATACAAATCTAGAAATATTAAGACCTTTTTAAAAATTTTGTTATGTCATATCTTCATCAATTTAAAGTCTTTTTCAGGCATTTTTAGGTCATCAACTTCCAAGCCCTAGTTATGACATTGTCAGAGCCTGGGAAGATCTAAGAATGAACCTCATCAATTCTAACATGTTATTCAGTCCGTTCTTAGTTGACTTAATGACGTTTTGGTTCATGGGCACATAATTATGGTGTTAAGTAATGTTTCAGTGTATTCCAGAAGTGTTTTTGTTTTCTTTCAGAGGAGAAAGTGTATTTAGTTTGTGTTTGGTTGTATTGATTACTGTTATTATTATTATTTTATTGTTATTATGATTCATGTTTTGTATTGTTAAATGTACACGGAGATGTCGGAAGTGTAGAAAGCGAAATATTCACAGCAGAGCTGTTGGTTGCTCAATCGACCCTAACAGAAGTAGGAACAGCTTTAGGTAAACAAACAAACAAAAATCTTAAGTTGTCGGACCAGAATTAAATAAGGCAAGTGGAAATAGATTAAACTCATTCTTATGAGCTGGAAAAAGGAAGAGTTGCCAAAGGAATAGAAAGAATCTATTATTTACCGATCTATAAAAAAGGGAGATGTGGCCGAATGTATTGACTATCAAAAAATTTCTCTCTTATCAACTTAATACAATTTTTTTTGTCTAATATACTTCTTTCAAGATTAACCCCATATACCAGGCCTTTCCAACTGAGGTGCTTCCGAGGCGTAGGGCAGTAATGGTGTAGCACCAGAGGCAGCTCCACAGGTCTAGCAAGCACTCATCTTAAGATAACAATATTATTAATAACAATTTTGTGAACACATAAACACACCATTTATTCTCTACTTAGGCTATATTGTGTTTCAACCAATTTGGCAACGGAAATTCAAAGTACAGCCTGTAAGGCAACATCAGACAGAGAAGTGATGGTTTTACTTTTATTTAAATTCATAATTGAAAACATCTGTTGCCTTGAACACTGCCATGAATTTTAAAGCAAGTGCGTGAAGTTTGGGAAATTTCTGTGAATGAATACCTTTGCAAAATGAAAGCAAATCGCAGGTGTAGTGGTAGTTCCTGTATTTTTATCACCTCTGTTTGGAAACATGATGATTTTCAGGACAAACTAGGGAGTCATAAATATTTCAAGTTGAGGTGCCATGTCATTAATTTCCTTGAATGGGCATTGAATTCATTGTGGAAATTCTGTAACAACGTCTCATAATCTCCAGAGTTTTCGTAAATAGACAAATTTAATGGTTTTAATGAAGGAAAATTGTCAAAATTTCCGACTTTAAGTTGATCTTTAAATAATAAATTCTGCATTTTGAAAGCCCTTAATTCTGTCACACTTGGTGCTAATTAACTAATTTCTCCCTTGCAACTAAATATTTAAATCATTTAAGTAAGACGTTACATCCACCAAGAAAGTGAGATCAGCTACCTATCGTGCTGTCTGACGCACACAGGCAGTAGCACAGGCTGCTACGTGGGGAAGGAGAGCACTAGGCTGCCGTTGAGTGCTGCACAGAGTCCTCGAGTTGAAAAGGTCTGCCATATACAGACAAAATCATTGGAGATCATCATTGTGGATTTAGACGAAATAGATCAACCAGTGATAAAATATTTTGTATTCTTCATGTCTCGGGGGGGGGGGGGGGAAGTGGGAATATAATAAGTCTGTTCACCAGCTATACATAGATTTTAAAAGAGCATATGATTCATTTTGGTGAGAGAAATTGTACAATATCGTCATTGAGTTTGGGATACCAAAGAAGTTAGGCTGGTCAGAATGTGTCTAAATAAAACCATGTTTATATCATATAGGTTTGCCATTAAAAACGGCTTGAAGCAAGGAGATTCACTATCGTCTTTACTTTTAAATTTTGCTTTGGAATATGCCATTAGGAAAGTTCAGGAAGGCAGGCCTAGAATTAAATGACAATCACCCAATTTTGGCTTATGTAGCAAATTCATCACATAGCTTGTTTGACATGGCTTTTAACAGCAGGTGGTATGCACGTTGAAGTAGCAACCAAACTCGTTGTTAGTTTTTCCATATGTAGTAAGGGAGTTATCAGTTTTCTTCTTGATCCATGACATTTGTCTTCCTATTCTTCATCCCCTATTGTTCCTTTCTCTTGTAGATTTTCTGAGAAATGTGATATTTTTGAATAAAACACTAACATGGTACCTCTACCATCCACAGGCTGAGCTATTGATTTGAAATTACAATAAAAAATCAAAATATTGCCATAAAAGAATGTTTCTAAAATAGCGATCATCATTGTAGTAAGTGGCATTTAACATTACTAAGATAGGAAATTTTCCTGAACCAAATAAGAGCATTTGGAAATGTGGGTTTATTATTATATCACTCTTTATTATACAGAAGTTTGACTGTAAAGGGATTAGCTTTAACATTACGTGAGTCAGTTTTAAATGCCACTTTAGGTCTGTGAATGTCAATTTTTTCTTGGAAAAAATGACATTTGTCTTCCTGGTTGAGTACTAAATGGTCAGCTTCCATGGCAGGAAGGTATGTTGGTCCCCATATTCCTTACTCTTCCTGAAAATGACAACAGTGTGTTTAGGTATTTGCTGAAAGCTTGGAGTGACTTTATGTCACCCAGAGGATAGTTCAAGAATCTGTGTTTAAAATGAGTAAGTTTTTTTTTAATACACTGATTGCATTCAAGACCTTTCAATAGAGAACGGGCAGTTTATTGTCACAATAAAATCAGATAAACTTATGTAACAAAGTGCCAGAATGGTTTTGTTTAATCGGTGATAATTGCAATTATGATATACAGAAAATAAGTTCTTTTTGTAATCGATTTCAGAGTTAGCTCCAGATCGGTTCATTAAGGAGGGCGTATGGAAGAACAAGTTTGATAAGCATATGTGAAGGAATATGTGGGTAGTGTATTTGTCAAAGCTAACTGTATTGCAACTTCCAAAGCTTTATATGAACACTGTTAAACAATATGTTGTCATGAGAACTGATTTGCATTTGATAAATTCAGTTTAATATATTACCATTGGGCATTACTCCAGTACTGATTTGGGCCAAAATCAATAGGCATATAAATCATATTTGAGTTATCGTTCCTAGAGACACACGGACAGACAGACAGATATTTTCCCGTCCACCACATAATCTCAGAAAGTACCATTCTGGCACTTAATAAATTTCTATGTATGTAATAAATTTGGACAATTAATGAATCTGCATGTATTTGATTTTGTGCGTAAAACTAGTGGTCACACAGCTCTGAAATTGAACAAAATCCATAGAGCAATTATGGATCCATGTCTGTCAAATGCCTTAGAAACCAATTGATCACGAAATAAAAATGGAATGAGACCCAAGCATGTAAGGCATTTTCACAGAATCTTAAAAATATCAGCTATGCAAAATTTGGCTGTGGCTTTAAAATTCTTTTCAAAAGATAGCTTTTCCATTGACCTGTGAGCAGTTGTTTAAGTCTGTCTTCATACAAAACTTTGGCTGAACAAGAATACAGAAGATTATTGTTTTATGCTACCTAAGAAAGTCTTTTTTCTGGGATGTTTCTGTAATTATTATTTTTTTGTTGAGCTCTTTCATATAACAACTACCTCAATCTCATTAAAAGCTTTGATTCTCTCAGGCCTTTCAATAATTGATCATTTAGAAATTTGATATCAGCCCATAGCATTGAGCTTCTTGCACTAGTGCTGGTCCCTATGGTTCCAATGTATGATAGTATCTCTCCAAAGGTTAGAGGCATCATGTGTTGGTGTGTGTGTGAGTGTGTGACTACTGAAATGTCTGAATGGTGGATCTGTAACATACTCTTAGGTTACTTGATGTGTATGTAATTCACTTAGCTGATACAATCAATTATTGATATGCTTATGCCTTGCCTTTACAGGTTTGGATGTACATAGTGAGGCTTGTCAGCGGTTCTTTCGTGAAGGTCTCACAATCTCGTTTACCAAAATCTTGACAGACGATGCTGTAAATAGCTGGAAATTTAACATCCATCATTGCATTTTTCAAAACTGTGAACGACTTGTAGAATTGTGTGTAGTGAAATTAAATCAGGATTGGTTTCCTCTACTGGATTTGCTGGCCATGGTGTTCAACCCAAATAACAAGTGAGTATGCACTCTTCTATAGAGATGTGTAGATTTTAGCTTTGTCTTACTGGTAGATAGAGATTATGGATCTACCAACAAAAGTCATTTTGTAATTTTATCTGTTGGGTAAACCATGCAGCATGAAAATCGAAGGAGTATCCAGGAACTTCATAAACCCCTTATTTTTTCATTATTCATTTAAGTATTAATGTATTGGCCAAAACACATTGATGACAATAGTACAGTTACCGGTGTTTTACCTGTGATAAGAACAAGGTCTTGTAGTGCACTTATGAAGCTGTTTTCCACTACCACCAAATCTTGGAGAGGGGTTTTGTGACTGGTTCAGGATGTGGGTCGTACAAATTTTCTAGTTGAGATCAGAGGAATGATGGATTTGAATATTAGGTGGCATGTGGTTTTGCATTTGAAGGGGATTCATCTCAGCTTATTTATGATGTGTTGAACTCTCAAAGAATCACACTCGCCAACTCCTTGTCCTGCTATTAGTAAGAATAAGCATGGAACTTTTCTCAGGGAATTCTTTGTTGAAATGTTACAACTATTTTTTAACTTTATGCGAAGGTGAATATAATTGTCAGTTACTTAAATGACAATGTTTCAATACAATTTTTGCTTGCATTAAACGTACTGAATCTTATATATTATTAAGGCTTTATTTCACACTTGAACTTCAGTGAAGTTCAAGTGTGAAATATATGATGACTTCACTGTGTCACTAAGTCAAAACTTACCAAAAGGACGATCGTTTCGGTGAGTGCAGCTGATGATGGTGAGAAGTCACTCACCAAAACGATCGTCCTTTTGGTAAGTTTTGACTTACAAAATATGTGTGAAGGAGAATATTCTTATTGATTATATATAATATACACTTCACAATGTTTTCCCGATTAATTTAATCAAATACTGAATCTACTTGTTGAGTAAAGTTAATTATTATGCAATGCTATACCATTCAATAATTTTTATGCCTGCTTCAGTAATATTATGAGTAGGGTTCGGATGTTTATGACCTAAAAAAGTGGAAAATATGACTGCAAATATGCTCTTCAAAGTGACTAAATATGACCCAAAAATCCTAAATATAACCTAATAAAAGAACGTATTTTCAAAAAATAAATGTTCCAATTTAAAATATTTAAAGACACTAAATTCTCACATCACATGAATTCAATCAGATAATCACTTTTTAAAACAATTTTGGTGATTTACAGTTTTACTTGGAATGAGCTTAGGCCTATATTTTTTTTAAAATTTGTTCCTGTTTGCTTGCTTCATCAGCTTCAAATACTCGTAATTAAAATTTAAGTTACTATTAATTTGGCATAAACATTAAATTAATGAAATAAATTTCAAATTTAACTCGCCACGTAGTACATACACTGTATGATTGTGCTCTTTTGCCAAATATATAACTGAAATATGATGTTAAATTACAAATATGGCCAAAATATGACTTTATATGCAAAATAAAAACGGTCCGATTAGAATAACAAGCGTGCAATTCGTGTTTATTTTGTGTTTGCGGCGAGAACGGAGTTCAGGATAAAAATATGAAATGTCATAAACATCCGAACCCTAATTATGAGTTATCACACACATTTAATTAACATTCAGTCTTCCAAAATACAAAATTAACATTCAGACTTCCAAAATATATGACTCTTTGTTGCTGACTTAAACTCTGTAAATGCATAATATTATTTTCAATCTTGTTGCGTAGTTTAACTTCATCATAGACTTGTATTTTTTGGGGTACTTCTAGATACATGAAGGAGCATTGCGTGTAGTGAAACTTCTCAAGCGTGCTATGCATATACCCATGAGACAAATCAGATTTATCCTTCCTGAGCAAAATAACGAATATAAGCACAAAAGTAACGAATATAAGAACAAAAACTTATTTGACTATCCTGGGCGCATTATTCATGGTATAAGTTAGCGTTCAGTATGCATAACAGAGGGCAGGAGCAGTCATCATCAATAGAGTTAACCACATAGCCAGGGTATAGTTTGATAAGTTCTGTCCTCTGCTGCACATAATAAACACTTACAGTGCACATGAAAATTATGCCAGAAATAATCAAATAAGTTTTTGAATTTATATTCATTCACTCAGGAAAGGTTTTAGTTCAAAAGAATGAATTTTAGGGCTAAGCACTTTTGCGGTGGGCAGTTAATTATTCAAATCAATGTGGCTTCTACCGGTATAATGCAAATTATATTTGTTAAGCCTGTTAATTTCTGATGCAAGGAGAATACCTGTAACTGTTAATGTTCATATTTACTAGATAGTATTATGAACATGTATAATCAAAGTATCACATCCTTTGTTTTAATATTATTGAAATGAAAGAAATATAATTTAAAATGATAAATTCTAATTAATGATATTTTTCTGTTTTTGGACATTCCATAAACCAAAATGGTTTGTTATCCTTAGCAACCATTACATGTACTCTTTAAATTAATATTTGCTAATGGAAGATAGTGTCAATATCGCTTGCTCGATTTGCAATTCCAGTGACACTTTAGAAGACAACAATTTAATATTGTGTGATCAATGTAAAACCTGGTTTCATGAAAAATGTTCAGGTTTCTGTGATTGTGAAATCAAGGATTCCTTCCAGATAAGTTCCTCATGGAAGTGTAAATCTTGTGCAACTAATGTGCCAATTCATATTTCTCAGGATACCAATACTGAACAAGTATCCTGTTCGCTTTGTTTTGAGAATGAGAAATCTTTCAAAGGTTTGAAGGGTCTCAAAATTCATTGGGCAAGGACCCACCCTAACGAACCTTTTCTCCATGGGGACATACCTACGCCAGATTCTTTCACAAACTGTTTTCACGCTAATTTGTCGACTTGTAAAACAAATATTAAGGTTTTACGAAGAATACCTAAGGGTGCAAGAAGCTGTGCAGCAGATAAATTACATAATCTCATTGAACTATGTCTAACACAAAATTCAGAGAAAATTTGGCAAGATCTGTTATTCGCATACATAGCCTTCCGCGTTCCAGGAAAAACAAATAAAGGACCTGAAAAGTCTTTGGTTTCAAAAATTAAAGACAATCTTCGAGAATCAACTTTGACACCTGCATCTAATAGACCTAAAACAAAACTGTCCCTTCCCTGCTTGGTTGAAGCCAAAGTTTCAGATGGTGATATTCGAGGAGCCGTCAGACTCCTCTCTTCTGATTTAGGTGTTGCGAATAATACCAGAGAGACTTTTGAGGCACTTCTTAAAAAACATCCTTCTCCTGCCAGGTCTTTGTCATTTCCCGATCCCCCTTCTCCTGAAGATCCCCATTTATCAGTTTCTGAAGACAGTGTTTTGCATGCAATAAGAAGTTTCCCGTCTGGTTCTGCTGCTGGATTAGATGGCATACGACCTCAACATCTGAAAGATCTTACCTCTCTATCTGCAGGGGATGCTGGTAGACGACTATTGCACAGCATAACAAAACTATGTAACCTCATCTTAGAAGGCACTGTTCCTGAAGCCATCAGACCTTATTTATTTGGAGCTTCACTGATATCACTTCAAAAGAAAGATGGTGGCATCCGTCCAATTGCGATTGGAAATACTTTCCGGAGGCTTGTGGCTAAATTAGCTTGTACATCTACAAGGGAGGCACTAGGGGAATATTTTCGCCCTCATCAGCTAGGATTTGGAACTCCAAAGGGATGCGAGAAAATTATTCACACCGTTCGCACATATCTTAGCCAGAATGCAGGTAGTAATAAAGTTCTCCTTAAAATTGATTTCAAAAATGCATTCAATTGTATCGAACGAGATTCCTTGTTGGCAACTGTTAAGGAGAAAGTTCCCAACCTATTCCCCTTTCTGTGGCAAGCATATAGGACTCCATCACATCTTTTCTTCAATCACGAAACTATTCCATCTCAGAGAGGAGCACAACAAGGTGATCCCACGGGCCCTATGGTTTTTAGTCTTGCAATTCATCCCACAATTTCACACTTACAGAGTAAGTTAAATTTTTTCTATTTAGACGATGGAACTCTAGGAGATGAACCTAATATTGTACTTGAAGATTTTCAGAAGATCATTGATGAATGTGGGAATATTGGATTGGAAATCAACCCTAACAAATGTGAGCTATACTTCTGCTCTGCCAGAGACGATGACGTTGTTTCTGCTTTTCAGAAAATTACACCAGGAATTAAAATAATTTCTAGTTCTGAGTTAAACCTACTCGGTTCTCCCATCATGCTTGATGCTATGGAACATACTGAAAGACAGAACTTGGATTTGATGAAGAAAATGTTTGATAGCTTGCTTTCAGTTCATTCTCACACGGCGTACTTCCTCCTTAAAAGTTGTTTTTTTGTTCCCAAATTGACATACTTTCTTCGCACCACCCCTTTGTGGTTATATCCATCTATTACACAGGGCAACAAAAAAAAACTTTTGGAAAATTGTCCAGGGTTTTTCAGCTGAATTAGACTAATTTTGATGCCCTGAGTCCGAAAATGACCTTGGTTTTGCTCAATCAGGTCAGGATTTTTTTCTACAGAAATTTCAAAAAAATCTGTTTTTCGTAAGAAACACTCATTTCTGCTGATAAACGCCTGACGATTTTTTCCCGTTTCCCTCAAGGAATAAAAGTCAACGTATCCAAATTAATTCATTATTTATTTACTACATGAAATTTGATAAGCATAATTATCATAATATAATAAGAATGAGCGTTACATGACACAAAAGTTCAGAGTTCAAGGCAGATTTCGGCGTTTCTTCGATTTCCGAGTGTAAGCAGCTGCTGGGTTGTCTCTCTTCAGCGACCAGCAGTAGTCCGCCAGCATGACTGCGTCCCACCTCCCCTGGTACCTCTCCTCCATTTGGCGCATGTCCTGATGGAACCTTTCTCCCTGCTCGTCGCTCATCGCCCCAAGGTTTTCAGGAAACTTGTCCATGTGTGAGAAGAGGAAGTGCATCTTTATACTCATCAAACACCCGAGTTTTTGGAAGGCCTCTATCATGCTGCTGATGAGTGTGGCGTGGTTTGCTGCCTTCGTGTTCCCCAGGAAGTTGTTCACCACCTGCACAAACGATTTCCAGGCGGCGCACTCAAGCGTGTTCATGGAGTTTTGGAACTCAGTGTCCTTTATGAGCTGCCGTATCTGTGTGCCATCAAAAATGCCGGCCTTGAGCTTCTCAATGGTCAGTCGAGAAAATGCTCGGCACATGAAGTTGAAGCACCTCCCATCCTTGTCCAGAGCGCGCGTGAACTGTTTCATTAACCCAAGCTTCATGTGTGGCGGTGGGATCAATATCTTCTCCCGGTCAACAAGAGGTTCGTTTATGATGTTTCTCGCCCCAGGTACTAACTGCTCTCGCGCCGGCCACTCTTTCTTTACATAGTGCTGGACTCTGTCTCGACTGTCCCACATACATATAAAGCATGGATACTTCGTGAATCCGGACTGCTGACCTAGTAGAAAGTTCACCATCTTGAAGTCGACGCAGATCATCCATTGGTGCTGCTTATATTGGATTTTGTCAAGCACATACTTTACTGCTTCATATTTCTCTTTGAGAGTTGTGGAGTGCGCAAGAGGGATTGAGGCGATCTGGTTCCCGTTGTGGAGGAGCACACACTTCAAAGAGCACTTCCAGCTGTCAATGAAGAGTCGCCAATCTGTCGGATCGTATGTAGGAGCGCCGAGTTTATGAAGAAGACCGGCGACATCTCGGCAGTACACGAGGTCTTCCTCCTGGCAGAAGTAGCCCATGTACTCCTCATGCCTTCTACGGAAGAAAGTGATACGCGTGTCCTCGCCAAGTAGATTTTTCTCTTTGAGTCTGGAGGCCAACAGCTCTGAGGAAGTCTTCGACAAACTGAGATCCCGAACCAGATCATTAAGCTCACATTGTGAAAAGGGCTGCGGACCGTCTTGTGTTACATACTCCTGTTCTGTATCTCCTACGTCGTCTGAAGTGGTGGCCTCGTCGTCGATGTGAGGAAGCTGTGTGAACGCTGGTACAGGTATTTCTTCGCAGTGAGCAACTGGACGGCGGGCAGATGGAAGATCGGGGTACTGGAGGCTGTGCCGATTCTTCCGGTTGATGCCAGTAGTATTGATGGCGCAGAAGTAACAATCCGATGCATGGTCAAGCGGCTCCCTCCAAACCGTCGGAATCCCAAACTTCAGTGAAGTTTTGGCGCCCTTAGTCCACCGCCTGAGGTATTCCACGCACGTCTTGCACACCGTGTGCGGAGCCCACGACTTATCTTGGTCACCTAGCTTGACTTTAAAGTAAGCCTGGTATGCGTGCTTCACAAATCTTGGGTTGTTCTTCCTGTCCGCTGACAGCGTTTATTCTCCGCAGATGTAGCAGAAAACGTCAGGATTATTCCTGCATGAACGTCGCGCCGAAGCCATCAGAAAGTAATAATAATATTATTATATTATATTATAATATTATAAAATAATAATAATATTAATAATAATTGTGATTATTTTCCTGCTAATTTTTATGCAGCGAATTTAGAGAAATGACTGAACTCAAAACCCGTGATACATACATATGATATTAGCATATGTATGTATAGCTCGTCAGGCAGGTTTATGGCTGTATCTCAAAAAGTTGACCTGATTGAGCAAAACCAAGGTCATTTTCGGACTCAGGGCATCAAAATTAGTCTAATTCCGCTGAGAAACCCCGGACGATTTTTTGGCTGTTACCCAGTGTTATCGAAGAAGCTGATGATACTGTGAGAAATTGCTTACAATCCATACTTAATCTGACTCTTGATGACAAAAGCTGGTTACTGGCGAGTTTACCTATTAGGTTTGGTGGAGTTGGTGTGCGCAAGATTAACGATATTTGTCTTCCTGCTTTCTTGGCTTCGGCTCATGGCGTTTCTGATTTTGTCAAATCTGTTCTTTTAAATCACGGTGATGAAGTTGAGATCTGCCATTTGTCGGAGGCTCTTGCAAGTTGGGGACTTTTAAACCTTGAACAGGATTTTCCAGCCCATCCTGAGGTACAGAAAGAGTGGGATCATATAAACACCATGCGTATACACGGACTTCTCGTTACTTCTTCTCCTTCGGATCTTGACCAAGCACGTTTTCTTGCCATTTGTGAAAACGAAGCTGGCTCCTGGCTGAGAGCTTTACCTTCATCTAACTTAGGTACTCTAATGGATGATGTGACTTTCAGGATCGCTGTAGGCTTGCGGCTTGGTAGTAAATTATGTCATCCACACCTATGCCAGTGCGGTGCCCGAGTTGACCCTTACGGCCATCATGGGTTAAGCTGTCCGAAGAACACAGGAAGATTTTCCAGGCATTCCATGATCAATGATCTAATTAAAAGAGCCTTAGTCTCTGCTGGTGTCCCGACTATCTTGGAACCAGTTGGCATTAGTCGATCCGATGGTAAGAGACCCGACGGATTGACCTTGATCCCTTGGGTCAGGGGTAAATCACTTTTATGGGATGCTACCTGTGTCGATACTTTAGCTTCATCACATTTACCGGGCACCTGCAAAAATCCAGGCTCTGCTGCGATTTGTGCTGTATCTCTGAAATTGAAAAAGTACTGTCACATAGTTGACCAGTACCATTTTGTTGTTTTCGCTGTCGAGACTCTTGGTACATGGTGTGCAGAAGCCAAGAAGTTAACTTCAGAGATAGACAGAAGACTTGCTGTTGCATCAGGGGATCCTAGGGCTGGCGAATATTTGAGGCAACGTATCATCATTGCCATACAAAGGGGGAATGCCTCTAGTGTCATGGGAACCTTTCCTTCGTCTTCAGCCCTGGATGAAGTGTTTTTCTTTTGATATATTCACCAAAAAAATGTTGTAAGTGTATGTTGTAGTAGAATCGTCAATGTTAAAATATATGTACAGGTTTTGTATATACAAATGAATAAAAAATCCGAAATTAATGTAATACAGTAAAAATAAATGAAAATTAATGTGAATAACTTAAGGGGTAGGGGAATTTCTGTTTCACTTATAACTTGAATTGCAAAATGTATTTTATTAGTTCATTCTTTATTCTAAAATGTTAATTATAAATTTGCACTTTGCAAACCATTTTCCCTTTGTTGCCCCCATTTTACCAATGACATGAAATGTTGCATGTAAAGTGACTCCTTATAATCACCATGATTGCTGTGTTCCACAGTTTCCTGTATATTGATTTTCCTGTTAGGAAGACTGGCCACCACATCACTAACTTGTATTCTCTTCGCAGCTTTCAAGTTCTCCTCCTTTACTCGTTTTTTAACATTTATTTATTTTATAATAAGCCATCCCGTTCTTTATTTTTTTTTATGTTTCATCCCCTCTCTCTCTCTCTTAGTTTCTTATTTGATTTCCTTCTCAGTTTTCTTTTCCTTCTCTCTCCTTCCAACCCCCTTTCTGTGTGTTCCATTTCATTTCTCTTCCATTTCTTAAAAAATCTTATTTTCTTTTGCTTCTTGTACAGATCTTTGTCAGAATTGTAGATTTTAATTAAAGCATTTGTGTATGAATCCTACATCTTCCATTTTTTACCAGTTGGTTTGATTTTCCTTTTTCTTCATTTGCCATCATTTTGGCTCATGGCATAGGCTCTAAATAAAAATAAATATAATCACATTAGAAAGTATTATATACCGACAAGAGTGTGAATTATAAAAAGACCAAAACATAGCTTTTGCACCCCCGCCCCTGTGATACACCTCTACTAATTATGTGTAATTGCGTTTTGAGATGGCTACTGGGAAAATTATCAATGTCAGCACATAAATATATAATTTATCATAACAGTACATAACCATTACTGAATACCATAACAAAGAACTACAATTCCTGGATCAGAAGTCTCAAGTCATTCTGGTCTGCTAGCCAGGCTGTTGGGGACAAGAGCGGCTTATGACCCTGCCGTAGAGGGAAAAGATGGGAAAGGATGTTAGAAAGAATCTCTGGAGCTGGAGGACCAATTATTGCCTTAAAACAATAATAAAATGATTAGAGCTAAGTGAACTTGTATCGCAGGTGCTGGAACAGGGATCTTTGGATGTAATATTGGAGTGAAACCTGTATCATGTAATAAACTATGTAACATTTATTCTCACAACATATAGGTAAATACTGCACTTGAAATATTAATAGAAACACTGAAACAAGATATATAATGAATCTGAGATAGGTGCACTTGCACTTGCACAAAGGAATGTGATTTGGCGCGAACTTGGAAACACGTGGAGATAATTTCTCGTTAATTATCCCAGCAATGTAAATTATATATGAAACTGATCGTAAGAATCTCTGTAATGCTTCTAATATGATTTAACACTTGAATCTTGATTCTAATGAACTTTATAGCCGAACTATTGTGAACGCTTAGTTGCACAACGTTGCCGAACTGAAACACGAACTTTTAGACTGATCTAAGAAGCCGATAATGATGAATCTACTGTAATTAGTGTAGATTAATACTTGTAACACGATAATACTTGTAAATGGAAGTATTATGTATTTATTCGCGACTTAATAGAAAACCTCTGTTCTATTGTCTGAAATAGGTGGGATTCTCAACGGCGCTCCAGCACGTCTCTCATGCGTGGAGGCTTGAAGCTAACTGTGTTCTAACATGATGCCGTGATGTCATGCTGCCGCTAAATCTGCACCTGCCGATGAAAGGGGATTCACAGAAATAGGCGGACTTATACTAATATCAATGCGCTGAGATTGAGAAATACATTGAGCGGGATATTTGAATATACACTCATACTAGACACGTAGAAAAATGCTAGTGGAACCTATAGCTTTCCCCAACACAGGCCTTAAGGTATTTAATGCTGTGCACACCTCTAATATCCTGGCAATGATTGAAGGTGTTAGATGAGCTCTGTTCCTGCTGTCTTTTACTTTCTGCTGAAGGATTTGGCAATCTAGAATAGGGATGGGATATCAAAATATTGATACTTTGTTTTCGATAATCAATATTTTGACATTGATATTTCAGTTCCGATAATATTGTGATATTGATACTTCTCTTTGATAATATAATTTTTTTCAATTCAAGAACAAAAATAAAATGGAGGGTGAAAGGGACTTAAACAAAAAATACACTGTAATAACATTATACTCAGACCAAACACTAGGAATACTTCAAGTCATTCATTACTATTATAGCATATTTATTTATAAAATGGGCAAAATCAACAAGTTCAACATTTTAGGCAAATTTAAATTAAAAATTAATAAAATCAAAACATAAGTGTAACATATTGTATTGATGGCTTTCAATGTTTAATTTTAATTACACTTATTTTCAGTATTTCTGGTCGTCAATTTCAGTTTGTTTCCACAAGAATGTCTCAGTTACACTTGTTCGTCAGAAGTAATAACAACAAGACGTGATTCCAAATCATTCCCTAAATCGCTAGAGGGTACAAATGACATTTCCATTAAATGACAGCATGTTTCTTCCTAGAGTTCTCCCAGACCATGAATACATAGTTCTTGCATGCGCACAGTGTCAGTTTCCTTACGGGTCATTCCACACCAAATCAACCAATGGTTCAAACATCACGTCATCAGATTGTTACAATTTTTTAATATGAGGTAGTATTAGCTGAGTAGGTACAAAATGCAGATTTTTACCTTTTTTGGACTTATAGTTTTTTAGATAAATTTTTTTTTTTTAAATTACAGAATGACAGTTTTCACGAACGTTTTTAGATATTAAAAAGCATGTAACTCAAAAACGGTTGGTCCTAGAAAACTCAAATTTGTACCATTCTTTTTAGAATTACAAGGGCTTTGTCAACGCAAGCTATAGGTTTTACTAGCATGTTTTTATGTGTCTAGTTATTCTTTATATTCAAATTCTCCGCTAAATCTATTTTTGCAATTCAGCAGTTTGGAGCGGAGTGATACAAGTTTATTTCCGCATTTTTTTTGGGCTCCCGCCTCAGCAGGTGTGAGCTTAAGACTCCTCGTGATCTAAACCAGCGTCATATCCAAGTCAGTTAGAAGCCTGCGTCCACACGAGATAGTCTGTGTTGGATCGCTCTGCATTTTCGCGCCAGTTGCAAGACAATAGCATAATCGGTTATTGTTCTTAAACCGCGAATAAATACATAATACTTACAGATACAAGTATTGTCGTGTGCGAGTACTTAAATTACACTATTTACAGTAATTTCATTAATCTCGGCTTCATAGATCAGTCGTGAAGTTCGTCTATAGTTGAGTGCATTGTGCAATCCCACGAGGTCACAGTGAATCGGCTATTTTGTGTATTATTCTAAAGATATCAGTGTTAAATCATATTAAAAGGAACACAGCAATCCTTACGAGCATTTTGATATATAATTCAGTGCTGGCATAAATTCTTCACATTTATCGCCACGTGACCAGCTTACCGCCAAAACGCATTCCAATGTTCAGTGCAAGTGTATCAATATCATTTCAGTTTATTTATTATTCAGTTGTTCTATTAGTTATTCAGTTCTATTAGTTATTCAGTGCATCCATTTAGCCTATATTGTGAGAATAAAGTTCCATCGTTTATTACATGTTAAAGGTTTTGTTCCAATATTACATTCCGAGGATCACTGAATCCAGCATCCTGCGATATAAGTCCACTTAGCTCTACTCCTTTTATTATTGTTTTAAGGCAATAATTGGTCCTCCGCTATCAGAGATTCTTTCTAACATCCCTACCCATCATTTCCCTCTACGGCAGGGTCATATGCCGTTCTTGTCCCCAACATATGGTCCTCCGGGCCGGATGTAATTTGGACAAATCTTGAACTCTCACACATATACGGTTTCTTCTCGGTATTGTTCTACCATCGGTACGAATTTCAGAATCCTAACGTTTCCTCGGGTCCGCCCTATAGATCACAAGCAACCGCGTATCGGACGGCTTAAGAATTCCAGCTACTCTGAATTCATGGTCCAGTGTTGTCATCAAGTTGGCAGTGCCCAAGCCACTCCAAGCAGAAGCAGAACTACAAGACGTCAGTCTACAATCACATCAAGGCTGCAGTGTGCAGTGATTTAAGCTATGATCCAGCAGCGGTGACTAGCGCAGCAGAATAACAACAGAGCAATAAAAGATTCTTCAGCAGCGAAGTATCACAGCATTCAGCATTCACAAGTATTTCTTCCTACATCCAGCATGGAACAAGAGATGAAATCACTTACGAAGAAACGAAAGTTTATTCGACGAAAATTCACGTACATACAGAAGTACTGTGACAGCATTACAGAAGAAGTTGATCTATTTCGACTGAAAGTTGAGTATGACACTCTCAATGAACTGTGGCAAAACTACAAAGCTATACAAACTCAAATTGAATCTCTCATCGAGGCTGAAGGTGAACTAGAATTCACGCACAGTACGACGAAGATGTGAGTAACAATTACAAAGTGTTAAAAGCTAAAATTAGTGCTCTTATACATCAACATGAACAGCCAATGCATAGTGCAAGTTCTCATCATAGTGATAACTCACATCACACTTCGCATTCTTGCAATGCACAGAGCAGAGTCATACCTCTACCTACATTAGAATTACCCATCTTCGATGGAGATGTGACAAAATTCAAACAATTTCATGATACGTTTACTAGCCTTATTGTGAATAATGAATCTCTAGATCCAATTCAGAAACTCCATTATCTTATAGCGGCTCTTAAAGATCAAGCGCAAGTGCTAATTGAAAATCTACCTATTACCAGTGACAATTTCCCAGTAGCCTGGAAATTGATTTGTGATCGCTACAATAACACAAGGTTAATAGCTACATCACATGTGCAGCAATTGTTATCATTACCAGCAATGGAAACAGAGAGTGTAACAGAACTGAGAAACCTTCTGAACAGTTTTCAGAGCAACCTAAGCGCAGTAGAAGCTCTATCTCTAAAAGTTCCGCTACATGAAGTTCTCCTAACACAGCTTCTTTTAAACAGCCTAACAGACAGCACTCGCAAAGAATTTGAGAGTAAAATCGACTCGCAGCATTTTACGTCTCTTCAAGAGCTCATACAGTTCCTAGAATCTAAAGCACATACATTAGAGATTTTAGCAACTTCTAGCAACATGTCCAGCCCATCACCTACAAGAAAGGTTGAGCTGCGATCACAACAACACACTGTCCATGAAACGCGAGTCGTATGGAGGTACAACCAGAGTATCTTGTACCTATTGTCAAGAGAATCACAAGCTTTACCATTGTGATGAATTTCGACAAATTCCAGTCAACGAGCGATGGAATTTCGTCAAGTCACACCTGTGTGTAAACTGCTTCTCATCGACTCATCAAGTACACCAGTGCAAATTAGAATCCTTTTGTCATTGTGGGAAATCAGTTCATAGTCAACTCTTGCATAGTGACATGAATAGGGTTTCTTCCCCGAATGATTTTCACTCTACGACAGAAGATGAAATGCCACAAATACATTCCTTTGTGGTAATGAGCAAATCTACACAACTGCAAGTTTGTCCTCTGTGTAAACTAAACCACGCTTTACACAAGTGCAACAAATTTCGCAAATTCACAGTGCAGCAGCGATGGAGTTGTGTACAATCCAAGAAGCTATGCTTTAATTGCTTCTCTTCTGAACATAAAGTACAAGAATGTAAATTACCTTCTTATTGTAAGTGTAACTCAACTCACAGCAAGTTATTGCATTTTACAACTAAGCAAGTTCAGTCTAAAGCATACGCGTTTACATGCTTTGATATCAGTCAAAGTAAACAGAATACTTCACACTTCAGCAACTTTAAACCAGTTAAAGTTCGCAGCAATTCAAGCAAGGCATCTCTTCACAAGCAGAGCCAACGCTTTGAGAGAAATAGGCCCAGTGCAGCGGTCAAACCTTTTCGCAACAACTACGTCTCCTTCAAGAATAGGAACGAACATTTGCATACATCCCTTCACAATGAATCTTTCAACAAGCAAGAAAGATTTAAAACAAGTGACAGTGGAAACTCAAAGTGTAAAGTAGATCCATTCCACAGAGCTTTACATTCTCACAACTACACACAGCAGTGTTTGTCTTCTTCAAAATAGTGAAAAGCTATTTACTTGCATCATCTATATATCAAGTAAGAGAGCGACCATGTTATCAAGACATCTTACAAAATCAACACATTACATTGTGATGTATGTAAGAAAGAAACTAGCAAATTATTTTTCTGCATATCACATTCAATGTTTAAAAACGGTCTTTCTCCAGGATGTCATAATCCAGTGTTAGTAACCTAATATCATCAGCTGTGCCCTGAATGATAGACAGAAATCATCTTGCATTTCTGTAATAAGTTCTACAGCTTAGCATCTCTTCAAATTGTATTTCAACAAGCAACCTGATCATCTTCACTACACATGTTATTTCTCCAGCTGTTACGTACAAGTCGAAGTCTTCACTTATGGATACAACATCAGCTGTTTGGAGTCCAGTCATCATTCACCTAGACCTTCACAGCCAGTCTAGTAGTGTAGAGTCAGTGCTGATCAGTGTTACATGCAAAAGTGTATTTCAGTCATTATAGCTTGCATTCCAGTTATGTTCTTTTAGTTGAAGTAATACTTCAAGGCGCGGAGTATGTCAACGCGAGCTATAGGTTTTACTAGCATGTTTTTATGTGCCTAGTTATTCTTTATATTCAAATTCTCCGCTAAATCTATTTTTGCAATTCAGCAGTTTGGAGCGGAGTGATACAAGTTTATTTCTGCCCTTTTTTTGGTCTCCCGCCTCAGCAGGTGTGAGATTCAGACCCCTCGTGATCTAAACCAGCGTCATATCCAAGTCAGTTAGAAGCCTGCGTCCACACGAGATAGTCTGTGTTGGATCGCTCTGCATTTTCGCGCCAGTTGCAAGACAATAGCATAATCTGTTATTGTTCTTAAACCGCGAATAAATATATAATACTTACAGATACAAGTATTATCGTGTGCGAGTACTTAAATTACACTATTTACAGTAATTTCATTAATCTCGGCTTCATAGATCAGTCGTGAAGTTCGTCTATAGTTGAGTGCATTGTGCAATCCCACGAGGTCACAGTGAATCGGCTATTTTGTGTATTATTCTAAAGATATCAGTGTTAAATCATATTAAAAGGAACACAGCAATCCTTACGAGCATTTTGATATATAATTCAGTATTGGCATAAATTCCTTACATTTATCGCCATGTGACCAGCTTACTGCCAAAACGCATTCCATTGTTCAGTGCAAGTGTATCAATATCATTTCAGTTTATTTATTATTCAGTTGTTCTATTAGCGGCCTGTCACACTGAGCTTGGACCGCTCAAGACTGACCGACTGCCATCTCGCGCTGTCGACTGCATTTCTTTTCCTTGTCACACTAAACCATCGAGCGACATCGACGTCAACTAAAATTTTCCCGCGATTTACAACAGCTGATCCTTGCTACAGCTGGAGAGGAAAATGAGTGGCGGTAGCAGTTCTGGTGAAGAAATCATTCTTATTCGCGAATATATGAAGAGAAAAAAGGCGAAGCGATCGCAGTGGACGAGGAGTATCTTCCTTAAACGCGAGAGTTTGGGAGAGTTTCACCAGCTTGTTCCTTCTTTGTGGGATGATGAGGAAAAGTTCAAGAACTATTACCGAATGACAACGAATTCCTACAAGGAATTATTGGACAAAGTGAGGCCACTAGTTGATATTAGGCAGACGAATTTCCGAAAAAGCATATCACTTGAGGAAAAATTAACTGTAACTTTGAGGTAAGTATTTGTAATAATTTGATTTTTAACCTAAAATTAAAAAATCGTAAAAACTTAACCTAAATTTTTTTATTGTAACTGAAGTATTTGTCATAATTTGATTTTTAACCTAAAATATTTATGTCCAAGAATTAATGTAACCTCATTCATAGCATATGCAATACCGGTACTATTTTGGGGGTCCACACTTTGAATTATTACCGGTACTTTAAAGAAAACACTATTTGTTTAGGTGTCTTCTGAAAGCTTTAAGTTTCCAGTAATTTTTAATATATTACTTTCTTTCTGCAATATATTTATTACTTCATTTAATGAAGCTTTCTGCTGATAAATTAAAAACAAATTTTATAATAGGAAATTTACATGCTTATTTATTTTATATGTAACTTATATATTGATACTTACCTTGTAGCATACAATTAAAATGAGCAAATTTATTTCCAGGTTCTTGGCAACAGGGGACTCCTATATGTCTGCATCATACAGATTTCGAATGGCACACAACACAATAAGTGGATTCGTCCCAGAAATGTGTGATGCTATTTATTTGGCATTACAGCCTGAATTCCTCACATTTCCAAAGAAGGAAGACTGGGAGAGGATTGCCCAAAAATTTCTAGTCAAGAAGCAGTTCCCAAATTGTGTCGGAGCACTGGACGGGAAGCATGTGAGAGTCCAGAAACCTGGAAACAGTGGTTCTCTGTACTTCAACTACAAGAAATTCACTTCAATTATTCTGCTGGCACTTGTTTCTGCAGACCTTCAATTCATAGTGATTGACGTTGGGGCATATGGAAGGAATAGCGATGGTGGAGTGTTTTCAAACTCTGCATTTGGACAACAAGTCCTAAACAAGCAGATTGATTTTCCGGAAAATAAACCCCTGCATGATGGAGGACTGCCTATGCCTCATGTAATGGTGGCTGATGAGGCATTTAGGTTATTGCCTAATGTAATGAAGCCGTATCCAAGGCGGGGACTCACGGAAGATAAGAGGATTTTCAACTTTCGATTGTCCCATGCCAGAAGCACAGTGGAGTGTGCTTTTGGTTTACTGGCTTCAAAATTCCGCATCTTCCATACTGCAATAGCAGTGAAGCCAGAAAATGTGGACAAGGTAATAAAGGCAGCATGTGTCCTTCACAACATGGTGCTGGCCAGAGATGGGGAAGGAAACGAAGAACAGCTCCAAGCTCCACAAGCCTTCGTGACCCTTACGAATGATCACAATTCTGGAGTAAATGTGAATGCTTCCAGCAGATCTGCCAGGGAAATTAGAGATAGATTAAAGGAATATTTCTCCACAGAAATACATGGATACAGGAATTGAACAAGTTTGTAGTCGTAGTACAAATTCATTAATCGTGCTTAAAGGAAGGGTAAACTAAAAAAATACAATTTTTTTAGAGATGTCTGCAATGTTACCTTATAAGGATAAATCTTGGTATTCACAAATTAATATCACACGAAAAGAAAATGACAACGTATTATTGAAAGAATTGCAAGAAAAGAAAATACGGAATGGTATAAATGTGGGCTGTGTATACATATGGAAACGGGCCATGAGAGTGCGTGTTGTTGGGACTGTGAAGTAATTTTTGAACAGAAGGGGGGTTGTAGACTGTATAACACAACATGCCTCATTCGGTAGCGTTATTATAAATATACACTAGTTGCCAGTCGTTATCAGTTAATACTTAGAGCTAATACAGTTCAAAAACAAAATATTTTTCAAGATACGAACAGAGTCACTTTCAGATTCAGAATCATCTTTTGCGGTAGTAGAAATGTCTGAAATGCTAAAAGAGCTATCTAAATAACAATTTCTAGAAGAAACATTCAATGAATCTGTGCAAACATTGACATAAATTTCATTTCCTAGTTCACACTGAACGCCTAGAAACTGAATTTTCGTCATAAATACTACATTCCACATTCATGATTTGTCCATTCCCGGATACTGATGGATTACTGTTCGAATCTTGCAACAACTCTCTCATTTCCTTCTTCCTCAAGTACGACTTAAACAGATTGCGGGGTTTCTCCAGTTAACTGTTTTCGTAACTGTACCAAAAGCTCGGTATCATTTTCTTCAAAATGTTGTGAACAAACCATACTGTATTTACTAGGAACAAATTGTTCTCTTTCTATTTTTATCAGCCATTGCTTATAACGTTCGGGTGACTTATCTCTGTTGGGAAATTGATGGAAAGATATTTTAAGTGTGTTATCACTCTTCGACGATAAGTATGTACACCGCACAACACAACAATAAACCATTGTTTTAACAGATACTAACTAAAAAAACTGTAACAGTACACAGAATGCGGCTATCTTTCACCGGACGAGACTGAGTCAAGCACTCATCAAGCATGACATCACGCGCCCATTGCGTTACAATAAACATATTAGTTTTGTGATTAAATGTGAAGGTGTAAAACATTTCTATCAGTGAATATAATTTCTTAAAAACATTTTCTTTCATTCCGTATGAAGAAAATGATACTGAATTTTTAGTTTACTTTTCCTTTAAGCTTTGTTTAGTTTTCTGGTTCTGTGTGTGTGCCAAGTTTCTGATGACTCATACATCTTGACATCAAGGGGTACCTCAGGCCTTCTCAATGTAAATATTTTCAGTTATTATGTAGATACATATCTTTCACAAATTTTTATTAAACCATTAAGTTTGTTTCTTGTTCTTTGTGCAATGTTTGCTATGATGTATATGTACATGGGGCAGTGAAGAGGCCAGTAAGTAATCTGTCTTCTATAACATGTTGTATATGTTTTGTATTGTAATTATTTAGGAGCCTATTCTGATTTAATAAATTAAGTTTGTCTTGCATAATGTTTTGTACAAATTTTGTATTGTACATATTTATTTTCATGTAGGCCTATATCTCGACATATCCAATATCATTACACAGTGACTTGACTGGATGAATTAAACATACTTGTTTTGATATAAATATTAGATGGAAATTTACAGTGAAGTGTTGAAATCTGTAGCAAGATTGAGATACTTGTTTTGGCTTTTAAGGGTAAGCAAACCATTGTGATACTGACAAGTCAGGTCTTCTATAGTAAACATTTTTATCATTAACCAATGACATGAATAAAGGAATAATGTCTTTGCGAATAGCCTACATTGTAGTGATTTACAGATAGTGGTCATTCATAAAGATATGATTAGATTCAATAGATCCTTGAAAATTACATCACAAAAAATTATTGCAACTTTACATTAGATTTAAAAAGAATGCAAGGATTGGACTAACACATTTTGATACAAATGAAAAACATATTTTGTGTAATAAGATCTCTTATGTTCTGATAAGGAGAACAAGCTGACACAAGTTGATTCACCTGCACCATATTAAAAAAAAAAATTATTTTTGTTTCCATTATGCTTTTGTTGAGAGCAACCATGTTCTTCATAGCAATAAACTTATTTATTTTTAAAAACATGTCGTATAATGTCATTATTGTCTTTTCCTGTTTGTACGTAGTTCTTTTGGACAGATTGGTAGGATTTAGCTTATGCTAATCCTTGACTAAAGACAGCTGTTCTGTGGGTATAATTTAGATTTCATAGCAAACTTTCCAAGTAGAATTCAAAACAACTTGTAGTGTATTGTGTAATACTAGGAGGTGCCCGTGGCTTCGCCACGATAATTCTTTTAAAAATTAAAAATTAAGAATATAATAATTATTAAAGCATTATATTTATTAACACTTGCACGCGAATCATTCATAAACTAAGCCATTAATAATTAATGAAACAGCTAAAATTCCTGCTTTAGAGTACATTCCACGACATGAAAGTGCCCCCTGGGAAAACTATATCAGAATAATCGATTATTGAGTTCCAAAGAACCTGTGAACACATAATACGTATTGATTCTCAGCTGTTTATTGACATGAATATGATGTGAATTTTATTTTATCAATTCAGTGTAATTTTCAGAAATTATATAATGTTTCAAGGGAAGGATTGGTTTGTTTGGATTATTATTATCAGCGATATTTTTCATGAGATAAAACCATCAATATTTTACAGCTGTTGCCCCTGGCTTCGCCCACCATTATTCATTGACTCCAGGATTTTTAAGAAAATTACACTGGTAGATTATTAAAAATGTTTGTGGTTCAGAGCTATGAAAATTGTAAGTAAAAATAAAATTAGAATATTTGTTCATTGTGTTCATTTCACTTAGGCCTTATATAATAAAGAAACGGTTTTCCTTCCTAATTTTGTAGTCGTCATGAAAGTTTACACTGCGAGAGACGAACATCGCCGAGTATACCCGATGTCTCACGAAGCGGGCGAGCGAGCAAGCACGCTATTTAGGGCCGTTGAATTGTATAAGAGTAGATACTCTCATAAAGGAAACAGAAATTTATAATGAAAACTCAGCCCTCAGTGTTCTGTTTCCCTTTTTTTCTCTGTTGACATTGTTAAATAAAGTTACGGGGAAGATAGTCGCAGTAGTCTGAATACGAAAGAACACAAATAAATGTGAGTGTAAAACTTTAGTAGTTATTTATTATACTACCAATAACACTTCAAACTCGAGAACAATCATAGATAATATTTTCAGGGGGAAAATCTTGTCAGGATAACTGCCTTAAATTAAGGGTGCTATTAGGACACAGCTAAATCAAAATAATTCAAAGAACTATATTTTTTAAGATGAGAATTATTTTCCTAATTTTCAATATGCATATATTTTTATGTACATTTTTAAAGCAGTTATCAATACAAGAATACAAAATCATGAAAAGTACAAAGAAGATTAAGGCCATTACAATATATTATACAATTAATATGAACACACTTGTTACAATTTTTAGTACATAAAAGACCAAACTTGAAACATGTTAATAAACTATTACACTTAACAACATGCAATACAGAATTATGAACTAGCCTAGGTAACAATCACTATGCGAACTGATATGAAAGTTTTCACAATAACATATACTATATGGATGGAAATCTTTATTTTCAGAGTAATAAGATTTGTTTTTGAACGTATGGATTAATACTTGAAAAATGTATATACCCAGTAGGGTCATTATTTTGCTATGTTCACACTTTTATTTTATGAAATCGCGGATATTTTGCTATGGAGTGCTTAATGGAACATAAGACGATCTAGAAGAATTCTCCCACACCTTCGTAATAGAAAATTAGAATTTAGGCCTAAGTTATAGGCACATTCTCTTCTTCCTTTAATAGATTCTGTGTTTAATATGAAATAATCAAGAGAAATCTACATGTGCTTATTTAGAAAACTGATGAAAATAAGAGAGATATTAGAACAGTAATCAGAATTAAATTAGGCTTAGGCGAATTTCATGGCAGATAATGTGTTCGTGAAGATCCTTAAGCAGATTTTCTATGAAGGCGTCACATGTAGGGTCAGCACCTCTAGCACCACTTATAACCAGTTTAAGCAGAGTAATATACAATTTTAATAATGATTATACTATTATTTTGCAAGATTAAACAAACCCTTTTTATACCAACTGCAATGAATCAAAGTTATCTGCTTTTGCTTATTGCTGTGTTACCTGCTGGCAGCTTGATTCCGAGGCTCCGCACTCATAAAACACACTTCACTAAAGAATGTTAAACAAGTTTGAATTGCAAAAAATTATACGACCAAACACTGCTTTAAAGCTGAAATATCAATGTTTAATAAACCATTCTTACCGTAAAATTCAGAATTAAAAATACCAACTGTCCTGATAAATATAAATCTCCGCTCTTTAACGGCTGATTAATGTAAAGCTTGGAAGATTTAATCAGCATAAGCACAGTAGGCCTATAATATTGACATTTTCTTCTGCTAGTTGAGTGTTTGCAACAGATTCCTCAGTGTGAACGTAGCTCATCTATGACTCATGCTTTAATTACTTTGTCTTTAATTAACTCATATATGTGAGCAAGTTTGTGCAACATATTTTGCACCATTTATTGTAAATTATTATATCATGCATGTTTATTCTGATCTGACGTGTTCTGTATCCTTGAGCCTCGCTCAACATAGGATCTACAGAACAAAAACTACAAAAACAAAGTCTACATCTACATTACTCCTATTTCCCCCCCCCCCTCCCCTCTCCAAGTTAATCTACATTTTCACTGTCCAGGATGTCATTCAATAACTGCTGAACTTTCAACCTGAAGGTGCGTTTTCCCCTTTCACTAAGTTTTTCAATGTCTGCATGCAGACTTTCTAAAAATAACATCGAAGAACTCTTCTTTCCAGTCTTAATTTTTTGTTTAAGATACTCATCGAAAACATCACCCCCCTCTTTTCTTCTTTTTGGGGTGGCTCTAGAAAAGCCATTTGTAGTCGTAGGAGTAGTCTCTGCTGCAGCATTGACGGTAGAATCTGAAGATTCCTCTATTAATATTGGGAAATCTTCAACCAGAAGTATATCATCATTATCTGCAACAGATTCAAACACTTGAGGCGTGTTTGACACTTCCGGCACGTTTGTGATTGAGCTGAAACAAAAGAAAAAGTCTTTAATATTTTCTTATTAATGCTGCCATTACAAGTTCCTTTCTTTCAGAACCAAAATGCCTGATTTACAAGCCAATGCAAATAAAGGGGAATAGTGCTGCATTCTGCCATGTGTGATATTTTGGTTTTAGAAACAAGGAAAACAGCCAAATTTGTTGTTGCATTATTCTTTAGAACGTACTGATTCCAATGTTACAGATTTAGATGCAAATAATCCTTTCTCACATAACCTCACATCTCTTATCGTGCACTTTTATTTACTAAAATGACCATACCTAACCTTATCTTACACACCTGTAAGTACATTGAGTCCCATACAAGAGTTGGCCAATGACGCGGGTATCTGTGTCACAGCTGACACAACTCCAACTCCCGGGCGATCGGGTGTAATTCCTACGCTAATAAAGCCACGATCGGTGTAATGATTCAGGTTCTCACATTTACAGTTAAAATTACAATGGAAATAACCACGTACCTCGTCACAAAAGATGTTAGAAATGTTCTCCTCTTGCATCCACACAACACTGGCACCTTTTAGGAAATTTTCTTTCATGTGCATTAAGTTCAGCTTCCGAGACAGAGTTAATTTCTCTTGTGTTCTTCTAATATATGGGAAATTGACCTATACACTTTATTTTTTATGTTTCCCCATAAATAATAGTCACATACTGTTAGAAGAACTTAAAAGACAATATCACAAGAGAAATTAACTGTCTCGAAAGCTGAACATATGCGCGTGAAAGAAAATTTCCTAAAAATGTGCTAGTATTGTGTGAATGCAAGAGGAGAACATTTCCAACATCTCTGTGATGAGGTACATGGTTATTATCATTGTAATTCCAACTACAAATGTGAGAACCTGAATCATTACACTGATTGCAGCTTTATTAGCGTACATATTTCACCTGTTTGCTTGGGAGTTGGAGCTGTGCCCGATGTAACACAGAAACCCGCGTCATTGGCCAACTCTTGCATGGAACTCACTGTATTTATTTATGTTGGTATACGACCTCCACCTGAATTTCAGAATTGATGCTGGAAGATTTAACTTACTGGTACACAATAATGTCGTTTTAAACTCACATTTGAATGAAACATTTGCACGAATCGATTAAGGCACTTGAAGTAAACAGATGCAGCCTGAGAAAGCAGGCTTAATACTAAACCCTACATTCCAACATAGTGCCGGAGAAAAGCAGACGTAGGCCTAATAAGGTTATATACTTTACCTCTAATATACAGTTATAAATTGACTAAGTAAAATATTATGGGTACATAACCTATAATACTTCCATTGATCGATGATGCTCAATGCTGTGTGACAAGGAACAGAAATGTAGTCGAGAGAGCTTGATGGCACTCAATTGGTCTTGGTCAATCAAAACTCTCTGTGACAGCCCGCTGTACATAATTTTTAGAGGAATATAATTAAAAATTTCAGAAAAAATAGTTTTATGTTGCACACTAGGCTCCTCTCTAATGGGGCCCGCCTGGGAAGGTGGGGTTTAGGGTTTTGTCACAGAAGAAATTCAATGTGAGACATAATAAACCTTGTGCTATTCAGTATATTGCTCCTAAACTAACATAAACGTTCCTAACCTAACAAAACGGCGGAGCTTGGCTGGTGCGCAGCATAAATCTAGGCTATCATTTGCCAACAATTTTTATGTACAATATAAAATACACCAGCCACCATGTGGCTACCTAACGGTGAAAATGTGGTCTCGATGGCTCAGGTGCTAACAAGACTTACAGAAACTTGATATTGGCACAGGATCCCAACCTACATGTCACGTAACTGCTCAGACCACCTCATGCAGAAATGGAGCAGAATGTCGTACTAATCCCCAAATAAAGGAACATATAAATACCTTCTTCCAGCCAGAAATGGCTCCAAGAAACATAAGGAGTCGAAGTAAACCCATTTCTTCGCCCCAGATGCCCCAGATCCAGAAGGAAGCATACTATTCCTCCTACTTCTGTAGCCAGCTCTTAGGATCTGCCACTTTTTGACACATAATTTTGCTGAAATGAAAAAGTGCATTCTTATGAGAAACGAACACTTCATACACAAAAGATACTTTTTATGTGGAAACCTAGCATATGTTGATTATATATAAGGAAGGGTTGATAACCCAAGAAGCCATCTTAAATATGTTGACTATATAAGAGGAAAGGAATGATGTTCTGCTATTGTGTTCTCACCATGTAGGGAGGTTAGAAATTACATTTTGTTGGTTCCATATTAGAGGTTCAGAACACTATTAATATATCCTATTATGTGCATATGCTGCATGTTAGAGGTTAGGTACAATATTACTTGATTTGATTGTTGATTGTTGATACTTGATTTGATATGTTTACTATGTTAGAAGTTATATGTAGACCTACTTATAAATTTGTTCCACGTAAGAGGTTAGGTATGATATTTACTAGGGAAGTTCTGTTTGCATATGTTACATGTTAGAGTGATTTTACTTTACAATCTTCATGTTTACTAGAGGTTACATGCATTGACCGTGTGACATGTCATACGATATTACCTTAGGCCTACTTACATGTGTTGGCTTTGTGCGAGAATGGGGTACACTTTGATCTGTTTACATGATGTTAGAGGTTATGTACGAATACATTACTTTATTTGCAAATAACTTTTACATGGATGATTAATATTAACTTCGGATGTGTGTTAATACGCACCGCTGTCCTGTATAATGTGTAATTTATGTCCCAATTATTTGAAACGGTAGAATAGGGTGCGCCCGAGTTTTCCTTCCACTGAATAATAAAAGACCCTTGCAACAAACATAATTTATCACAACTGTAAACAACAAAATAATATTTCATAATAAAACAAAATAACCTTGCACCAAAAATCATATTTCACAATGGAGTGAAAACTCGGGGGCACCCGATTCTACCGTCTTCCCGAAATAATATAATATATATTCTTACCGTTTTTCATGAGCCTTGACCCGATGGCATTCCATGCAAGGTCAATGGTATCCCTATTGCTGTACCCTGGCAGCTTAGGGTTGTACAACACCTCATTTTCCTGAACCAGGAATATCAATTTTTCGATCTCATCAGGCGTCCAACAAGCTTCACCCGCCATATTGCATCGACTGGCGCTAGAAAAAACGGACAGGTTTGATTTCACCAACCAGTCGGTAACCGTTGCTCGTTGTTGATAGCTGACGGTCGATGCTATGTGACTGGTAGCACTGCTCTCTGTTGGTTGGTTATATCAGTTGGTCAGTCACTGTCGCTCGATCGATCCAGTGTGACAGCCCCTTTAGTTATTCAGTGCATCCATTTAGCCTATATTGTGAGAATAAAGTTCCATCGTTTATTACATGTTAAAGGTTTTGTTCCAATATTACATTCCGAGGATCCCTGAATCCAGCATCCTGCGATATAAGTTCACTTAGCTCTACTCCTTTTATTATTGTTTTAAGGCAATAATTGGTCCTCCGCTATCAGAGATTCTTTCTAACATCCCTACCCATCATTTCCCTCTACGGCAGGGTCATATGCCGTTCTTGTCCCCAACAGGCTTTAATTTGACATATAACTTGACAGTATCACACCACTGTAGCCTATATTTCTTTCAAAAACGCAAAACTTTTTTTATCAAAAACTAAAAATCGGAATTTTTAATTTTTATGAAAAAAAATATATTTTATTCACTCCTTTTAGTAAGTTGTGTACAAATTTTCATGATGGTATTCCAATGGTTTCATACTAAAATTAATTTTTATATGAATTGAGGCATATAGAAATTCATTGTTATCCTATTAAAAATTAATCATACTATTGTAATTAAACTTACCCTAATACTAATTTACTTTTTTACATTAGGGCCTATACCCTGAAAGTTTATTTGATAAAAGTTAGGTCTATCTAATAGGATGATGATGGTCCATGTAGTAAAATAACAACTGGAACTAAAAGGAGTTACTGAATCAGTGACATGTTTTCTTTCCTCCTGTTGAAAATTGATATCTTATCTATTTTATTAATAAAACAGTTAAACTTTAAATTATGGAACAATTTTCATTACACTCTAAATCAGTAGAGGTGGTTTTTCTTCTTTGCCAAAACTTGTGTTTCTTTGGCCATCTCCTCCGCTGGAACTTGGTAGGTTCTACCTGTTGCTGTGGTTGGATTTAGTTTGCACAAAACATAGTTCGTTGGGCATCTGCTCTCCTAGGATATGTGAATGATGGCGATGGTCCTTTTGGATGAATAAAGGAAACATGAATTTCCTTTTCAACATCATCTATTGAGTCAACATGCACCAACCAGCACTCTTTATCGTAAGCACAAGCAACAAAACCCATAATATCTTCAAATGCAATGTCTTCATCACCAGGGCTGTACTCTGTGTTTCTGGATCATCAGAAAATGAGTATATTTTGGTTTTTACCTTATTTAGGTCTAGAGGAATGAAGGCTTGACATTTCTGGGTCCCCAAGATTGCCACAGCTTCTTCAAACCTTGATTTCAGAAGTTTTTCTTCATCAGAATACTCTTCATTGGTTGTGTAAAAGGATGTGATGGTAAATGTTTCACACCCCACTGAAAAAGCTGAAAAGGTGTTAAAATTTGATTTTCTAATGGATTTTGGAGGTTGGCTTTGGCAGCAAGGCTTTTGACTGTACCCCCTACTCCATCACCAACTCCCTTTCCATGTGATGTAGCATAAAAATGCCATTTAGCTTCAAGTCCATCAAAGTCCTGTTTGTGATAGCAGAGGTTCAGAAAATTCTTCCGATTTTTGTATTGCGCAGCTGAACCGTCTGAAAAATAGTACAGCTTTTTCAAGTTAGGTAGATAATTTCTTAGATATAGCATTAATTTTTTCTGGAAAGCATGAAGAAGAACAGTATTGTGTGCTAGGCAATCTGATATAAATACAAAGCTCCAGTTAACTAGCTCTTGTTTTCCTGTTTCTTGATTTCTTTCCTTGAAATATATTACAAACGGGTGCACAGTAGCCATAGAATTTTTCCAATGAAACCCTTGAGCCTCGTCTTGTAGAACAAATGAGTAATTTTCGGCAAAATCAAAAGTTACTACAGCTTCATTTTCTTCCAATGAGGATTTTGTTTCAGAGAAGAAAAATTGTTGTTTTGCAATAAAATCATGTTTTTTAAGGTTACTCGATTGCAAAATTCTTGGACAAACTCTCCAACTGGTTTTTTAAATGTTTCGAAATTACACCTGTCAACAGTAATCCACTGTTTATAAGTAATGTTGACTGTTGTGAGAGAGAACTGCTGACTGGGGGTTGCAAGTTTCAACAGGAGGAAAGAAAACGTGTCACTGCTTGACTTAACTCCTGTTAGTTCCAGTTGTTATTTTACCATATGAACCATCACCATCCTATTATAAAGACCTAACTTTTATCAAATAAACTTTTAGGGTATATAAATTAGTATTAGAGTATGTTTAATTACAACAGTATGATTAATTTTTAATAGGATAACAATGATTGAATTTACCAGAATTTCTGTATGCCTTAATTCATATAAAAATTAATTTTAGTATGAAACCATTGGAATACAATCATGAAAATTTGTACACAACTTACTAAAGAGGTTTGGAATAAAATATATTTTTTTTTATAAAAATTAAAAATTCCTATTTTTAGTTTTTGAAAAAAAAACTTTTTGAGTTTTTGGAAGAAATATACAGTGACGTGATACTGTCAAGTTACATGTCAAATTAAAGCCCTTGTAATTCTAAAAAGAATGGTACAAATTTGAGCTTTCTAGGACAAACCGTTTTTGAGTTACATGCTTTTTAATATCTCAAAACGGCCTTGAAAACTGTCATTCTGTAATTTTTCAAAAACGTATAACTCCAAAACAAAAGGTAAAAAAAAATTAAAACTTTGTACTTTTGGTCATAGTGATGAACAGAACACAATCACTGAATATGAGCCATTTTGAAAACCTCAAGGTTAAAAATTATATTTTTATTGGTTGATTTGATATGGAATGACCCAAACGTTCCACAGCAAAATTGTCAGTGTGTGCATGCATGAACTGTGAACAGTTTCTGAGTGCTCTAGGAACGAACCTATTAGCTTGATATTATTGGATATTAATATTTTCTTAAAGATATATGTTATCGATATTAATAACTAATATTCATATCAATATCGATATTTTGCTTCCGACATCCAGTCCTAGGATTATCCAAGAGGTAGTTGAAGCTGGAGGCATATTATGTGATAGTTGATCAAAGCACTTAAGTTGGATGAAGCTTTTCTAATTACTAAGGCCTGGTTGCATAAAAGCTCCAGATATCTTCTAGACAGCTAATCGTTCTATACATATATAGACTCGATAAACACCTTCCCATTTCCGAAAGCGAATTTGCTCAAGAAATAGCTAATGTCAGATAAATGAGTTGAGCACTTTGTCAATAGATGGAGACACGGTGCTTACTCTAATATCAAGTTGGCCGTGATTGAATAGCAACCAATCGGAGCGCTTCTTGCTATTCTATTCAAAATGGCTGAATTATCTTTCTGCTTTTCCTTGTCTACTGTTTGTCTGCTAAAATGAATGTAAAACGTGAGATAAACTACGGTAATTTCGATTTCGAGACTTGTGCATTAGAGAAAAATGTTACCCATCACAATCTGACAACATAATGCGTAAAACGTAACACATTAATTAAGTTATAGCTAATTTACCACAGAAAGGAATGCTTCGATGGTTGTTCCCAATTCTAATGATGGGCAATTTAACGCTGAAAAAGGCATGCTTGCAGTTGTTCCTTATTTAATATGATGGCCTATTTATCCATAGGTAATTCCTTTGACAGCCTGATTCTTTCCTAAACTCAATATCGTCAAAGATCTAATTCTTTCAGGGAATACTTTTTGCTTTACACATCTCTAGGCCTAATTATTGCCTCAGGATGAAGATGACGAGAAAGATGATGATTATGTATTAATATTCGTGCTGTAAAATGGCAATATTTTCTTCATAAAGTGTTGCATCACAAAATAAAATTAATATACTTAAGCTACATTTTTTCCGAATCTGAATATCATCGTAGGCTACTTCTTGAAAGGATTGCTGTATTTCTTTCAGGGAATATTTACTTCTGTATAGACCTAGGCCTTATACGATCTGGCATTGAAAATGACCAGCAAGAAAATATGATGTGAATTAATATTCGCGATGTTTTCTTAAAGTATTAACTTACAACAGAAAATGAAATTAATACAAATAAACGATGGATACAATAGCCTAGGCTATAACAAAGTTCATCTAACCGATAATATACAATTTTTCTAGTACAGTATTATGAATTATTTCACACACAAATTAATAACCAATGTCAGCTTCATTACTACTTTTAATTTTAATACCATAACAAGCTAGTAACATAATGTAAGATTAAATGCTAACATAATAACGAAACATACATCAACATAAATATTTCGCGTTTCCGCCATGTTGCGTGTTTATCTACCGTTTCGCCAGATATCTAGTTATTTAGTTTGTAGGGCGTTTTATTGAACGATTAGCCGCCATCGAACGTTTCAGAAACGCTTACGGATTGAATAATGCCATCTAGTAGATATCTTACGTTTCGGAAACCCGGCGTAGATAAGCTAAATATCAAAAGAGAATCTTAATAATGGTTTATCAATAACATTACTGTACTATCCTTCAGCAGTAAACAGCTTGGGGGGTAGGAAGTGTTGATGGAACTCACTGTGCATCAGTTGATGTCAAAGAAGAATTGTCGGTCCAAGTTCTGTCAAAGTTGCATGAATGTTTCTGTCGGGTCTGATTATACCTGTAACTTCAGATATAGGGACAAGGGCTTATTTGGGCCTTCTCATTAGGGCTTCTGGGCATAGGTAGGCTAACCTGATTCTTTCCTGCAGGTATGGTTCTCAAGATGGGCCAGTCAAGTGAAGCTTCATCTTTTATTCTTGGGAGCAATTGTTGTAGAATATAGAATGAGGGTTCTTATTTATATTTCAATACCTCAGACAGAATTTTATTGCCAAGTTGTATAGTCCTAAGAAGCTAAGGAAGATGTATCTTCCTTTAGATATCTAGTTCATATTCCTTTTATGTTGTTTTCTTGACAGGTTTCATACATTTAATGGTTCACGCCCTTCGGAAATAGTTCCTCCTGGCTCAAATATTCCAGATGAAGAATTATATGCTCGAACACCTCCAGATACCCGGACTCCTCGTGGTTGGCTTGTGGATCTTATTAATAGGTAAGAACTTAGAATTGCTAGCAGATATTTTGATATGAACGATAACTGAGAATATTTTCTTGTGTTAAATATTTGTGTTATGCTTTTGTAATAGCTAGTCTTACACATAGTATTTTTTTTTATAGATCTCAAGAGAGCTTATGTAAATATGAAATTCATAGTTACAGTCTTTAGTTCAGTTGCATGTACTGTAGAGAATCAAAATGTTAATTAATTGAGATGGTTGACATTTAAACATTTTAGACTTCGCTTTAATTAAATTTTTGCAGAACATGCTAGCAGTCAACTACTAGTAGTTGAAAATGTGGTCAAAGCCCATGAATCGTACATTCTGCAAAAGGGTAAGTAAAAGTGAAGTCTAAAGTGTTTAAATGTCAACCATCTCATTTAATTAACATCGCATATTGCTTCATTGTATAGAAGTTACATTTTTATATGGTATTTTGAAGCAAAATGTGTTAATATGTCTGTAAAACCACTTGACTATTCTTAATATTCTTTGTTCCAGGTTTGGAATCTTGGGTGGCTTCCAGATCCTGTTAGAAAGGTTTCAGAGTGGGAAGAACTTAACAGTTTCAGTAATATATGCACTCATTCGGCCATTTGGACTCTGTTATGAGTTTTTGACTGTTCACACAATTGTGAAATATCTCATGCCCATAGTAGTAAGTTGAAACTTAGTTTCAGTTATGTTACATAAAAATATAAAATTACCTTTATGAGCCAGAATGAATACTGTAAATCAGAGGACAGTGTTCTAGTATTTGTTCTAGTGTTCTCTTCTTTCTAAATTCTGGCACACTGGTGATGATTACAGACCTAAATAGCAATACACAACACTGTCGTTAAATAAGCTTAACAAACAGATTTTTCAATCCAATGGATGTGGCACTGATACAGTAAAACCTGTCTAAGTTGACCACTGTTAGTTCTGGTCAGATCTGGTCAATACAGAGATGGTTATGTTACAAAGATGTTCACTTATCTATCAAAATTTTAATTATACAGGTATACCTAATACAGTAATGTTAATAGAACTCAGTAAAGGCCCATATCCACATGAGAGCTGAGAGTGCGAGAAACTCTTGAGAGTACTCTCAGGTGGTGTGTCCACTAAAGAGCGCTAATCCTATCCTGAGAGTAGCTGAGAGTAAAACTCGCGACATTACTCTCAGAACTGCGTCCACTTGAAACAAATATCGCATTTGCGGGCAAGATGGATGCACAACAATGTATTATTCGTTGAAAATATTAATGTAATCACATTATGAGAGCTTGCTGAATACTTTTCAATGAATCCATTCATTTAATTATTAAGCATTTAGAAGAATTAGACAATCTAATATTGTCAGGATATAATCAGAACATCATGAAGCATTATTGAATTCAATAGGCCCACAAATAACTAGAAAGACATTTATTGTGATATGAGGTTCTTGTTAAATATAACCTAATTGTGACTCTGCGCTTTTCTGGCATCAAGCATGTGATTTTTAATTTATAGCATGTCAAGTCGAGTCAATTTAAGTTTGTGCATCTACATGGACGGATAGGTCTACTATTTAACCCAGTGTTTCTCAACCTTTCAGTATTTGCGGCCCTGTTTTCAATGATAATTTTCATCGCCCCCCCCCCCCCACTTACAATAAAATGTATACAACAATAATTAGAGATAGGAATTTTTCGGTGTTTTCAAATCGAAGAAAGCGGTACTTTGAAATGTGAAATTCGGTGGTTTCAATTGAACTTTTCGGTACTTTCAAAACTATAGCAGGTTCACGGGAAAGCATACCTTTTAAGTGCTTAAACCATACAATCAAATTAACTTATACACATTTAAACCCAATCAAGACACAATATTTACAAAAGGCTAAATAATACACATTTAAACTCGATCAAGACACAATATGTACAAGGCTAAGTAAAGTTTATCCTTCAGAGAACATCTCACTAAAAAGTTCAACGTTCTCTTGTGACAAACGATGGCGCCTGTCACTCATTACGCTAGTGTTCGCAGAAAAAAATCTTTCGCAGTCTGCATATGCACACGGCATCCATGATGCCAAACTCCAAGTAGAACTAAATACGTCATACTAAAACTAATCGAATCCTAAAACCGTATTTATCCGAATATAAGCCAGCCCTGAATTTTAGCCTCACCTGCCTTTTTAACAGTAATGTAAAGGAAAAATAATTAAATTAACCCCAAACTGAAACAATCAATTGCCTCATATTCATAATATTAAAGTAACACATTTCTTAGCTGAAGTATGCCTGAAATAAGAAAAAGAAAGTGCCGATATCAGCTGACTTAAGTTAATAAAATTAAATAAAACTGATGGAAAGGAAAACAGAAAACTGTACTTTACACTTAATATGACTTTCAGTGTTGAATTTCACGCGATTTTTAAATTTTTCATAACCACTTTCAGTTACCATTATTTGCATTCCCATATGTTACAGCATTTTTTTACTTCTGAGTAACTCATAACACGCATATTCTGTAATACCGCTATAAAAAAATGACAAAATACGCAAAACATAGCTAATAAAATTAACATCACTTGCTTGCGCATTTTTACGCCTCCTCTACGATGTTTATTAAAATCGATATATTTTCGATGTTAAATCGATTCATATATCAATAGTCTTGGCGATTCGAAATAATCGATAGGTGGCGGTGCTTGGAAGAGGGTAACCAGCTACGGTAGATCAGCCGGCTTTTTCGTTTTCGGCCTCTTTCTCGCAAAAAAAGGAAAAATTTGTGCCAAAATTGCACTTTAAAGTAAAAATTCGCGACAAAATCGCATTTTCATGCAAAATTCGCGCTTTCATGCAAAATTCGCATCAATTCGCGAGTACAAAAAACATATTTTAGGGTACTGTTGTGTGTGTTGAAGCTCGTTATCATTCCTAATACAGTTCTTAATAAAAATCGTTAAATTCGCGATCGCGAAAAATTCCTATCTCTAACAATTATGCATTCTGAGTATTTTGGATTCTATTTTTAAATTTTTATTAAATAACTGCCAAAACAAGAGTAAGAGCGAGGCCAACGGTGGCGAGAAACCACATTTGGCATTTTGCCAAGCGGGCGGTGAACAGATGAATCGAATAAAAGCAAGAAATTTAAATATTATATTTGAAATTTAATGAAAATCAAACAGAGAGATAAAGTTAAAAGAATATGAAAGTCAAAAATTTCGTTAATGAAAGTTTATCTAGACGGTGTGAGCTAAATTTAGAAACTGGAATATATCTTTTCGAATAATAAAAGAAATAAAACAGAAGCATGACCAAGCGAAAGAGGAAAAAATAAGTAATGTTTGTGGAAGGGAATCCACATGATCGATGCCTCTAGCACATTCGCAGAGCTAATGTTTTTCAAAGGAAGAAGGAAAATGTTCGATTGCACAAGTTTTAATTCCAGCCAGTTTAATTCGAGTTGATCCTTCTATCGCTATCGAATCTATCTATGTATGTTTTCGTGTTAATTGCAATTCACCATATTAAATATTCAAGGCAGCAGATCTACGCAGACCCATGGATAAATTTTTAGGCGGAAAAAAGCGAGCATTAGACAATAGTCAAGCATCAACAAGTTCACAGACGAGTGTGGTTCCAAAAATAAAAGCAAGAAAATATTCTCAAGATTACTTAAATTTTGGGTTTACCAGTACTGAAGTAAATGGAGAAGAAAGGCTCGTGTATCATTTGCTCAAAAATATTGGCCACAGACAGCATGAAACCTAATAAACTTAAGCGACATAAGGAAACGCTTCATAGTGAGTACTTAAACAAGCCCAGAGAATTCATCGAATTCAAATTAAAATCATATAAAAAGCAAAAATCACTTTTTAAAGAAACTTTGTCTGTGAATAGAAAAGCTTTAATTGCATCTTACAAAGTTTCACATAAAATAGCCTGATGTAATAAACCTCACACCATTGGTGAAGAGCTTATTTTGCCAGCAGTAATCAACATTGTAGAAACTATGTTTGGAGATAATTTTTCAAAACAAATACAGTCCATACCTCTTTCAAATGATACTGTTGCTCGTCGAATTGGTGATATAGCTGAAGATGTACAGTGCCAGCTCTTCTCGAAGTTGCGTGACAAATTATTTTCAATACAGCTAGATGAAGCAACAGATAGTAATAAAGATACTCATTTAATTGCATATGTTCGATTTTGTGGTAATATTTCAATAGTAGAAGAACTACTTTTTTGCAAACCAATAGAACTCAAAACAACAGCACTCAAATTATTTGCTATTTTAAATGGTTTTATGAACGAGGCAAACATAGAATGGAAAAATTGCGTTGGAATATGCACTGATGGCACTCGTTCAATGTCCGGAAGATTTCAAAGTATACAAGCACTCGTAAAACAAGAATCGCCCCAGTGCATCTGGACACATTGCATGATCCACAGAGAAGCTTTGGCTTCGAAAGAAATGAGTCCTGGTCTGAATATTGTGTTAACTACACTGGTAACCGTAGTAAATTACATAAAAATGAGGCCCCTGAAATCAAGAATCTTTTCCACACTTTGTAAAGACATGGGTTCGGTGCATTCACAGTTATTATTTTATTGCGAGGCAAGATGGTTATCACGTGGGAAATTTTTACGTGTTTATGAATTAAGAGAAGAAATCACCATTTTTCTAGAAGAAGAAAACAGACCAGAAGCCGAGAATTTTCACGAGGTTTATTTGTGATGAAATTAAGCTACTTGGTCGACATATTCAAGAAATTAAATATCTTGAACCTTCAACTCCAAGGAGCAAATACACATATGTTGGATACGAGTGATAAAGTTAATGCTTTTTGCAGAAAATTGGATTTGTGGAGCAGAAATTTAAAGCAAAAAAACCTAACAATGTTTGCAAATGTGGATGATTGTATTAAAACTTACAAGGCTGAAGAAGAACATGTAAAAGTTGTTTTTGTAACCATTGAAAATCATTTAGCCACGCTAGAAAATAATTTTAAAAAGTATTTTCTTGCAGACGATAACTTGATAGAAAGTTGCAAGTGGGTGAGGGATCCATTTCATAAGACTCCCGAGGGACTTTCAGTTGATGAAGAAGAAAAATTCATAGACTTCACGACAAGTGGCGAAACCAAAAAACAATTTAGTGATAAATCACTATTTAAATTTTGGCCAGCAGTAGATGATGATTTTTCTGCACTAAAAACCAGAGCATTTCGCATTCTATTGCCATTTTCAACATCCTTCCTTTGCGAAACTGGATTTTCTGCTTTGGTTTCGTTAAAGACAAATGCCCGAGTGCACCATTCTCCGGTTTTCTCAGCCGTTTCGTTACTGCGGTAAATGTAATACCGGGGTATTTTCAAAGTCTCTGTGCACCATTGCTAAAATATCGCAGTTTGCTAATGCTTGGAAATATCGCGGTTACTCTGCTATGAAGCAAATCCCATGGAGAAATTTTGTGTTGATTTGTGTTGGTTTCTTCCATGGCCGCTAGGTTCGCTCTCTCTCTGCACGTCTTCCAGTCACGGTGGCTCGTCTATAGGCCAAATTTCATTTATTTTTTGCCGTATTGTTCAATAATAAATGTTCTTAAGGATAAAATGGAATATTATATTGGGTATATATGTCTGACTTTGAATTCAAACACCATAGATACTGTAACGATCGTGAAAATCAGTTGATTACGCCTACTGGTTGGACCTGGTTTGGATGAGGTCATTTCAATCGATGTTACATACAACATTTGCAAATATATGTACCATCGTTCATTCTTCAAATAGATCCCACCTGTCTGTACATTTCAATAAAATAACATTTATGTTTTAAAGAATAATTCTCACACCTGTGCAATCCAAGGCAAAGCAACACCATGAAATCTCTGTTCTGAGTTCAACATAGCCTCACTTTTATTCCCGTTCGACTAGTGGAAATTTTAGGTGCAAAATCATCTACATAGCCATGAAAGGGCTGTTATAATTATGTTCGTGTGTGTGTGCAAGTATGATAAATTGATTACATACACTATATACCGGTACATAGGCTATATCGTGATGCATGTAGCCATTCACTGCAAAGTTGGCCTAGGCCCACTGGTTTTCCATATTTCATTTATTTCTTGCCTTATTGTTCAGTAATAAATGTTCATAAGGATAAAATGGATTATTATATTGCGTATATATGTCGTCTGAATTCAAACACCATAAATTCTGTAATAATCGTACTAATCGTGGTTACGCCCACTAGCCTACTTGATGGACCTGGTTTAGTTGAGGTAAGAAAGGAAGGTAATTTTAATCGATGTTACAGCACAGTATTTGCAAAGATATGCACCATCGTTCATTCTTCAAATAGATCCCACCTGTCTCTCATTATTCTTATATTCAATTAGCTTTTGGCCTAGATATCATAAATATGATACATTACGCTGATCTCCATCGTGGAAAGAAAACAGCGGTTTTCTCACTTTACAGCTCCTTCATGGCCGGTTTGCATCTTACCGCGGTAAAAGTCGAAACTGAGCATGATGCAACGAAAATATGACTTTACCAGGGTAAACTAAGCAACTTTACCGCGGTATTCTGAATACCGAGATTGGTGCACTCGGCCAAAAGTATAGATCTCGGCTAAATATAGAAACAGAACTGAGAGTGGCTATTTCTTATATTGAGCCTTCCTTCGAAAAACTTTGCTCTGCAAGACAGGCCCAAGGAAGTCACTAATAATTATGTAATTTGTTTTTAATTTAGTATGTTTTGATAAAGTGAGTTTTTATTTAGTAAGTTGTTTTACTTTTCTTTTAATATGTCGAAATGTATTTTGTTTTCTATGTGTGTGTTTTTCTGTCGGTTAATAATTTTTTAAAATAATATTTTCTCTTGGATATTCTCGCGCCCCACAGGTTGAGAATCGCTGATTTAACCTGTTTCATAAATGAATGTAATGTAGCCTAACAATTTTAGTATTGTTCAGTTATTCCCTTATAAACTTACCACACTTTTCCATGGTGAACATACAAACATTAAACAATATTATATTAATTCCCTTACTATTGAGTATAATTAGTTTTAGATTTTGTTTTATCATATGGCTAGGTAAGCATAATATACACATTATAATAATAATAATAATAATAATAATGTTTATTAGCCTATGTCCATACAGGTGAGGCATCGTCAATATACATAATAACAGTTCTTATAAGACAAAGTCAGCAGTAAGGAATTCGTGTACAGAGTAAAATGGTCTCCTTATTAGCCATGCATATACATAACTTTTAAAACTATTTATGGGTAAGCAACGGACGCTTAAAGGCAGTTTGTTGAATAAATTAATTCCATTATAAAAACAAGTGTTATAAGAACTATTTAAACGACACTTCGGTAAATTTAAATCTGCCCTATGTCTTGTATTATAATTATGCATTTCTATATCAGTATAACTCTCTAGATTATTCTTGACAAATAAGATACAATAAAATACATATAAGTTAAAAACTGTCATAATATTCATTTCAGTAAAAAGAGGTCTACAGCTTTCTCTCTGACTTTTGTTTGCCATTATCCTCAGGGCCTTTTTTTGGAGAAGTAAAATCGAATTTGTTTCCCTGGAATGACCCCAGAGATATATTCCATAAACAATATGGCTTTGTAAAAGAGCAAAATACACAGTCCTTAAAACTTCAAGTGAAATGCAATTCTTAATTCTTCTTAGAACAAAAATACCTCTCGCCATTTTCTTACAAATATTTTCAACATGGGGCTTCCAAGTAAGCTTAGAGTCTAGGTGAAAACCAAGTAATTTAATATTGTCGCAGTTATTAGGTATCGTGCTTGTAAGACCAAAAGAGTATTTCTGAGTCTTTGAATCATTTAGAGCAAACCCATTTCTACCAAACCAGGGTTCCATCAGCAGCCAAGACCGATTGATAAGATTGAACAATGCATTTAATGTGCTGGGAGAAGAATGTGTTTAAGAACACTTGCCGATGTAATGCGCTGAGTTTAAAAACCTACCCAGGATTTCAGGTTCTTTCACTGAAGAGATTTGTAGATTTTAGAGAATCATAACCCCTAATAATAGCTAGCAGGTAATGCTCACTGAAGCTGATTTCTTTTAGTGCTTAGGAGTGGGGTAAGATTGAAGGATGGTTACAAGTTGCCCTCAATGTAAGAAATTTCTGTACAGCACATCATAAAAATTTTGACAACTACCATTAGAATTGTCAAGGTTTAAAGGTTAAAATTTCTTAAAATCATGTCTGATGGTAGTCAATATACAAGTTACACAGGCGTTCAACTTACAGAATAACATCTACATATAAACAAATGGGAATTTTCCGGTTCCAAGTAAATGCGGTCAATTAATGCAGGTGGTCAATGTCACAAGTTTTGCTGTTTCTGTTTGGACATGAGGTCTAGTTGCTTGCTATCTCAACAGCCGACATTGAGCTCTTTAAGTACTGCTTGTTGGCATATATCAACAATTAATAGAGCGTAGGCTACAGTATACCCCCCCCCCCCCGGTGGGAATTTCCGACTCATATATTTTTTTGTTGGTATTGCCATCTAGTTTCAGTTTTCAGTTGTTTGCCCCTTATCAATTACAGCATTTACCCGGAAATCCGGAGAAAATTAGTTTGTTTTAATTTTTCTTTGTTCTTTGCTCCTAATATGCCCAGGGAATTTCTGGCTCACATATTTTTTGTTGGTATTACCATCTAGTTTAAGTCTTTAGTTGTTTGCCCCTTATAAATTACAGCATTTACCTGGAAACCCCGGAAAAGTACGGAAATCTGGAGAAAATGAGTTTGATTTAATTTTTCTTTGTTCTTTGCTCCTAATATGCCCAGGGAATTTCTGACTCACATATTTTTGGTTGGTATTATCATCTAGTTTAAGTTTTCAGTTGTTTGCCTCTTACCAATTACAACATAGACCCGGAAAACCTGAAAAACCACTTATATACGGAGAAAAAGACAATGTTTTATTTTTAAAATCTTTGTTCTTTGCTTCTAATATTCAAAGGGAATTTCTGACTCATATGTTATTTTGTTCGTATTGCCATCCAGATTAAGGTTTCAGTTGTTTTCGCCTTATCAATTACAGCAAATCCCCAGAAAACCACGGAAACCCGGAGAAAATTACTTTGTTTTAATTTTTTTAAATCTTAGTCCTTTCCTTCTAGTATTCAAAGGGAATTGGAGACTCATATGGTTTTGTGTTGGTATTGCCATGTTTATTAAGGTTTCAGTTGTTTGCCCCTTATCAATTACAGCAAATCCCCAGAGAACTCTGAAAACCACGGAAGCCCGGAGAAAATGACTTTGATTTAATCTTTTAAATCTTAGTTCTTTGCTCCTAGTATTCAAATGGAATTGGTGACTCATATGGTTTTGAGTTGGTATTGCCATGTAGATTAAGGTTTCAGCTGTTTGCCCCTTATCAATTACAGCATATCCCCGGAAAACTCCAAAAACCTAAAAAATCCGAAGAAAATGAGTTCGTTTTAATTTTTTAAAAACCTTTGCTCTTTGATCCTAATATTCCCAGGGAACTTCTGACTACATATCTTTTTTGTTGGCATTGTAATCTAGATTAAGGTTTCAGCTGTTTGCTCGTTATCAATTACAGCATATCCCCGGAAAACCACGGAAATCCACAGAATTTCTAGAACTCGGAACTTGTGATCTACGGTCACTGAAACCGTTATTGCAAAGTAATTCTTCTGCTTCAAGTGTGTCCTTTGCAGGTTCAAAAGGGTGAGTATGTGGACTACAAGATATCTGGCATTATTGTGATGGTCACATGCAAAGAAAAGGGGAATCATATCTTCTAAACATGCCAAGTGTAAGTCAAAGTTGTTTTCTTTAGTTGCTCGCTGAAATCTCAAAATCAACGACACTTTGTCCATATTACCAATCCAAAATTGTGCTGTTTTACCGAATTTCCCTTCTCTAACTTCAATCAAGAAAGTTTGGTAGTGACTGTGGAAGGTTTGGTAAGATAAATTATCATTCACAGATGTCAAATTAGAATATGAAGTGTGTTCTGCCAGGTTTTCAATAGCTTTCATCCCTTCAGCATCAGGATTTTTTCCAGTATTCTTTGTCATGCTGTAATTGGTAAGGGGAAAACAACTGAAACCTTAAACTATTATGGCAATAGCAACAAAAATTACGTGATTCAGAAATTCCCTGGGAATGTTAGTATCAAAGAGCAAAGATTTAAAAAAAAATTAAAACAATCTCATTTTCTGCAGATTTTCGTGGTTTTCGGAGTTTTACGGAGATATGATGTAATTGATAAGGGGAAACCCACTAACCCCTTAATCTAGATGGCAATACCAACGCTTAAGCATATGAGTCAGAAAATCCCTTTGAATATTAGGAGCAAAGTACTAAGATTTAAGAAAACTAAAACAAAGTAGTTTTCTCCGGATTTCCGTGGTTTTCAGGGTTTACGTGGATATGCTGTAATTGATAAAGGGAAAACAACTTAAACCTTAAACTAGATGGCAATACCAACAAAAAAACATATGAGTCAGAAATTCCCTGGGAATATTAGGAGCAAAGAACAAAGATTTTAAAGACATTTTTAAAAAGTAAATTCCTCCAGATTTACGTGGTTTTCGGAATTTTCTGGAGATATTCTATAATTCATAAGGGGCAAACAACTGAAACTTTAATATAGATGGCAATACCAACAAAAAAACATACAAATCAGACATTCCCTTTGAATATTAGGAGCAAAGAACAAAGATTTAAAAAATAAATCATAGTCATTTTCTCCGTATATACGTGGTTTCCGGGGATATGCTGTAATTGGTAAGGGGCAAACAACTGGAACCTTAATCTATATGGGAATACCAACACAAAAACATATGATTCACCAATTCCCGTTTAATACTAGGAGCAAAGAACAAAGATTTTTAAAAAATAAAACAAAGTCATTTTCTCCGGATTTCCGTGGTTTTCGGTGTTTTCCGGGGATATGCTGTAATTGATAAGGGGCAAACAACTGAAACCTTAATCTAGATGGTAATGCAAAAAAAAAAAAACATATGAGTCAGAAATTCCCCTTGAATATTGGGTGCAAAGAACAAAGATTTAAAAAATAAAACATAGTAATTTTCTCCGTATATACGTGGTTTTCCGGGGATATGTTGTAATTTGTAAGGGGCAAACAACTGAAACATTAAACTAGATATCAATACCAACAAAAATGTGTGAGTCAGAAATTCCCTGGGAATATTAGGACCAAAGAACGATGAAAAATTAAAACAAATTCATTTTCTCCGGATTTCCGTGGTTTTCCGGCTAAATGCTGTAATTGATAAGGGGCAAACAACTAAAATCTTAAACTAGATGACAATAGGCCTACTAACAAAAAAAATATATGTTTCGGAAATTCCCACGGGGGGGATTCATATTGGTAGCCCATGGTCTATAAAAGTCCTGACCTCATATCCATAACCATACTTTTCTAAAACAAGTACATGAAAACATCTTTATTGTGTGGTATAATTGAACCATTTACTTTTATAAGGGTCTTAAGTGCCACATTCATGATTGTTTAGAAAACAAGACATAGACTCACAGAAAGACATGCTGGAGATAGGCCCAGCTCTATATCTTGGAATTTATTGCTACTAATATGGCTATCCCAGGACCTTGGACTCTTCATAAATGAATTGATCTGGGTACATAGATTCATTTAAAATGATCAGCTGAAAAGTCATGATTTTGGCACCTTATAAAAGTAAACACTTCAATTATTTATAATGGAACCTGTATTGATCAGAGTCTTACCAGTTCTTAGCTTTTAGCCCCACATATATTTTTACCTTCTAAATTTTGAAAGCGTTCATTCTGAATGGGGTGGAAATGAAACTGATTATAATAGTTAACAATATTTGTTTTCCAGGAAATGGTGCCTGTAATATTAGATAATCTCACCGATGATGAGTTAAAAAAGGAAGCAAAAAATGAATCAAAAAATGATGCCATTTCTGCGATCATAAAAGCTGCCAAAAGCTTGGTCTCCAGGGTACCTAATCAAGAAGAAATGGTCAAAAACTTAGAAATATTTAGACTGAAAATGATTCTCAGGTATATATTAATCTGTGCTTTTATTATCTTATGTTCCCTTTTTAACAAAACCATTCCATCTGTACCTTGTCTTCCCGCATACCATGCTGTTTTCATATCCGCAGAATCTCTCTACCCCAGGTAACCTGACCAACTTATTTCTCCAGCTATCCTTCTGTTTAGCATTTTAAATTCTGTATATTCACCCTAATACTCCCCTTTCTCTTCCTCTATTTCATGCTTTATAATTTTTTAACAAAACCAATATTTGTGTTTCTCATTAATGAATTTCTTTATAGTAAAATCTAAACATATCTTTATCTGTTCCATCTATAAATGGTGATTTCTTTATTCCACATATGTGTCAATAAATATAAATATGTATGTATGTATCTAATGCCCACAACTTGACACCAAAGTCATTTTTGCTCTTGCTTCCCAATACTTTGAAGTAATGTCTTTTTGAACTTTAAGAGCTTCACAGTTTGCCAGGTGATCCATATTCATTTCCTCTTTCTGAGAACACAACACGCAATTTGGAGACGCAAGTATGCCAATTCTGTGGAGATGCTTGCCTAAACAATCATGTCCTGTAATGAGCCTAACCATGGCAACAGTAGACTTTCGAGGCATATCTGGGACTACATTTGGGTTTTCCAATAATTTTCTCCAGTTAGAGTTTTCGTTTCTCCCTTTTAATTTTGATAGGTAATTTAGATGTGTCTTCCTTTTAATAATCCGCTTTACAGATTCATATGAAAAGCTTAGGTTTGATGTTTGTTTAATTTTGGAGCCTTTCTTTGCCAACATGTCAGCCTCTTCATTCCCGAAAGTCCCGCAGTGGGCTGGGATCCATTGCAGGATTATATTTTTCCCTAAATTATAAATTTGCTTAATCATTCTAAGTATTTCTTGAATTTTTGACATCTTTGGGCAAAAGGTTGATGCTATTGCTTGAATTGCAGCTATGGAATCTGACAGTATTACAATATTCTTGCAGTTCTGTAGCCAAGTGAATATATCTTGGAGGGCTGTGTAGATTGCATCTATTTCGCCATCAAAATTAGTTGTACATATCCCAACCTTCTTATAGAAAGAGAAGAATTGACAAGTTCCGCCTGCTCCAGCTCCTTCTTGGGGGTCAGATAAAGACCCGTCTGTGTATATATGGGTCCAGAATTCTGCAGGATACTTTGTATGTAGGATTTCTAATGTGAGAGCCTTTGCTTGTTCTGGAGGAGTGTCTTTCTTGCTGAAGTTTTCCTTTAAGTTTAGGCTGTAATGTATTGGAAAGATACTAACTGGGTTATTAATATGTAACAGATTTTCTTTCTGCTTTGGTATTTGTAGCTCTTCTTTTAACTTTGAAACTTCTTACAAATATAAAATCAGCCATTTTTTGGTTAATTACACTTGCCTACTCAAAATTCAGATAATTGCTTTATCCACCCTCTAATGGTACTCAAATACAATATGAAATACCAATATTTAATACGCTGTAGAAGTAACTGAGTAATTTTCCCTTTGCTGGCAAGTGCTAGGAAAATGCCCATTACCCAATAAATCATCAGAGGTAAATGCTAAAGAGTGGAAAGTAAGTAAGGTATCTGATGTAATTAAGTTATGGACAGAATTGGTTCAAAGCCTCAATCCGGCTGTCTCAATAAGCATTTACATTTTGAGTAGAGTCGGAGAGGTGAAGAAGGACTCAAGGCATAATTCTCTGAAATAGGTCTTATGTTTTAGAAACTGGGATATAGTCCAGTCAAATTAGATTTTTTGCTGCATTAAATCATGTAGTTCCAAATGTTTCAGGAATGTGTAGTGGGAGGTCCCCTGAACAACGCCTAATGTTTTCCCGCCAATTTCAGGTGCCGCAGGGGGTGGGGGGGGAGGCTCAAAGGTCCCTTTTTTCAGTTTTTGGCGCAAATCTCGAAAACAGTGCATCGTACAGAAAATGTTATGGTATTCAAAATTAAAGCTTATTAAATTCCCGACAAAATGGTATATTAATATTTATCTTTATATGTTACCGTCGCCGAGAATGAGCCGGCGAAAATGGAAAAACTGCAGAAAAATTTGTAGTGCCTCACGTTTTTCGTCGAACTCGCCCTTCCAATTCTTTAGTTTTCTATTTTACAAGAAACTTGTAAGAAAAGAAGTTGTAGAGAATTACATGTTCTTCAAGAATATACATACATTTGATAATTTATCTTCACGTAGTCAAAAGTTAGACAATTTTTAAATTTCGAGATTCCGCTAGTAAACTGCACATCATTTTATTTCCGTTTTCAAGTGCTTTAATTCTCTGTATCACGTTATTTATTGTTTATGTGAACATAAATGTTATTTATTATCCATATAACTAACATATATATATATATAATAGCTAATAATGCAAAAGTAATAAAAAGGCTTACACAACCTAATTTCCGCTCACCCTTCCATCCTGTCACACATTTAAAGCTGTTCATACTCATATTCCTCATCGTACAACTCTTCCAAGTCCTCTTGAACGGGAGCATTGTTAGTGCAAGCACCGTGGCGGCTTTCCGGCATCCACATCTCATACCGCAGCCTGTGGCACAATGACAAAATATGGAGTTGAGCACGCTGTCAGGTGCAATAGGGGCCTTGGTCTTAATACAAGTCAGATATCCCCATCTTCTCTTGTCCAACCCCAACGTTCAGGTTCGAGAGATTCATTTCCAAACCACTGCTGGACCTGTAGAAACACTCTGCACGAGTGATGTAGAGCAGCATCTTTTGTAGGTGGCAATGAAGACAAGTTCGCTTTCATCTTGGCTGAAGATTTGATGAAGCACATGAACCTGTGGATAAAACACAATAAAATAGAAAAGAATATTTTTTATCAAACAGCATGATTCAATGAAGTTAGTACATGCAATACAAAATGAAATGTACCTGTGATGATTGAGGTCATGCTCGTTGGGTGGGGCCTGATACATCAGTAGGAACATTTGTTCCCCAGCTTCAGCAATATCTCCTGGCGTGGATGTGGAGTCGTAAAACACTTCAGCGATGTTTTTGGTTTCGTTAGGAAACCGCTGGAAACATTTAAGCATGGCTGCTTTACTTTCTCCATAAATCGCAGAAGTGGTATCGCATCCAGTGAAGCAATGGATAAACAGAATGTATGTGCTGAATGGCTGTCTTCTGTGTTGCCTCGTCCAGGCTTCATAAAAAACACATTCGTGTCTCGTGGTGTGAGTGCCACGAGTAAGACGAGCTGGTCTATGTCTTCGCCAACTACCACCACAGTTGAATGAGAGGTATTTTCCAGTCCACACCTAACAATGCTGCAGTCAGCGTCTCCTTTGTCTATGATGACTTGTACACCTTTTGCGCCCAAGGCCTGCGCTAACATACATATCAGCTTGGTTTTGTTCCTTTCGTTGGAAAGGAAGTTTTCCTGCTGAACAGTACCACCATGTTCTCATCAAAGTCTATATCCACTGATGTTTTACTTGATGCCCTTCGATGTTGTTCGGCTCTTTTCGTGGAATTCGTGTCTTCGTAACCGTCAAAAACCACAGCAGAGTTGTATCCGTAACGGTTGATCATGTAAGACACATATTGATCGCAGATGGAGGCGAACTTGGTGTTGTTGTTCCACTTTACTCTATGAAGGAGGAAGCCGCCATAGATTACCGTGAAACTGTTCTTCAAGTTGACCATTTTATTGCTTAAAGGAAAGGCATCGTTTTCCTCATGATCCATTCGTCGAAAAGAGTCATGGGGTAGCTATGGGGCTAACTCACACTTCAACAGCTCCTCTACATCCTCTTTAGTTTTCTGGGTAATTATGGTCCTCTGGAAAATCATTAAAGGCTTGATCACCACCACTCCGTTGTCCAGTTTGACAGTGTTGCTCATAGCAGCCAATGGGACTACTGCGTTCTTCTTACACTGCTTCATTTCTGCGAAGTTCATTCCAACAAAAGTTTCCATTGTACGGGTTCCGATTTCCATTGCTTGGTGACAGTTGATGTTATTGGTTCCTATTACTCCGGTTGAAAGGGACATCAAAGAATCGCGAACAGAAAATGGCGGGTGATCAGCCATCCACTGAGCAAGTTTCCTTCTGTCTTGGTCATTTCTGCTAACTCGTGATGCTCGAAAGTCGACATGCTGTTCTCCACTCACAGAATGGACTAACTATCGTCGATTATGTAAACAATAAATAACGTACATAAACGTTCACATTTTATACATACTGGTATAAAGTTGATAAATTTCATTTTTCTTTCCGTTTGTGGTAATATTAATTTGTTATTATGAAATGACTTATCCACCTAACCACAAACCCAATGGACCAAAAGTTCAATAGATGCAACGTCATAAAGCCCTATAACATTATAATATTTACTAGATTTATGCACATATACATTCCTATTTATGTATCACTATGTCATAAAATATAAGTTGGATATAAAATTATATAGTCACATACAATACAATCACATTTAAGATAGCAAAGTGCTATATGTATTCAACTAAAACCTAACCATTAAAATATATACACTGATACAGATTTAATCACACTGATTTTAAAAACACACTGTTGTCATCTGTTAAAATATGTACACTTATGCCGAATTTTTTCCAGCAATTCGGCATAAGTGTACATATTTTAACAGATGACAACAGTGTGTTTTTAAAATCAGTGTGATTAAATCTGTATCAGTGTATATATTTTAATGGTTAGGTTTTAGTTGAATACATATAGCACTTTGCTATCTTAAATGTGATTGTATTGTATGTGACTATATAATTTTATATCCAACTTATATTTTATGACATAGTGATACATAAATAGGAATGTATATGTGCATAAATCTAGTAAATATTATAATGTTATAGGGCTTTATGACGTTGCATCTATTGAACTTTTGGTCCATTGGGTTTGTGGTTAGGTGGATAAGTCATTTCATAATAACATACTGGTATAAAGGCTCACATGCATATATATATGTATATGTATATATATTAGTTATATGGGTAATAAATACCATTTATGTTTACATAAACAATACATAAAGTTATAAAGAGAGTTAAAGCACTTGAAAACGGAAATAAAATGATGGGCAGTTTACTAGCGGAATCTCGAAATCGACCCCGAAATTTAAAAACGGTCTAACTTTTGGAGTTGAAGCATCTTCCGGGCTGTGGGCCGTGGTCCAAAGGCAAAATTACAAGTCTCGCCAGACGTTTCGCTCCCGCTGTGGGGAACTTCTTCAGTGGCTGCTATCTTGACGCTGACTGGACTGCTTGGAGAAACGGAGCTGCTTATATACTCGCGGTGGGCGTGGCTTAGCTGGTTGCGGTTGCTACCGTCGCACCAATGGTGGCGTTCGACGCTGGCTGTTGTATTCCTTCTTGTCTAATACGTGATTTTAAGGCCGGAAACCAAGCTTTTGGAAGTTTTAGCCCCTCTTCTTTTCTGTTGAAATTGTTTCTAAACTTGAAAATTTCTATAGCTTCTCTGTTAAGGCGGGCATAGTAATGCGAAGTTCTTACCAATACTTTCGTCTCCTGGAAGCCTATGTCGTGATCACCGTCTGTGAACGCGTGTTCGGCCACAGCTGACTTCTCCACATGCCCCTGGCGGCAATAGGTCCTATGTTCTTTTAACCTGGTCGAGATGTGTCTCTTCGTAGTTCCAATGTAAGATTTACCACAGGAACACGGTATCTGGTACACACCGCATGTGGATAATGGCTCTAACTGGTCCTTGGCCGACCTTAGCATCTCCTTGATTTTTCTTGTTGGTTTATATATGGTCTTGATGTTGTGTTTATTCAACAATTTTCCAATGCGATCCGTTACATTCTTCACATAAGGAAGGAACGCCTTATCAACTGTAGGTGACTCTTTTGTTGGTGCTTGTTTTTTGTTCTTCTGATTCGCTCTTCTTATATCTTTCATAGTGTAGCCATTTGCTATGAGGGCGTTACTAAGATGTTCGATTTCTTCCTTCATACGATCAGGCTCGCAGATGCGTGTGGCACGGTTCATCAGAGTTTTAATAAGTCCCCGTTTTTGTTGCGGATGATGGTTAGACTGTTTATGCAGGTATCTGTCAGTGTGCGTCGGTTTTCTGTACACACTACGTCCCAAGGTGCCGTCGGTCTTACGACTGATGAGAACGTCCAGGAAAGGTAACCTGCCTTCTTTTTCCATCAAGGGACCTTTGAGCCTCCCCCCCATCCCCCGCGGCACCTGAAATTGGCGGGAAAACATTAGGCGTTGTTCAGGGGACCTCCCACTACACATTCCTGAAACATTTGGAACTACATGATTTTTTGCAGCAAAACCATCTTTTTTTATCTAATTTGACTGGGCTAATAAAGAAAGTGGAAATGGAATTAAAAGGCACAATATAACCCTTATGTAGCTAGGAGGGGAAAAGAAAAAGAAACATGGAAGAGAGTAGAAAGAAGAGTTAAATTTGTCAAACAATTTATTCTTGAATATTGTTTTGTGGCACAATTTGATCTTAACAGATGAAAAAAGTTTAGCTTGTTCAGCTTTTATGGAAGATTATAGTTAAAATCTGAATGAAAGTTAAAAGAAAATCTTCAGCTTTTAGCAAAACAGGTGTTAAATGTCTTCGTGGTTATAGGATTATGGTGCTGGTGAGGCAGTCAGTTTATTTTGTAAATGCTGAAAAATAGATAAAACAATGTAACCAGAATCCTTGAAATAGAATTTGCATAGAAATAAGATTAGAATTAGATTAATATTCTCTTTCAGATGTTGATATATACATCCCTACATCTAGATACTTTTCATTGGTTATGAGCTCAAGTGTCATACAATATGCATTTTTAAAAATGATCTATTTTTTATGTTGTTAGTGCATTAAGATATGCTTAATAAATATTGTGTAATATTTTTTTTTTAATTATTTTTTTATTATTATTATTATTTTTTTTTTTTACTTGACCTGTTTAAGGTTCGCTCTAGGTGAAATTTTGTTTTTCTTATGAATTACGTTGTACTAATATTTTCTGCCACATAATATGTAGGCCTACGCATTTACCTAATCAATTTTTTTTATGTCAATACAAGATAAATTGCTTAAGTCTTAATAACTGAGAAAATAGATCCCAATATGCCTTTTATTTGGTGAATAGATATAAAAAAAACACAACTGACCATAACAAATTTATTTTATTAAAATGGTGATAATCACTTGTTAATATTTTTATTCTTATTTTTGTTACTGTTATTGTTTTTGTTACTGTTGTAAGAACAAAACTTGGCCTTCCCAAACTGTATATCCATAAGGATACACTTCCACCTAAAGCTAATGCAAGAAAAGTTAGAGAGGTGCTACGAATTCGATCTTTTGAGTCTTTTTGTCTTCTGCCTCAAGTCAAATCAAATCAAATCAAATCTTTATTCACCTTTAAATACAATATATTTGTACAATAGGCTTCGTCAGTTTTTGGATAGTTTTATATAATAACAAAAAAGCTAAGAATATAAATTTATATCCATAATATTTTCTGGTATATTACTCTCTAAAAATTCTTCTACGGTGTATATCGCTTTGCTTTTGAACCAAATAGATAGAATATTGTACAGTTGTATTTTTTCAAGATTTCTTATCTTTAATGGAATTTTATTTTAAAAAATTATCTGTTGATAGCAGTGACTTTTTATATTTGTACTTAAGTGAAGTTGTGGTTTATCTAAATCATTTTTCCTTCGCGTGTTGTAGTTATGCATTGACGATCTAGTTGTAAATTTAGTGCTATTTTCTTTAACATATGTAATATTAGCTAAAATGTACATAGAGGTAAGTGTAAGAATGTTGTACCTTTTGAAGTATTGTTTACATGATTCTCTTGTTCCAATTCCTGCTATCAATCTGATAATTTTTTTCTGCCAGATGAAGATTTTGTTTGCTGAATGGGAATCGCCCCAAAGCATAACCCCATATAGTAGGTGTGGTTGAACAAAAGCATGATAAGCTGTTATGAGTATTTCAAAATTTACACATTGTTTTAACTTCCTCATCAAGTTGCCAGCTTTTTACATGTGTACAGTATTTGGTCTTGTCAGGTAAGCTTTGTGTCCAAGTATAGGCCTAATAATTTTACAGACTTTATCTCAGTAGTGTTGCTAAATTTTGGATCTATAGTTTCAGTTTTTGATTGATTTATGCTTAAATTATTGTAGAAGAACCAGATTTTAGCCTGTTCTAGCGATAAGGTCATTTGTTGAGTTAAGGCTAATATGTCCTTATTTGCTTCTATAAACGTTGTATCATCTGCATAAATAATGGGGGTACAGGAGGGGCCTACGTTACAATGTAGATCATTTATATATACAAGAAAGAAGAAGGGCCCCAACATCGAGCCCTGAGGGACACCTGCTATGACTTTTCCTATTTTTGAATTTTTATTATCTACAAATGTAATTTGTTTTGTATTATTTAGGTAGGATGTAATTAGATTAATCTCTATACCATTTATACCATAATATTTCAGCTTATCAATAAGTATATTGTGTGACACACAGTCAAAGGCTTTGCTTAAATCAATTAAAGTAGCTCCTGTTACTATTTTATTTTCAAAATTATTTAGTGTTATTTTGGTTAAACAATCAACCGCCTTTATAGTAGATAGATGTTTTCTAAATCCAAATTGTTTATCATAAAAGAGATTGTTAAAAGAAAAGTAATCATATAGTTGTTTTAAGATGGATGCCTCCACTACTTTTCCTAGGATGGGGATAATAGTTGGGTCGATAATTTGAAGGGTTTGTTACATCTCCCTTCTTATAAACTGGTATGACCTTTGAAGTTTTTAGGCATTCAGGAAAAATACCCTGTGTTAGTATTTGATTTATTAAAAGTGTTATCGGTATTACTATTGTGTTGGCTATCTTTTTAATAATATTATTGGTAAATCCATAAATATCTTGGGCGTTTGAAGGGTTAAGATTTTTTATAGTATGTGCAACCATATTTGGTTGGACCTCGTACCAAATGAAATTGTTTTCACATATTTCAGTTGGTAATTTAAAATTTTTAAGCAGATTAGAAAAATTTATAATGTTTCCATTTGTGTTTGTATCCGGCTTGTTATTATCATTATTTATGTTCCCCATTTCTTTTGATACATCTATAAAATAAGAGTTTAGTATGTCTGGGGCAATATTTATAGTGGACTTTGGATTTGGTTGTCCTTTTGCATTGTTGATTACCGCCCAAGCAGCCTTGCATTTATTTTTTGCTTTTTTAATGAAATTTTCATATGCTTCCCTCTTTGCTTAATTTATTTTTTGCTTGTAAGTCTTTTTAAATTTCATGAATCTTGTTTTGTCATCAAGGTTATTATTGGATTTGTAAATATATATAGATATTAGCGTATTACGCATTGACTTAAGTTCAGGTGTAAACCAATTGTTTTGCAAACTTTTAGATGTAGGGTTTATAAGATTTATTGAGTTTACAGTTTTTATTGGACAGTGAGTATCAAACCAGGCTACGAGGGTGTTATTGAAGTATTCAAAAGCATCATTTACATTTGTTATTTCATATAGCTTATGCCAAGAGATTTCAGTTAAACTTTCATAAAATTCATTTATCCTTTCCTCAGTTATTAGGCGTTTTTTTTATTTTGTATGACTATTTTTTGTTCACTAGTTACTTTATGCAAATCAAATTCAACCCATACACCAGCATGATCAGAAAGAATGTTTTGGTCAAGTAGTTTGCTTTGAACGTATGATTTATGTATATTTGTGAAAATGTTGTCTAAACACGACCTATTTCTTGTTGGTGTATTATGAGCATGATATAGGTTATGTGATCTAAACATATTAACAAAATCTGCTGATAATTGTGCATCCAAAATATTTACATTGAAATCTCCAGCAATAGTTAGTAAGTTATTGTACTTTTTTTCTAAATATATAATGAAATTGTCGAGGTGCTCTATAAATTTCTTTTTATCACTGTTTGGTGTTCTGTAAATTGACACAACAATAAGGCCTATTTGATTTGGTTTTATGGGTACACATTCACGTAGATTAATTAGACAAAATTTGGATACATCTATGACCTCAAACTTAATGCTTGTTTTTACAAAAATTGCTGCACCTCCATTTCGATGTGGTAATTCTCTTACATATATGCTTCCTAAATTATAGTCATTGGGTATATATAGGTTTATTTCCTCCTTTTCCTCATAAAGGAAAGGGAATGAACATGTATTCCGAACGCCCTAAAGCTGATTCTTGGATGTCCAGTAAGTCATCTCTCTCTTCTTCGGAATGTATCAACCCAGTGAAAATGTCGTGCAATGGGACTGCAGTAAGGTTGGTTCCTGGAAAACGTTCAGCACAACCCCTTGCTGCCAAATTGGATGTAACAAGACAGAAACACTTCGACATGTGCTGGGATTCTGCTGGAGCACTGAACTTCTGCATGACAATCGTCACAGCAGAGTTAGGACAGCTATAGCTCAAATCCTGCAACAACGAGGATGGGATATACACAAAGTTTATTGTGTTTCTCTAGACTATCTTAACATGAGAGCAGACATCGTAGCCATTAGTAGGAAGATCAATATCGTGATGACATTAGGCAGAAGAGATAAATTTAGAAAACAAAAAATTTATGAGCCATACATTCCATTCCTTTCCTGCCTACGAAGTTTAAGATCCCTAAAGATATATGGGCCAACGTTTAGGGAAAGAGGTACCCTTACAAGCTAGACAAAGAACACCTTAGAAAATCCATCATTTAAGTTTAATTTCAATGAGATCAGGAAAATTTTTATACAGATACTGCAAGACTCGTAGATATTACATGTCCACCTGTACTTGAAGCATAATAACTAGGCTATTTTATTTTCAACGGAAATATTGTCAAAATATGAATAGAAGAATTGTAATTTTTGTAACACTTTCACTCCCAAGGGCGACATAACTTGCCCAAGAATTCTCAGGTCCAACATACCAAGGGCAATGTAACTTGCTTAAGGACGGGCATTAACATTTTGCTGTATATCTCGTGACCAGAACTGAATAGAAATGTAATTCTTTCTTCAGCCGATAGATGGTGCTTGCGTGTATGTATTCCCTTCTTGCGAGATAAAAACAAGCTTTGTTTGAGATTTCTGTTGTGTTTGGAAAATCACTTGAAATCGATGTGACCCAAGCCTCATTGAACGCGGATATAAGTGGTATTACCAGTTCTTGTGTAAATAAAAGTAGGTTTTGTTCTTAAAAAAGCATTGAGTGATGAAGGAGTGTTAGAAATAATAGGCCTATTCAAAAAATACTCAGGGGATGAATTGATTCCACCAGATAGTGAAAGCAAAAATTTTCATGCTGAATCTGTATTACCGGAAGACATAAATGTTACAAACATTGATAAATTTTGTGCTGATTTGCAATTACCTGTACTCCTTCCTGAAGATATGTAAACAATTCGTAATCCTATCTTTAATAGTTATGTAGAAAATTAAATATAACCATATTGATGTGAAACTTTGTTAACTCCATAAAAATGGCTAGGCTGAGCCAGCTGATAGGCCACTAGGCGGGTGGGATTGAAAGTGTTAACAATGTTACAGCATGTTTGTAATCAGGATCCATGTGGTCCACCTCATTGGATGACTGGCGATTTATTACTAATGAATCTTACTACATTATTATTACTATTATTAATATTATTATTATTACAATTATTTATATTTGTATTTGTTTACCTAGGTTGCTTCAGATCTCGTCCTTCAATGGCAAAATGAATGCATTAAACGAAGTGAATAAGGTGATAGCTAGTGTGACTTACTATCCTCACCGGCATACAGGATTAGAGGAAGAGGAATGGCTTACAGCTGAAAGGATGGCAGTAAGTTTCCATATTTTATTTTTCTTAAAAAGTAAACTGTATTTTATTAATATGTGTGGGTGACTCCATATTCATTAGATACTCTTTAAAAAAAAAATAAAAAATAAAAAACTATTTTAAACATAGATAGTAGATCAACTTCGTTTACAGATTCAATTTCTGTAATTCAGTAAGCTTTAAAATGAATTAGCTATTATTAAAATTCAGATTCCATCCTCTTTTAAGTACTGTATTGTCATGCATTTCTGCAGCATCAAAATAAGGTGCCAACTGAATATTTCAGGTTGAAAAACGAAAAAATTGACAAATTACAGGTTTATTTATGAAAATTAATATCTTTACATTCATTAAAGTGTAACAGCTAATCAAATGACATAAATATATGAGGAGTGTTGATTCAAAATGTGTTTAGTCCACCTTCGATGTATAGTTTGAAGCGGACTCTCACTCTCTGAGGTGTTCTGCATGATACTACAAAACGTTTTCATTTCAAATCGTAACCTTTCACCACTAAAATTGAGCTTGAAATATGGGTTTCAATTCAAATCATGATTATTCCAGCGCTGGATTTGGAACAAAACATAGTGTGTCCATCTTTTAAGACGCAACCATGCATGATACAGGTGGTGCGGTGAACACTTGAGACATCTATTGTTGCACGTATTCTTCTAATGGAAAAATGTCACAAACACCAAAACAAATGTTATATTAGCTGTCAATATAAAAAGCACAAGAAGAATAAACATACATCACAACTCACTGCATGCTATAAGGAAATCTATTTTTCTTGTTGCAATAACAGATATTCTGTTTCACTTGAAACAAACTCTGCACATTGTGTGCATTCCTTATTTATTTATATCCCTTGCATCGTCTAACAGGTGGAACATTTGCCCAAGCTTCCTGTTGTTGAGGCATATTACCGTATTTATCCGAATTTAAGCTGCACCTGCCCTTTTAGCAGTAAAGTAAAGGAAAAATAATTAAACTAACCCCAAAGTAAAAAAAAATAAATTGCCTCATTTTCATAATATTAAAGTAACACATTTCTTAGCCGAAATAGGGCTGAAATAAGAAAAAGAAAGTATCAGCTGACTTAAGTTATGATATTCTAATTATATTTAATATAATTAAATAATTCTGACGAAAAAGAAAACAGAAATCAGTACTTTACACTTCATATGACTTTCCGTGTTGAATTTCGCGCGATTTTTCTATTTTTCATAAGTGCACTTTCAGTTACCATCAGTTCAAAATCGCCTTTATTCACATTCCCATACGTTACGGCAGCTCATAATACATGCATATTCTGTAATACCGCTATCAAAAATGACAAAATACGCAAAACATCACTTGCTTACGCATCTGCGGCTTATATTCAGATAAATACGGTAGTCTGGCTTCTGCATTGACTCAATTATCTAAGTCAATGCACGAGGTAAAGTAGGAACGCCCACATGGTTCATGCACTTTTATTCTGTCTTAAAGAAATCCCAGTTTCAGTGAAAAAGGTAGGTATGATATTTCAAGTGCAGGGCATTCGTTTTTGCATGCAAACAGGATGTTTGGCATGTTTAAATATACTTTCTATTAAATATTTGTAACAAAACAATAGAAGTCCATTACTTCTGAAACTTTCACCTTCAATAAAATATTTAAACAATAAGAATGATTTTGCTCACCCAGTACATTTAACTGTATGTTAATTACCTATTCTATTCACATAGAGAATTTGTATGCTCATTTGATTGTTCAGCCACAGTTTTTCGTCATTCTTGAAATTAAATGATGCTTGCACTAAACATGTTTTGATGCAACGCTCCTCATATACTCTGAATTAAAACATGCTGAAAATTCAAAAAGGAGATAGTCCTACATCTACATCACTACTTTTCTACATTTAAATTATTTGCTGATGATTGTTTCGTGTATTGGGAAATTAAAAATCATGCTGATACTATCCTCCTCCATGTAGACCTAAATAGGGTAACATTTGGGCTGTCGATAACAAAATGAAAATAAATTCTTAAAGAGCAAAGCCGTCCATTTTACAAGGAAAAGAAACAAAATAACCGCAACATACAACTTAGGGGGTCAAATCATACCAGAGGTAAAAAAAACTGCAAATATCTCTGAGTACGAGGTCTGATTGGAAAGTTTTAAGAATGGGCTTGTAATTTCACAATGGTGGTACTTAAAAGATACTGCGATGCATCTCCTTCAAAATAGTCCCCTTCTGACTGAACACACAGACTCCAACGGTGTTTCCACTTTTGGAAACATTCCTGGAATTTTTTTTTCTGAAGTGTGTTAAGGACACAAATAATAGAAAACAAATTACATTTGTAGATAATAAAAATTCCAAAATAGGAAAAGTCATAGCAGGTGTCCCTCAGGGCTCGATGTTGGGGCCCTTCTTCTTTCTTGTATATATAAATGATCTACATTGTAACGTAGGCCCCTCCTGTACCCCCATTATTTATGCAGATGATACAACGTTTATAGAAGCAAATAAGGACATATTAGCCTTAACTCAACAAATGACCTTATCGCTAGAACAGGCTAAAATCTGGTTCTTCTACAATAATTTAAGCATAAATCAATCAAAAACTGAAACTATAGATCCAAAATTTAGCAACACTACTGAGATAAAGTCTGTAAAATTATTAGGCCTATACTTGGACACAAAGCTTACCTGACAAGACCAAATACTGTACACATGTAAAAAGCTGGCAACTTGATGAGGAAGTTAAAACAATGTGTAAATTTTGAAATACTCATAACAGCTTATCATGCTTTTGTTCAACCACACCTACTATATGGGGTTATGCTTTGGGGCGATTCCCATTCAGCAAACAAAATCTTCATCTGGCAGAAAAAAATTATCAGATTGATAGCAGAAATTGGACCAAGAGAATCATGTAAACAATACTTCAAAAGGTACAACATTCTTACACTTACCTCTATGTACATTTTAGCTAATATTACATATGTTAAAGAAAATAGCACTAAATTTACAACTAGATCGTCAATGCATAACTACAACACGCGAAGGAAAAATGATTTAGATAAACCACAACTTCACTTAAGTACAAATATAAAAAGTCACTGCTATCAACAGATAATTTTTTTAAATAAAATTCCATTAAAGATAAGAAATCTTGAAGAAAAAAAACTGTACAATATTCTATCCATTTGGTTCAAAAGCAAAGCGATATACACGGTAGAAGAATTTTTAGAGAGTAATATACCAGAAAATATTATGGATATAAATTTGTATTCTTAGCTTTTTTTGTTATTATATAAAACTATCCAAAAACTGACGAAGCCTATTGTACAAATATATTGTATTTAAAGGTGAATAAAGATTTGATTTGATTTTTTGATTTGACGTTCTTCGAATTTGCCTGGATGTCTTCAATCGAGTCAAATCGGTTCCCTTTCAGTGAAAATTTCAGTTTAGGAAACAGGTAGAAGTCTGCAGGACCTATATCAGGGGAATAGGGCGGTTGTGGAAGCACAGGAATTTGGAATTTGGTAAAAAATTCCACGATTGAGAAGGCACGATGACCTGGTGCATTGTCGTCGTGGAGCACCCAACTCCTGTCTTTACTCAATGCAGGCCTTTTCTTCCGCACCGTTTTGCGCAAACGCTTAAGGACACATTTGTAGTATTCCTGGTTAATTGTCTGTCCTCTAGGGGTAAATTCATGATGCACAATACCGGTAGAATTGAAAAAAATCACCAACATTGTCTTCACATTTGACCGACTTTGCCGTGCTTTTTTCGGTCGTGGTGAACCTGGACTCTTCCACTGCGAAGACTGAACTTTGGTTTCAGGATCATATCCATATATCCACGATTCGTCACCTGTAATTACCCTATTTAACAAATCTGGGTCATTTTAACCCGATTAATCAGTTCTTGGCACACTTCAAGTCGATGTTGTTTCTGGTCATTTGACAACAATTTTGGAATGAATTTTGCGGACACTCGACGCATGTCCAGATCTTCAGTTAAAACTGACTGAACTGCATAGAAACTTAAATTAAGTTTATCAGCCATCTCCCTGATTGTAAGTCTACGATCAGAGCGCACTAAATCACAAACTTTCACAACATTTTCATTCGTTTTTGAAGTGGAAGGACGGCCGGACCGTGGTTCATCTTCAAATGATTCATGGCCATTTTTAAATCTGTTGAACCACACAAAAATATTTGACTGGCTCAGACACTTATCTCCAAAAGCTGTTTTTAATAGTTCGTCTCAGTAGCTGATTTCCCGGTTTTAAAACAAAATTTCACTCAAACTCGTTGCTCTGTTTTTACGTCAATTTTCAATCAGAGAGAATGCGGCAACATGCCGTAACATACCCTCATTCAACCAGCTGCCACAACGAACTGAATAAAGGAAATGCACTTTCCTGTCAGAGGGTGTTCAAGGACAAGTCAATGATTAACCCCCATTTTCGGTGTACCTGCCTGCCAAACCAATAAGCAGTGGCGGATCCATTCTTAAAACTTTCCAATCAGACCTTGTATAGTTCAGCAGCAACCTTGGTTGGGGGGAACATGCTACAGTAACAGCGGGAAAGGCCTGGAGAGCATTACATTTTGTGGTCAGGGTACTAGGGAAAGGGACCAATAAATCCAAAGAGATAGCTTAAAAGTCATTGGTCCGACCAATATTGGAGTATGGTTCCACATGTTGGGATCTGTATAGACTAGAAAATATTAAGGCATTTGATGAAATTAAAAAAAGGGGGAATAAATTATGTCGAAGTAATAATTCATCTCAATGAAACACACATATGGAAAGAAGAAAACGTGCTAGACTGTGTGCACTATTCAGAGCATATAGAGGTGAGCCTGCCTGGAAGGAAATGAAAGGTAAAACCCAGCCACCCACATATTTATCAAAAAATGATCTTTCATATAAAATAATTTAAAGAAAACAGAATAGACATAGGAAAATGTTCTTTTCTAAACCAGATTATCAAGGACTGGAATGATTTACCTGCGAATGTACTAGAACAAGAAGTGACAAGACTTTAAAAACAGACTGAAATTGCTCCACAATTGTATTTTCATGACAGTTAACAGAGGCAGTGAGATAGAAGTGACATGTAATGGCCTTTAAAATCCCTGAAAATAGTCATCTGAACCTTCTTCTTCTTCTTCTTCTTCTTCCTCCTCCTCCTCCTCCTCCTCCTCCTCCTCCTCCTCCTCCTCCTCCTCCTCCTCCTCCTCCTCCTCCTCCTCTTCGTCGTCCTATCCTATAGAAGATGGTCTTCACTGCCATAAAGAGCGTTACTTAGGCCGCACTTCTTGCAAGATTTAACAGTATCTTCTCTCACTCTAGACCATGAGTGTTCTATCCACTGACACACTTGTTTGATTGTAGGTCGTTTTAAAAGCTCCCTTCGGTATGAATTCATGTTGGGTTTCTTCCGTCATCCATTTGTTCCATTCCTCTCCCAAATACACTTTAAATGGTTTATTTATCGAGACATCAAGAGTTTGCAATTGTGAAGCAAGTCCTCCCAGAATAACAGCAAGCTCTGTATTTCCCTGTCTCAATTGCTCTTTCACAGAATTATTCAAATGACTACTTAACTGATCTAGCACAAGAAGAGAAATCTTCTTCCATAAAGCACCTTTCCTTCTGTCCCACACTCTTGTTAATCTATAATTTCATACCAGCCTTGTCCATCCAACCCTTGCTTGTATGTGAACAACAACTCCTGGTGGTATTTCAGAAGGTTTTGGCATTGTTTTTTGCTTGAAAATGATCATTGGAATAAGTTTAGTATCGTCAGCACAACATGAAAGGACAACAGTGTTGTGCATTTTTTCATGTCCACTTGTTTTTATAGTTACTGTTTTAACACTTTTCATGGCAACAGTTCTGTTACTCGGCACATCAAGTGTCAGAGGAGTTTCGTCCATATTCCCTATTTGGCTTAGTTCCACACTGGTTTTCTTTCGATGTTGAATAATAAAGCAATGAAAAGGTAATATTTTCTCTTCATACTCTTGTGGCATTTTCTGAGATATTTTGGTTTTGGTTTGCATGCTAAGTCCATAACGTTTCATAAACTTGTAGCACCAACCAACTCCACCCTTAAAGTCCGTTAAATTCCAATGTAGCGCTAGCTTATGAGCATGTATTTGAACCATTTTTGTATTAATTCCAATGCCATTTTGATGGTGTCCTTGAATCCATTTCAATACATCATCTTCTAGTTTTGGCCATTTTGCGTTCAAGTCCTCTATTTGCACATTTAGTCCTCCTAATTTTTTTTTCAGTTCTTCTTTACTAGCCTGCCTATTGCGAATGGTTTTTTCTGCTGGTGGAGGGCCGAATTGCTGCTCAGCTGCTCTGTTTCCATGTTCTTCTGCATATGCTATTACTTTTGATTTATAGCCTGCATCATATAAATACCTTTTATTTTTTTTCATTGCAAAACATGCTACTAACAAAAATATTATACTGTTACCGATAACACAAATCACTTTCTATTCAGGTTCACTGGCACCATAGACTGCAATGATGCATGTGGACAATGTTCTGTGTTTGTGATGGCGGGGTGGGAGGGAGACAGTGTTAACAAGGTTGTGAATCCCCACAACTCATGTTTGTCGCATCGGTGCACTGCTGCTGCCAGATAGAGATAGGTTTCCTGCGGCATCGAATGTATGGCCATTTTTAAGACTGGCGGGATTTTTAAATCAAACACTGGACATTTTTATATTAATTTCGAGTATAAGATGCACCTGAATTTTGGAGGCAATTTTTTGAAGAAAAAAGTGCACCTTATAGTCCGTAAAATATGGTACTAGTAAGTACTATTTAGTTTATAGTTAATAAGCTTTGGCTATATAACTACCACGGGGTGGAAACCCATTTGTAGTTAATAAATATGTATTCACTCATTCAAATGTTTTATAATATTATTAAAGAAATGTGTGTTTTTGTTTCTTATATATATAGGGACCGGATTCTTAGGTTTTTACCTATTTTTTTCCTTTCTTCCAAAACCAAAAACGCCCATACACTTTTTCGAATCATGTCCATAGGATTCACCCACATTAATTCTGTGGCACCTAAAAATACCTAAATCGGGTATAAAAACCTAAATATACCTAAGAGATATAAAACCTAAAATATCTAATTTAGGCTACTTTTTGTCTTTTTTGCTTGTCAGTTAAAAAATCGACATTTTGCGGAGAGAGAATAATTTTTGTCGGGTTCAAATTAATACCACCATCGTTTCGTTCAACCCATTGTCGTCTAGGATGGACAGTATCAAGAGAGGATGTGTAAAAGTACCGGCTTATTCCTTTCAAAATATTCGTACGATCAACCATTGTTGCAGTGTCTGAACAAGGATATAGACCTGTGTTTTAAAGCGCTTGTTTGCCTTTATTACTGCCCTGTTATTCATACTGAGTGGTCCATTGTGAGTTTTAAGAAGATGTGTTAATTATGCCGAAACAAATGAAATCGATTTATTATGGCAGTGGATTGGCGACGACCTGAATTTCACGACAAATGGCAAAGTAATATTTTGTCAAGCCTGCCAGAAACACGCAATTATTATTTACCTTTCTAGAAAAGGGAGAAGTTTTCGTCTCTAGTTGATCTGTTAGCATGCGTAACAACCGAAGAAATGAAAATAATCAGTTTCACATTACCCACATCCAACCATAAAGTATTTTAATCACTAAATTAGAATCATCGGATTCGAATCCTGAGAAGGGTAGTGTCTAGATACAGTAGTCTAATAACTATTAACTAAGAGATAACAGGAAGAACTTCACAGTTGAGAATCTTGAAAATACTGTAACCAGGAAATGTGAGGTAATCTTATTTTCACTGCTTCTTTTGATTGCTTATGCTTTCTTACTTCAATTGTCCTAAAGCAAGTTTACACAAATTTAAGTCAATTTTGTTAAGTTAAACTTCAAAAGTATTATGTATTGAATCCTATGTAGCACATTCAAATTCATTAATCCAATTATTCTACCCGAAAACGAAAATTTGGACTAAAAACCTTAAAAAAACTATTTCACCTAATGGAAAACCTAAAACAGTGTTTTTAAAAACCTAAAAATACGGTCCCTATATATATATATATATATGTACATATAAAAATGAAAACTGGCATTTTAACAGGAAAAGTTAATGCTGAATACTTAAGTTTATTTGAAGTAAGTGGAGGGAAAGGAAATAGACATTAAATCCATGTCTGGGATATTAATACAAGTAAGAATCAGCTTGAAAAATTTTATGTCATAACCGGGATTTGAACACGGATCTTCAGCTTAACGCGCTGATGCTCTACCATTGAGCTACCATGACAACATGCCAGGTAGAGCATCAGCACGTTAAGCTGAAGATCCATGTTCAAATCCCGGTTATGACATAAAATTTTTCAAGCTGATTCTTACTTGTATTATTTGAAGTAGTCTACTGAGGATATCCAGTTCTTATTTTCCAGCACTTTTTATTACAACCATTAAACTCAAAGCACCAGTTGAATGACAATGATTATTTTATTCTGTTTTACTTTTTAATTATAGTAGTGAACTTTGAAGGTCGATAATGCAGTGAACAGTCTTTATGGCTGGCTGGCAATGTGTGTCTGCAGAGCCCCCACAGAATATAAAATTGAATTACGTTGACATGATCAAGGGGATGACTCAGGTTACTGTCCGTTATTTTATTATGAAAGTGGGCCCAGAAGCTTGCCTTAAGACGCGGTTTGCCAAAATCCCACATAAAACCGAGGTTTAATATACTACAGGACTAAAAAATTACCGCATTAATTCAAGAAAACATAAAATTTGAAGAAAAAATGGTATTACTGTTATGGGCATTAAGTTGGGATTTTAAATATATGGTGTAAAATCGGAATTGATGTTTCACTGTCATTTTAAATTGGAGGACAAATGCTTTTTTTTAAATATATTTCTTTATTTTTATTTTTATTTGTTTTATTTTTACATTTTACAGAAATGGATTAAAGACAACAGGGTTCTACAGATAGTTCTGCGCGACTCACTGCATCAGCCACAGTATGTAGAAAAATTGGAAAAAATTCTTCGATTCATCATAAAAGAACGAGCTTTGACCCTGGAAGATCTTGATAATGTTTGGGCTGCACAGGCTGGAAAGCATGAAGCAATTGTCAAGAATGTGCATGACTTACTTGCAAAACTTGCTTGGGATTTTTCTCCTGAGCAACTGGATCATCTTTTTGAGTGCTTCCAGGTTAGATATATGAATGATTAATATATTATAATTTTTTTTGGCTTTGAAACAAGTGAATTTCTTTTCAATTCTAAGATACTTCATATGTACAGTATAAAGGAAAGTTTTGAATCTTTAAACAAACAAGAAATTCAGAAAGAAACAATGTAATAATGGAACTTTTATACAGTTAAGCGATATACTATGTAAATTAAAATCCATATTGATGTTTAAACACTTTAACAGTTCACTTTTAGTTACATATTTTGCGGAACGTATGTTTCATGGGCTTTGCTAACATTTTCAACTGCTAGTCAACTGTCAAATTCTTGCTTGGAGAATACCGATATGTCCTCTGGTGTAGATTTTACGAACTTCTTATTCAAGTTTTCTTCTTGAGGTATTTCAAAATTCATTTTAACCCATCCTCAAACTTTTTTATATAAATCTTTTCCCAAACTTATCTGTCTGCCTGTGTCTGTCATCCATGTGTCTGTACGGGCAGTAATTCAAATACCCTTTATCGGATCTTCATGAAACTTGGTATACACATTTATAGCGTCCATGGGAAGAAGCCTATTGATTTTGGACCAAATCGGTTGGCCGGTACTGGAATAACAACTAATTAACTGTCACATCTATTATAATATAATCTGTGTTTCCCAAAGACCCAAAGCATTTTGATTGGTTTGCGCACAGCCAATCAGCGGCCAAGCTCCCACAAGCATTAATATCGGCAACTACTTAGTTATAAATAACTATAAATATCAAAAGTTCTACATTTTCGACAACAGGTGATAAGGAAATATGTGTTGATATCCAATTTGATGATGATGAAGATAATGATGATAATAATGCTAATGATGTTTGCAACAGGATAATAACTTCATTGAATAAGAATGGGTTGGAAAGAAAATTGAAAAATTAGTCCTTTGCACCCAGCTTATAATAAATTATCTTTTTTAAATTTTATTAGCGTGCATTTTAAGTTTTAGCAACCCCAGATTAAAATCCTGGTTGCACCACTGTATAGGCCTAAAGGAAAAATTCAATAAATAATGAAATAATTGTTTGTCTCATGAATATAAATATATAATTAATATAGGCCTTATTATTTAATATTTAATCAAAATTGCATAAAATTACGCATAAACGGAAGATATTCTATTTGGCTTATAGTTCGAAATGAGTTCAAAGGATAGAGTTAGGAAATAGAGAGACAGGATAAAACAAAATAAAGAGGTATTTGAGGCCAATTTAGAGAAAGAAAGAGAAAGAGGAAAACAAAGAGAAATTGGAAAACAATATCTGACTAACAATCCAGGGAAATTAATACTAAAGCATATGAGAAGACACCTTGCTTCATATATATGTATGGGTAAATACACATATACACGTATATAATATATACAGTGAGTCCATTTTATGAGGAAACCTCGCATCACTGCCGCATTGCCGCGCTAGCATTGTACAAAGCATAGACCCTACAAGCGGTTAGTTGCTTCGGTGTCTTGTAGTGTTTTCTAGTGAGACGCTTGTCTATTGTTGTGTGTTACGTAAGACAATAATCGAAGATGTATACGGTTGAACAGCGAATTTATTTGGTGGAATGTTACTTATTGAGAAATAACCATAGAAGGCGCGTTCGGAGATTTTCTCGTAAATATCCTGACTGTACCATCCGTACAAAATGGTGAGTAATAAGCCTCTACATGTAGGCCTATTTTGATAATAAATTGGTTGAGTTATTCTATTTTGTAGTGTTTCTAAAGTCTTGATTTGCCGGTAGGAACGGAACACGGTCCCGGCCGGTGCAAGCGTAACAGCGGGGAAAGTATGAGCAGGGGCAACGCTGTTAAAAAGTTTCCGCATAAAATGGATTCCCTGTATAAGGGGTCTCTGTCTCCACAGCATGGTGTATCCTAAGGTTGTGGATAGAGGATATGGAGGGATATGGAGGGTAACTGTGAATATACTAATAAGCAGCGCGAACAGATGACATGAGAGACTATAAAAACTTAAAGATGAGTGAACTATCATGTAAAAGTTCTTAAAACATTCAAATTGTTGAAATATTGCACAATAAACATTATTCTTGTTCACTAATTTGCACAGTGTAACATACGTAAAAAGTAATGTAACATACGTAACAGAAGAAAAAAATTTTAATTTCTGAAAATTGGCCTGAACTATTGAAACAAAGATACTATAGACCATGGGCTACCAATATGAAACCCTCCCCCCCCCCCCCCCGTGGGAATTTCCGACACATATATTTATTTTTTTGTTGGTATTGTCATCTAGTTTAAGATTTTAGTTGTTTGCCCCTTATCAATTACAGCATTTAGCCGGAAACCCCGGAAAACCCCGGAAATTCGCAGAAAATGAATTTGTTTTAATTTTTCATTGTTCTTTGCTCCTAATATTCCCAGGGAATTTCTGAACCACATAATTTTTGTTGCTATGGCCATATAGTTTAAGGTTTCAGTTGTTTTCCCCTTACCAATTACAGCATGACAAAGAATACTGGAAAAAATCCTGATGCTGAAGGAATGAAGGCGATTGGAAACCTGACAGAACACACTTCATATTCTAATTTGACATCTGTGAATGATAATTAATTTATCTTACTAAACCTTCCACAGTCACTACCAAACTTTCTTGACTGAAGTTAGAGAAGGGACATTCGGTAAAACAGCACAATTTTGGAATGGTAATATGGACAAAGTGTCATTGATTTTGAGATTTCAGCGAGCAACTAAAGAAAACAACTTGACTTGCACTTGGCATCTTTAGAAGATATGATTCCCCTTTTCTTTGCATGTGACCATCACAATTATGGCAGATATCTCGTAGTCCATATACTCACCCTTTTGAACCTGCAAGGGGCACACTTGAAGCAGAAGAATTACTTCGCAATAACGGTTTCAGTGACCGTAGATCACAAGTTCCGAGTTCTAGAAATTCTGTGGATTTCCGTGGTTTTCCAGGTTTTACGGGGATATGTTGTAATTGATAATGGGCAAACAGCTGAAACCTTAATCTAGATTACAATTCCAACAAAAAAATTAAAATATGTAAGTCAGAAGTTCCCTGGGAATATTAGGATCAAAGAACAAAGGTTTTTAAGAAATTAAAACGAACTCATTTTCTTTGGATTTTTTAGGTTTCCGGAGTTTTCCGGGGATATGCTGTAATTGATAAGGGGAAAACAACTGAAACCTTAATCTACATGGCAATACCAACACAAAACCATATGAGTCACCAATTCCCTTTGAATACTAGGAGCAAAGAACTAAGATTTAAAAAATGAAAACAAAGTCATTTTCTCCGGGCTTCCGTGGTTTTCGGAGTTTTCTGGGGATTTGCTGTAATTGATAAGGGGCAAAAAACTGAAACCTTAATCTACATGGCAATACCAACACAAAACCATATGAGTCACCAATTCCCTTTGAATACTAGGAGCAAAGAACTAAGATTTAAAAGATTAAAACGAAGTCATTTTCTCCGAGCTTCCGTAGTTTTCGGAGTTTTCTGGGGATTTGCTGTAATTGATAAGGGGCAAACAACTGAAACCTTAATCTACATAGCAATACCAACACAAAACCATATTAGTCACTAATTCCCTTTGAATACTAAGAGCAAAGAACTAAGATTTAAAAAATTAAAACAAAGTCATTTTCTCCGGGCTTCCGTGGTTTTCAGAGTTTTCTGGGGATTTGCTGTAATTGATAAGGGGCAATCAACTGAACCTTAATCTACATGGCAATACCAACACAAAACCATATGAGTCACCAATTCCATTTGAATACTAGAAGTAAAAAACTAAGATTTAAAAAATTAAAACAAAGTAATTTTCTCCGGGTTTCCGTGGTTTCTGGAGTTTTCTGGGGATTTGCTGTAATTGATAAGGGGCAAACAACTGAAACCTTAATCTGGATGGCAATACCAACAAAAGAACATATGATTCAGAAATTCCCTTTGAATATTAGAAGCAAAGAACAAAGATTTAAAATATAAAACATTGTCATTTTCTCCGTATAAAAGTGGTTTTTCGGGTTTTCCGGGGATATGTTGTAATTTGTAAGGGGCAAACAACTGAAAACTTAAACTAGATGACAATACCAACAAAAAATATGTGAGTCAGAAATTCCCTGGGCATATTAGGAGCAAAGAACAAAGAAAAATTAAATCAAACTCATTTTCTCCAGATTTCCGGGGTTTCCGGGTAAATGCTGTAATTGATAAGGGGCAAACAACTGAAGACTTAAACTAGATGGTAATACCAACAAAAAATATGTGAGCCAGAAATTCCCTGGGCAAATTAGGAGCAAAGAACGAAGAAAAATTAAGACAAACTCATTTCTCCGGATTTCCGGGGTTTCCGGGTAAATGCTGTAATTGATAAGGGGCAAACAACTGAAAACTGAAACTAGATGGCAATACCACCAAAAAATTATATGTGTCGGAAATTCCCACGGGGGGGGGGGGATGGGGGGTATACAGTAGCCTACGCTCTACTAGGTTAATGAGTGTAATCTTGACTACACAGAAAAAAATGTCCTGGAGTTCTTGTGTTACATAATTCACAGAGATTTCCATGTAAGATAGGTAAGGTCCGATTTTTGTAAAATACGTAACGCCCATTTTATTGATAATAATATTTAATGCATATTACTGATTAATAAAACTTTCATATATTCTGAAAGGACATCTTTGAACCTATCTTCTGTTATGTACAAAGTTCCCGCGTTAACACCATATTTTAATCACTCTAGGGATCTAAAGTGTAACATACGTAACGAATGTAACAATGTAACATATGTAACAATGGAATGGCTCTAAGGTAAACAAGACAAGTTCAGATGTATCAGTTAATGTAAGTAGAAATATTAGGCGAAATTACTTATTCATTCCCAGAAGTTCTATCCAGCTGGTATTTTACATAATTCCTTATTATTTGTCCATTTGACAGCTTACAATATTAATTTTATAATGGGGATGACATGCTACAGTAATATTGCGTGGCCCACAATACACTAAACATAACATATCAAATTGCTTATTGTTAGCCAGCCTTGATTGCTTGATTAATTTCTTTATAACGATGTCAGTATAAATAAATATAACTTAAATCTAGCAGTTGAATAATTAAATGCAGCTGCTGTTGAAATAACATTGTGCATTCGATCAAATTGTATGGCTACTGATGTAGCATTATATTTTAATATGACTATTTTTCAGCTTAAATGCTACTGTGAAAACAAATAGACCTAATATAATTCCTGACAGATTGATTTCAGATTGAATTTAATTCATTCATAACCTGTACAGCTGCTTTAAACCTTACACTTACACTAAGACATAATTCATATTTTTTCCAGAACATTCCTTACATCAGTGTATACGAATATAAATTAAGGTTAAGCATCAAACTTTAGACCTTTGTTCTTCCGCAAGCCTTGCTTAATGAATCGATGTGGAGCCTAACTCAGAGATTGGTTACAAAAATAATATATTTTCTGCATATCATAATTGCAATTATCACTGATTAAACAAAAGGATTCTAACACTTTGTTATATCAGTTTACCTGAATTTATTATGCCAACAATGAGCTGCTGCTGCTGATTTTTCTATTTGACAGTATTGATATTTCTGATGTGTTCTTTTAATCTTATATCTACAGTGAAACCTCGTTAACACGTTTTTCTAGGGATCGAAAAAAATAGACGTCTTAAACGGGGAAACGTACTACTGAAAATTTAAAAAAATCGAAGGGAATATGCGGATATGTTTTCTAAGTTGCTCAATATATCCTAAAGTGCATCCAAATGACTCAGAATTACACACAGGAACTTCTATGCCAAGCCATTAGTTACGAGAGATTTATATTACACAAATGAATACGTAGGCCTAATATAATTTGATTTGAAAAATTAAACAAAACTTGCTGAAATTGAAGGACTGCATGAGAGCCATATTTAACGAAAAACGAGATGAAATTCACAAAAAGCATCCACTTTATTCTTAAAGATCACACATGAAACAAGTTGCATTCCACAATATAATAACATAAAATAACTGGAAGTTTAATTTATTGTACAAAATTTCACACGTGACAAAATGTTCATCGTCAGTCTTGTTCACAGCCACAAATTGCTAATGAAATGTGATCCAATACCCACGTGAGAAGCACAATCTGCTTTTTTGGCCTACATTTCTTCAAGATTCTAATATTTTCTTCTCACCACATGTACATATGAAATTTAAAACATATTTCACTACCTAGAAAACATAAAATTATTGCGATAAAATGGCGACTAAACAGCTGATGCTGGAATATTCGCGCGAAGTGAAACTGACCAATGGGAAGCAACTGGAAAGGATCAAAATGGCTGACGTTTGATCCCATAGAGCAAAGGTTGAGATTTGGACACCAGAGAGTACAAAAATTCTGGCATCGAGAACACCCGAGCGGATGCGCAAACAACGTGTTTGGCAACGTGTGGCTGGCGAGCCTAATACGAACGTACTAAGCGTGAAACTAAAACGTGTTAAAGAAACATTTAAACATGTAATTATTAAGATTGGGACCGGGACTTCCAAAAATCGACGTACTATGCGGGAAAACATGGTAATGAGGAATGTGCTAACGAGGTTCCACTGTATATTTATTTTTGTTTTTCCTATTTATGTGTTTTAAGTCAGTAAGTATCTGCAGTCAAAATTTTAAGTTACCTCATTTTTCAGCATAGTCCCCTCTGCTTCTCAGTGCACATGATCCATCGTTACCTCAGAAAAAAAGTTTCTCAGCTGAGTAACAAACCATGTATGCACCGCTTCCTTCAGTTCTTGGTCTGTAGTAAATCGACGACCCCTTAAGGCATCTTTAAGTGGGGTTTGTGAGTCCCAGAAAAATGTGAGCATCACTCTTGACTCTTGAATTTCTTTTTGCTGGAGATCTAGGACGTTTCCATTCCATGCTTTGGCATTTGCTTTCAGGCTCGAAAATGGTGGATCCACGTTTCGTCTCCATTGACTATTTATTTCAAAAAAGCTTCACCTTCGTTAGCATGGTGGTCCAGTAAGCGTTTTCATCTGGACACGATTAGGCTTCTGCTGTTCAATGAGCTGTTTTGGGACCCATCTTGCACAGACTTGATGGAAGTCAAGCCTGTTATGAATAATGTCATAATGCAGAACCATGGCTAATTTGCATATGGTTTGCCATTTCATCGACAGTCACTCTTCGGTTTGTCTGAATCATGATACGCACTTGCTCAATGTTGGCGTCACTAGTGGATGTGGATGGGCGTCCTGTTCTTTTCTCATCCTTCAAACTTGTCCAACGATCTTTGAATTTTTCAATCCATTCGTATGCGCTTCACCATGGTAAACATTGCTCTCCTATTGTATGGAAAGTCTTAATGGATTTTGGATTTGGTACACCTTCAGACGACAAAAAAATGGATCACTGCATGCTGTTCTTCTTTAGAGCAAATGATGAGCGGTGCAGCCATAATAAATAAAAAATTGTAACCGGGATTCACAGTGAAGTAATCAAATACATGCAATTAATTCCGTTTTTCACTCAACTTCACTTATATAAGTAATGACTTACACATAATGCATTTCACAGCTTCTTAGCTGCATCATCAGATGAGGTCAACTGCCGAGTTTGCTGGAAGACCGGTAGATGTCTCTGTTGGGCGTATCAGTGTAGTGATGAGGTCGTTTTCCTTTGGGATATCAAAATTAACCAAGTTATTCCTGTTCCTTTGAATGAAATTTTTTCCCCATACCGTTAGTTCTTTCGGTTTTGTTACAGATTTTACTAATTTTATGTCATCTTCAAATTCATGTCCTGTGGTCCAAAAATGATGCGCAACAGCCGACTTTTCTGTTTGTTTGTACTTTATATTTCTTAAGTGTTCCTTATGCCTTATATTTAAATTTCTCTTGGTTTTTCCAATATACAGTTTGCTGCAGTCTTTGCATTTTAATTCATAAATGCCAGAGTTTTTCTTTGGGGGAATTTTGTCCAGATTTTAGTAGTGTTTTTATGTTGGATCTGTTAATGGGGGCCAGTCTTATATCAACTTCTTTGAAAATCATCTCAAATTTGTAGTGTAATCTAGAGTGAAAAGTGAACTTCTTGAATGCTGTTTTATCTTTAATGTTGCTTAGTGCAATTTTCTCGTATTAGCTTTTGTTTTTCAAACTTTTTGATTTTCTTGTTAACTAAATCTGTGTTGAAGCCGTTTTTGAGTGCGGTGTCCAAGATATGCTGGTATTCATTGTTGTATTCAGAACTGTTCATAGGTATGTTTACTAATCTAAAAGTGAGGCTATTAAAGATTGCATGTTTGTGTGAACTTGGGTTGTGTCCATCTTGTTTAATGTAGTTGTCTACATAGCAAACTCGGCAGTTGACCTCATCTGATGATGTTAGCTAAGAAGCTGTGAAATGCATTATGTGTAAGTCATTACTTATATAAGTGAAGGTGCAGCCATGTTTAATGTGCAACAGCATAACACTTAGTGGAGTCATAACGGTAAAACATTCCACATTTTGAGATAAATGAACAACGTGTCAATGTGTGCGAGCACAAAGCAGTACAGCCAACCTACAAAAGATTAAAGAAAACGAGGAGATACTTATCGACTTAACCTCGTATGTTTCATTGCATTCCGAGCAATTTATGTGATAGATTCTTGCCTTTTTTCTTCATGTATTTTGTCCATGTAGCTGGACTAAAGTGTATCCTATTTAATTCACATAAGAATTTCAGAATTTGTTTTCTCATTTTATTTACTTCTGTTTCAGGCAAGTTGGACAAATGCAAACAAGAAGCAGAGGGAAAAGTTACTGGAGCTTATTCGAAGACTTGCAGAGGATGATAAAGATGGAGTAATGGCTCATAAGGTATAGTACCTTTTTTCTTTTCTTTTTTTCTTTCTTTCTTAATGGTTCGCTTAGAAACATACAAAGAAATCACTCGATGTGCTACTCGATCACTCGAAGATCAGCAATGTATAAAAGTTTTCTGCATGGTATTTTATTTTACCCTATTCTTTAGATTGCAATAAAGAATTTTATGTATAATGGTGTATAAAATAAATATTTGAAGGTTGGCTGTTGCATAAGGGGAGATTCCATTGCAATGGGTGTGGCATTTGTGCTGTAGAAAACCCAAAGACTAATTACAAAAGATAAATAAACTGAGAAAAGTATAGAAACTGATATTGGGAAGATCACAGCGAAATGTCTGTGTTTCTTAAACCATAATATAATAAATGAGAAAAGTATTATTTTGAACTACTGTAGCATCTAGCCAAAGTTTGAATTTTATGTATTATGTAGTTCTACCCGATAGTAATAAAATTATGTGACTTTTTTAGACATACAGCACTAGTTTAAACAATCTAATATTTCTGTTATTAAGTTCCCGTATGGTATATTATGAGATTGTATGGGGGACGGGAAAATGTGTGTCCGTACGTCCTTGTGTCTGTCTATATGCACGGTAACTCAAATACGCTTTACTGGATTTTAATGAAACTTGGTATACGCGTTTATAATATCTATGGGAAGAAGCCTATTGATATTATACCAAATCAGTTGGCCGGTACCGGAATAATGCCAATTAAGTGCCTTTTTTTGGAAATATATAACAAAAAGCGTGATAACGCAAATACGCTTTAACGGATTTTCATTAAACTTGGTATACACATTTATAATGTCCTTGGCAAGAAGCCTATTTATTTTGAACCAAATCGGTTGATCGGTACCAGAGTAACAACTAATTAAAGGTCACTTTTTTATTTTTTTATTTATTTATTTTTTCATATTGTACGGACCGTGTGAAAACATCTTAGTTAGCCTCACAGCATTCAATAGTGAAGTGTCATACGTTAATAAGAGCAATGGAAGGTGAATGTAGTTGTTCTATCAAAGAGGTTGGTGGCAGTAAAGTGATTCACAGTCAGAATAGGGAAATAGTGTGGAATGTATATAGGTATTTCAAACAGGTGCACCAAGATGACCCTAAATATGCAATTCATCAGCGTGTTTCGGATGCTACAGGAATTTCATTCAGCAGCATTAAGAGAGTTGTAAAAGATGGTGAGAAATGTGTTCAAGAAGGAACGAGATTTAGTACTCCACACAAAGAAGACCAAGAAAAAAAGTGAAAACAGACTTAGATGATTTTGATAAGTGTGTAATTAGGAGGACGGTGAATGAATTTCACAAAACAAATGAGGAAAGGTCAACTTTAAAAACACTATTACCTGTCCTAAAGAACAAAATTAATTTTTCTGGAGGTAAATGGACTTTAAGGCAAGTGTTGAAAGATTTACATTTCAGGTGGAGGAAAACAGTGAATAACTGGAAGATATTAATTGAGAAAATGGACATCCGAAGTATTTACGATGTCTTACAACATACATGGACGAGACCTACTTTCATTCATCGCACACAAAAAAACACGCATGGCATCACAACACTAACACGGGACTGCTAGCTCCTGTTTCGAAGGGACAATGGGCTATAATTGTGCATGCAGGTGGTGAAGACGGTTTTGTGCCCAATGCACTTCTAATGTTTAAGTCGGGTACAAAATCAGGAGATTACCACGATGACATGAATTTTGTGAATTATCAAAAATGGCTTACAACTAAATTAACACCCAACCTTCCCCAAAACTCTGTTCTGGTAATTGATAATGCACCATACCACAACGTAGAACTTAACCCCGCTCCAAATTCTTCATGCAGGAAAGCAGTCATGATGGATTGGCTTACACTACATGGTATTCCATTTCACTTGAAAATGAGGAAACCAGAATTATATTCACTGATTAAACTCAGAAAGTCCGCTTTCAAAGCATTCAAAATTGACGCCCTTTTTTCTCAACATGGACATTCCGTTCTACGACTTCCACCTTACCACCCCAACCTAAACCCCATAGAATTAATTTGGAAGTCACTCAAAGACCACGTGGAAAAGAAAAATGTACAATTTACTTTTGACTCTACAATGCAATTGATATAAGAGAAATGTCAGTCCATGACATCCGAGGACTGGATTTCAAGATGCCAACATGTTCGAGACATTGAAGAAATGTACATTGCTCAAGAACCGGCCAAATTAACAGAACAGCTGGTAATTCTACTGGGAGATGACAGTGACGCAGATGGTGATGGTGGTGATGATGACGATGCCGCCGGTACTATGTCTGGCGTTGAAACTTTGTAGACCCAGTAGCGATATTCTGTGAGTTACATACCAACTTACATAATATTTCATAACTTTATTCACATTATTTTTGTTTTCAATAGGTACAGGCTATTATGAACTGCATAGTTTGGAAAGAATAGTACAGTATATGTATTCTCTTCTGCTTTTATTCCATTGCTACTGGTGGACAATAAGCTTTCTGCGCATGTTTGGTTCAGGTCCTAGCGTCCCAGTTATACATAGTGGTTTTTGTATTGCTCTCTTAAAACCTACTTTCCTTAACTACTTAGTTGCACACATTAATTTCAATTGTACAGAAGAATATTGTATTATCAAATTCTTTTAGTGGAATGAAGACCTTTGGGAGGTTGCACAAGGTTTGTTCTCCACACAGCACAGCACTATCGCTGAGTTCCTGTCATCCGCTGCCACAGCAACAAGATGGTAACGGTGCCATTTCTGCACAAATTTCACAGAAATCCGACCAAGGGTTAATTAATGGTTGCAGCTTAATCATAAGGTGTGAGCATTTCTAGACTGAGTAAACGCCAGGAACAGCCCGAGATGAGAACGTGTGATGTTACACATCCTGCCTGCTTGCCAAAACCCCCTTCCTGTAAACTTGCCGAAATACGCAACCATTATAGTTTACAAGCCTTGGGTATACCATGTAAACGTAGGGTCTAAGAATGAAATACAAATTAATATATGAAATACAATACAAATACAATAGAATGAATGAAATACAAATTTATATGAATAAAGTTTTAAAATTTTTATAGTATGTACAGTGAAACCTTTCTATAACGGACATGTCCGGGACCATAAAAATCATCCGCTATAGAGGGGTGTCCACTCTAGAGAGGTTAAAAAATTCTGGAGTAAAATAATCTACAGTACTTACATGAGAGTGTTATACGGTAAAAGAAAATCTCTTAGTTCACTCTAATCCATTACACAGATATGTTATGCTGTAGGCCTACATATTGCGAAAATCCCGAACACTATACTGTAGTCCACTTTTTATAACTTTCCCTTTTTCATAAAATATATGTGATGTGAGGAAAAAATAAAACTTACGTAATTAACAGCACTGACAGGATAGTATTGGAACATTACTTGGCCTGATTTTTTAGTCAAGTGTCCGTTAAGAGAGGATTGAAGAGACTTTTAAGTGGATTTTTTGTGTCCGTGTCCGTAATATAGGGTGTCCGTCTTAGAGGGGTTAATTATTATGAAGTTTCATTATAGTGCCCTAGGGACCAGAAAAATCGTCCGTAAAGAAGGGATGTCCGCTATGAAGGGGTGTCCGTTAAGAGAGGTTTCACTGTAATAATTATACAATTTTATGATTACAATTTCTGTAAATAATAAGGATAATAAGGTAAACATTTGTGGCTGATGGTTGTTTTATCTTGACTTCTCACTTTAAATTACTAATTTAATTTAAGATATCCTTATCTTTAGTATTAATTAATTAATTAATTAATTTGTACTCTACTTTTTTTGCAAATACAAGATAGTCGCTTTCAAGTGTATCTAATCTGTCCATGTACTAAAGCTGATATTTTATTGTTTTTACTCCCTGTTTATGTATAGGGTATGCTAGTATATGGTAATAAACCTAGGCAATATTTAATAACCAATATATTTTTCAAAGCAGTCCCAAAACTAATCAATATCAAAGTTAAGTTTCACTCCCCCCCCTTATGTCCACCATAAGGTATAAGAGATATCAGGTTTTTTAGGGAATAAGGTAGTTAAATATTTCAAATACTTCATTAACAATTCCTGTGGTTTTATGAATTCCTCACTATTTCTTTATGCTGATAATTTCTTGTGGTAAACATATTCAGTATTCAGAATTTTACAATTTTGAAGTGTGGTTATTTTCGCACTTAATAATGGCTAATAAAGCAGTCTACTGGTAAGGAGTGTGTTCATGAACCCTCATGGTTCGAGCATATTCTTAGTAAGGCCCAAGAACTGAGTCCTATGGAATATATTAATACAGTCAAACCTCCGTATAACGAAGATCAATAAAACGTTAAACCTACGTTAAGTGATATTTTTCTTTGGTCCCAGCAAATTTCATTTTGTAATAATGTTACATGTGCATCATTATAGCAATTAAGATACTTTGTAAGCACCCTTTTACAACAAGTATTTTGAGGTGAAATTGTTATTCCAAACCAGTAGCTTAACCCTTCATATGGTAGCAGGTGTCCTTCCCATCCTAGTAGCAGGTATCTTTGTGCCCAGTCATCGGTTATCTGCAGGGTGTGGACCTGTCAGTCGTCTTTAAGAATTCCAAAAGAGAAATTTGTTAGTGAAGGGTGGAGGAAACAAGGTCACTGACCAGGGTAATCAACTTGCCTTACTGTGTTTGCAAACATGTTACCATTTCACTTGCTAGTTCGGGACATGAAGAGTGCACAATAAAAGTATGATGCCGAGCAAATGATTTAGATTTTAACTAAGATATTTCTGTCTCCTTATTCACTCTCTTTACTCCCTCTTTCCACCCTTTATGAGACTGAAGTTTCTATGACGTGCAATAGGTGATGTTAACCGCTAAGGCATAAACCAATCGTCAAAATTATTTTTTTGTGTGCGGGCTAAAAGTAGCTATGGCATCTGATCAACCAAAAGTCGATAAATCCCTAAATAAAATCAGCAGCAAAGAAATACAAAGAAATATTACTGATCTTTTTTACTAAATAAACACAGCACAGTAGAATTTACTTTAGTGTTACATTTTACAGTTTATATTTCCCAATTGAATTTTTCTGTTGTGTAAATATGTTTTTAGTTTCTTTACAAACAGTTTTCTTAAGATTCCCCTCAGTGTAACAATAAGATCTGCTAGATCCCTCAAAAATCGGTATAAGGAGGCTAAGGTGTATTTCATCTGGAGTAGTTCTAGTTACTGTAGTTAAATTAGGAATATGTATGCTATGACCAGTTTATAATAGGAAATACTGAGTAAATTGTACTTGTTTTAAATTTCTAGTAAATTACATAAATTTAATAATTAGTTTTTGCAACAAAATGATATAAACATTTCTTAAAAATTGATAGATTTATCCAGGTCTTTTATTAGTTGCCCACATTATTACTTAATCAGCAGTTTAGACACAGGCCTACTACCTCCTAGACAGGCAGTTTGTTTTCGAGCAGAAACTATTCATACTGCAAAACTATTCATTTGCTAACAAAATCATAGAGTGAAATAATATGCCATCAAAGAAAAAATGGAAACTGTGATAATATTATTTAAAGATTTTTCTGAAAATAAAACATTTTTTGTCTGAATTGTTTAAAAACTTTCATTTTTATGTTTTTTATTTTGTCATTCAAAATTTTTTTATTTTATTTTAATGCAAGGAAGTAAAAAGAAATTGTTCAAAAAGTGTTGAATTGAGAACTCTACATTGTCTTACCAATTTCACTGGTAGCTTGCTTTTCAACAGTCAGAATATTAACTCAGGATAAAAGGTCTATGTATGTGAATTTTAACTAATGTTGTATGTTCTTTTTTAATTTTTTATGTAAACTATGTTTTTAAGAAGTTTTGCTTCGGTTCTGTGGATTGTGCAAGTGTAAACCCTATAGCAAAACCTTACCTGAACCTTTATTTTGTTACTACCGATAACCTAATCTCAATACTATAACTTAAAGCATTAATAATAAAAATAGTGACAGAATTAGATGCATCGTTGCTATGTTCTAGGTTTAGAGGAATATTTGGATGGATGGCACTAGGTATGTTTGTGTTGGCTTGAAGGGTCTTAACATCAGTGTAGTAAACTCAGAACTAGTTCAAATTTCACCCAGAATAAATTTTATTCTACAGAAGATAAAATTGTAATAATGTTTTTCAGGTGCTGACTCTATTCTGGAATCTTGCACATTCAGATGATGTTCCAACGGAGATCATGGATCAAGCTTTAACAGCACATGTCAAGATTCTGGATTACAGTTGTTCCCAGGAACGTGATGCTCAGAAGACAGTGTGGTTAGACAATTGTGTCGAGGAGCTCAAAACTAGTGACAAGTGGGTTTTGCCAGCACTCAAGCAGATACGGGATATCTGCTGTTTGTATGAGCCCTCACCGAATATGAATCACTCGCAGCGTAGTCATCATATATATTATAGGTTAGTACTCCTCATTCTGGTTAATAAGCGAAGCTTTGAAGAAAGTACATTTTGAAGGTGGTGTCAAGCCGTGTCACAGCAGTTTTGTAGATATTTTGCTACATCCTCAAATGGAAAAATTATGTCAAACAACAGCAGACAAATGTGTTTTCACAAAGTAATGTTTTTCACAGGTAAACTATTTCCCCAGTTAAATTTCCAAGTAGGAATTCTTTGGGGAAACCTAAGAGAAGAAAGTTACAGACAACGTTAGGATCCTTATAGGACCAGGGCATTTCAGCTAGCAAAATGGGGGCTTGTGATATGCTCTAATGCTACATTCACACTGAGGAATTTGCTGCAGGGATTTGAATCCAGGCACATATACGGCAACCTATGTATTTGCGACAAGTCTCAAACCTTATTGAACATATTCCTTGTCCCCAGCACAAACATTTGAATAAAACGCACCAGAAACAATTACTTGTTTTCACTCTGAGAGCGATAACATGGAACAGGTCCTAGCGAGAATGCTCTTTGCACTTGTGCTGTAGTGACATTTCTTGTGACAGCTAACTGACAGCTGTAGCTGTTTGTGATTATGATCAATCCCTTGACATATATTGCTACATTCACTCTTATTTTATGAAATCGTGGATATTTTGCTATGGAGTGCTCTAAACAGAACATAAGACAGTCTAGAAGTGTTGTCCCTAACATTCGAAAATACCTTTGTAGAAAATCTGATTTTAGGTCTAAAGGCACACTTTCTTCTTCCTAGAATAGGTTCTGTGTCTAATACCAAATAATCAAGAGAATATCCACGTGTGCTTACAGAGAAAAAGGATGAAACAGGGGGACATTAGAACACCATCAGAATTCAATTAGGCTTAGCCAGGATTCATGGCAGATAATGTGTATGTAGGTCTTAACGCAAATTTTCTATGAAGGTGTTACATGTGTGGTAATGGAGGGTCAGCACTTCTAGCACTTCTTATAAACAGTTTAAGCACAATAATATACAATTTCTATATAAATTATACTGTTATTTTGCAAGATTAAACAAACCCTTTCTACTACCAACTACATTGGATCCACCTTATCCAGTGTTGCTGCGTGACCTGGCGGGCAGCTTGTGTCTGAGGCTCCAGGCTTATAGAACAAGATGCTCTGCTAAAGAAAGTTAAACAAGTTTGAATTTACAAAAAAATTATTTGCGTCTGAGGCCTCAGGCTTATAGAACAAGATGCTCTGCTAAAGAAAGTTAAGCAAATTTGAATTTACAAAAAATTATATGACCGAACACAGCTTTAAAACTGAAATGTCAATTTTTAATAAACCATTCTTACTCAGAGATGCCAACTGCTACGGAATTTCCGTAGTTTCTACGATTTTCTTGAATTTGCTACGGCAATACGGAAAATGTGCTGAATATTACGGAATTTGCGAATCCCAATATCTATTTTTTAATTAAATTGTTCGTTTCTCCCGCAACATAAAAAATGTTAATGTGTCAGCAGAGATGGCAACTGTTATCGTGAGAAATAGTTTGTAAAAGAAAACACCCGTTGTGTTGGCGACATTGGGCACTACAATCTTTGACGTGAGTGTGTGTTAAGCAAAGTTGTTTTATCTTACATTGTAGAACGTGTTTGGTGCTAAAATTTTTCCTCTATTTTTATTATCACATCGCCGGCGATGAACGTGTAGACAAACCATAGATTAAAGCCGCTGACGACTGCCAACACTGTTGCTTGCTAGAAGTTTTATTGAGTGTTGCAGTGCAAGTAGAACATTGAGGAAATATTATGTCGTATAAACGTAAAACCAGTGACGAGTCTGATGGACAAAAACGAACTGCGGGAAATCAGCATTATCGAAAGCAGTATTTGGAAGAGTTTCCTTACCTCGGACCTTCAAAAATTTCACCGAATCACGTATTTTGTGAAACTTGTAATTATGATTTTTCGGTTAAACATGGAGGACGTGGTATGTTTATAGACCTGTGTTTAGTACATGTTGATGTTTGAAATTGCATATATTAATTTGCCCCAGATGTCGAGTCCCCCACCATCCGATTAGACTCACACTACTGATAACCACCTTTCAAGGTTGGCATCTCTGCTTACTGTAAATTCAGAATTAAAAAGTATTACTGCCCAGATAAGTATAAATCTCCGCTTCTTAACAGCCGACTAACATAATACCATGATCCTACAGCTTGGAAGATGTAATCAGCATTAGCACAGTATAATTTTGTCATTTTCTTCTGCAAATTGAGTGTTCGTCGGTTACAAACTTGTTCTGGGTCAATCATCAATACTTTTAAAGCAGAAAGAAGCAAAAGTTCTGCACTTAAAGCCATAATTGTACCTCATTGTAGACACACACATGGGATATTTGTGCAAGGAATATGTATATAGGATAAGTATCCAGATACAAGAATCAAGGAAATGTATCTGGGATTTGTATGGATTGAAGGAGTATATTCTTAGCAAGGCCCAAGAAATTAGATTATTGCAAAGATGACATGAATACTGCCGGAAAATGAGCAATTTAACATAGAATTTACTCAAGCAGAACTTTTGAAATGTAATGGAATATTATTAAATGCAAAACATATTTCTGTAGACTGGATATCATCATTAAATGTTGCATACATTGCACTGATATATCTCTATAAAGATTTAGGTAGTAAATAAACAAATTAAAACGAAGTGATATAAACAGTGGAGCATACTAAATCTTGAGAAAAGTCGAAAATAAAAACACTTTTAACTTCCAAAACTAGTTCAGTTTTATAAATTGATGTGAGTGGAATTAAAAGTGTTTTTATTTTCAACTTTTCTCGAGGTTTAGATAGTGTTTGCTAAGAAAACCTATTTTGGTCAATTTTGTAGTCATGTTTCTATAAAATGGATACTGTGAATCCCTTGTGCTACCTAGAAAATTCTAAGCAGACAATATATTCTGCTGTTGAAATTAGTGCAGTCTGCTGGGGTGGTGTAGAGGTAGTGTGCCAGCCTTTAGATATGAAGGTCATGGATTCAAACCCAGCCTCGGTCGATGGGTTTTTAAGGACATAAAATCCTAGCCATAGTGTCCTTCAAGAGGGACTTTAAGCTGGGGGGTCCTATGTTGTAAATTTACAGCATGCCAAATAATTTCAAGCCTAAATTAGAGCCTCTGGACCAAATTCCTTGGCCATTCACTTCCAAATAATACTCGGGTTTCCTTTTTATGGTTGTTGAATTCATAGCTTAAATTTGTCCGTCTGGCCTCTCCCAGAAAATATACGTAACTAAATTAGTCGGTACTGAAACATCTCTTCAGAAACCCTATGCTCTGAGCAGAGCAACAGGATATATACGTACACAATACATACAGTCGTATTAATTAGAGGTGACAGTCCAAGCATGGATGCGCAGTAGATGCAAACGAATCCATTAAATATTCTTATTGCATGGAGGGGCGAGACCTTGTTACAATCGCTTCTCCTCTTGCTAGTGAAGTTCAACATTCTTACCCCTCCCTATGCTTCCTCCCAAGCGCATCTGGCTCTCACGTCAGATTAATATCCACTGTACATACATATTTACACAATACATACATACATACGTACATACACATACACACACTCACACACACACACACACATATATATATATATATATATATATACACGCAAACAAATTACAAAGAGTGCAGAGACTTGTACTAATTAAAGTGGCCAAGGCATTTCGAACAACATCCTATGAGGCACTATGCATGGTTACAGGGATCACCCCTATTCTTATAGAGCTAAACAAGATAGAAAGATGTTATCATATAGCTAGAGGATCTGACGAAAACATAGATTTTGATACAAGTAAGAATCAGCTTGAAAAATTTTATGTCATAACCGGGATTTGAACACAGATCTTCGGCTTAACGCGCCGATGCTCTACCATTGAGCTACCATGACAACATGCCAGTACGACATCAAATCCCTCAACTGATTCAGAAGACAAGGCAGACCACGGGAGGTTTCTCCGTTGAGAACACACATCCAATGGCGTCCTACTTGTATTAATATCCCAGACATGGATTTAATGTCTATTTCCTTTCCCTCCACTTAATTAATAGATTTTGATACCGCTAAAGATTACAGAAGTTTGAGTCATCCAGCCGATATAGTTAGAATAGAAGAAAAAATACAAGGTAAGAAATAGTATAGAAATGTACACAGATGGCAGCAGAAACGAGTATGGAGTGGGTGCTGGGGTCGCCATAATTCAAGACAACAAAATCATAAAACAAATTCAATACAAACTTAATAAAAACTGTTCTAACAATCAGGCTGAACAACTGGCAATCCTCAAATCACTGGAAAATATAGAAGAACTTGCTACAGTACAAGATAAATCAACAGCCATTCATATAGATAGTAAAATAACTCTGGACTCGTTGAAAAATCCCAATAATCACCACAACCTAATTGAAGACATCAGACAGCAGGTCAGAAACAGAAGAAATGAAGGATGGACCATACATTTCACCTGGGTGAAAGCCCACTGCGGAATCTACGGGAACGAGTTAGTGGATCAACTGGCGAAAGCAGCAACTCGAAAAAAAGATATCCAAGAGACATACAAGAAAGTGCCTAAAAGTGTAATGAAAAACATAGTACAGGAAGATAGTGTGAATGAGTGGCAAAGGGTTTGGTCAACGAGCAAGGACGGTATCGCTAACGGTAACGCTATAGTTAAAGATAGGTTATCATTAAACATCAAACTTACTGGTGCTATAACAACATTCCTTACGGGGCATGGAAAGCTAAATGAATATTTTCACAGATTTAAAATATCAAATAACCCGAACTGTTCCTGCAATAAAGACATACAGACAATAAATCATCTTATATGGGATTGTGAATTATTAGAAGAAAAAAGACGGAATTTGAGGTTAGATGTAGTAATAAGTGGTGGAAAGTGGCCAATTACAAACAATGAATTAGTCAAAAAACATTTCAATAGTTTGATTAGATTTATAAGAGCAATAGATTTGGACATGATATAGATTTTAAGAATTTAGAAGGTAAAGATAGTTATAATTAACACACATAAGAATCAGGTAAGTTAGGTGATCGATAAAATTTAGAATACACAGTGATAAGTTAGTTGAATCGGCATGTAATATTACATAAAGTAATGGGGCATGCGTTGATAACATATGTAAAAAAAAAAAAAAATGCATACGTACATACATACATAAACTTTAGAAAACTACATGTAAATTTGACCTGTGATGCTTGAGTTATAGAGGTACAGGCAGATAAACAAAACACAGACATTTGTTTTTAAGGATGTATAATTTTTTTATACATAATTAATTAGGATAAAAGAAATCAGTATGGTGCTACTATGTTAATTAAGTGAGATGGTTGACATTTACACACCTTAAACGTCCACATTTACTTACATTTTTGCAGAATGTACATTTCATGAGCTTTGCCCACATTTTCAACTGGTCAGCTGTCTTCGCTAGTAGACACCGCTGTCTCGAGTTGTGGATACACTGGCTGCCCGATGAGACTAGTTTTGCTTATGCGGCGATGGTGCAGATGGCAGCACCTACAGCACTTTGTTGCAATACCTTACACATTACCTTACATTGCTTCTATGCGTTAGCTGCGTCAAAATGAGCATTAAACACATGCAAATACTTATTTTACTTAATATAAAACTTAGATGGTAAAAACTTTGCTTACAGTGGATAATTTAATCTTCTAAACAACGTTTCAACCACTCCGTCTGGCCTTCCTCAGGTTACTACCTCAGCATGAACTGCCAAGGGGTGGACGAGGCTGTAGAAAACCCATGCTGCCCTCTTATTTTACTTGTTTAAAATATAATATATTTGCAGTACCTGACATTTAGCTTTTAACTGTGTATCAGTAAATCTTGTTTTGACCTCCTCGGCTTCATAACTTAAGAACTTCCCGGGTCTTTGGAATGGCCCACTTAGCGAAATAGTTTTTCCTGTTTTTCCCCAATATTGGCCAGCAATGGTCGAATAAATGTCTCTATCAGTATTTCGCTAACCATTTGCTCTTGATTGAAGTATTCACTCTTCAATAATTTACACTGTGAGAGGGGAGACGCCACATACTTGTATAAGGTTTTCAAGATGTGATCCAAATTCTTGCAGTATGCACAAATTTTTTCAAACATTTCCATTTTCATAATCTACTTAGGGGATGCTATTCTCCTCGCCAAACAGTATTGAATGGTTTGTTTTGACCATTGAGGCTTTGTCTTTCAAAAATTATTTATTAGGTCTAATAAGAAAATAGTTGTTATCTTATGGTGATCTGCATTTTCAATTTGAGGAATGTCTGCTTGAATTCTGTATTTATATTACTCGCAGATTCTTTAGGCACACTATTTTCGGTCATTGATCTGCCTAACTTTTCATTTCTTTTTTTTTGTGCATGTGCACAGTTCCCGCTCTAACCATTCGAGGAGTTTTGTTAGTCAGTCGAAGATAAACGGGATAATCCGGAAAGTTACTAGGTACAACACCTGATTTCAGTATCTTCTTTTTGCAATAATTTTGTCTGTAATATTCTTTAAAGTGAAGAGGGAAAACCTGAACTTAATCGGATGTACACCCGTTTACTTCATTTAACAGGACTCTGCCTTGATATGGCAGCAAGCCATTTTTCTTTAAGTTCTTTAATTGCTGGAATTACGTGGGATCTTATGCCTAAAGAATGTTCACTTCCCTGCTTATATTTACAAAAGGCACAAAACAATTTACCATTATTATCTTCTATAAAATGCATTAGGGGTGTTCATCCAGAAAAGGAAAATCACATTCAAGTTTAATATAATTTATTATGAAAGTCCTTCGTTACAGCAAACTAGTTGTGCCACAGAAAGGTGGCCTTTTTTACTCCATGTGAGACCTCATACAACAGATACAACACGATATTACCTAGATAAATACTATCAATTTTATAGCAGAAGACATGACATATTTTAGAAACTGTATGTTTCGTACATAAGATTAAAGAATCTTTCACAAAAAACTCAGAATATCATACTCATAATACCAGAATAGCTAATCATCTTCATCTAAATAAACATAGGCTCACAAAATGCCTAAATAGTATAACATATCAAGGAATAAATATTTATAATTAGTTACCCGATGGGTTTAAAGCTCTTTCTAACAATGCTTTTAAAAATAAAGTTAAAAAAATCCTGTTATTGTATCAACCCTTTTCTGTCCATGAATTTCTTGATATACAGATGGTAGACTTACCAATTTAGTTATGCTTAATTATGCTTTTTGAAGGAGAGATTTCCTCTTAATCCTAATATAAGTATTTTTCTCAGTGTTAACAAGTTGTATCATGTATTGTATTAGACTAAAGTGACGAAACCATGAATTTTGTAACAAGATTCTTCTGGTGAATAAATTGAATTGAATTGAATTGAATTGAATTGAAGCAATCTAGGTGCATATGGTGTCGCAACTACTGGAGAAATTCGACAACTGAGCAATAAGCTGAACTCTGTGTTAAAATATAGCATAGGACAGGCAGTGTATTCTCGAGACGGCAGTGCTAGTAAAATACTGATTTGCCCTGTGGTGTAGTTTTTAAGAACCTCTTGATCAAGTTTTCCTCTTGCGGTATTTCAAAATTCATTAACCTATCTTCAAACTTTTTTTATATAAATCTTTTCCCAATGGTACTACTAGTTCATTGAATAGACACCAGTAAATATCTGCATTTCACTTTTTTATTATCATTTTTATTATTATAGCTTGTTATTATTTTAGTTTTGTTGTTGAGGGCTGCTTTCTTGTTTGGTTTTTAAATAATTTCTGAGCCGATTTTGATCCCCATTCCATCCTTGATACTGGTTTCACTTGAATAATACATGGAATAGAGGAACAAGTCAGTTCCAAGTTAACAGCTTATCAAGTAATTCAACTTCAATTTGGCTTATCTTTCTCACTTTTATAGAACCTGCATTATCAATTTTTTAAAGCAGGATGAAATTACTTAAGAAAAAATCCAGGTCAATCATCTTTAAAATAAAATAAAAAATTCAGTTATAGTAAAATGTGTGGAAATTAGTTGACCTCAGACCCTACTTTAAAACAATCACATAACTATTCAGCATTAAGATTTTTCTATTTAAATGCAAGTTATCATAAAGTAGATTGTATGTCATTAATAAATACTACAAGGTAATGTACCTACTGTTAACAATGGTTTTTGCCTATGTTAATTGACTGTAAGTAGGCTATAAGCAGTACTCTCTTGACCAAGAATATCTGAGTGAGTGAGTGTAAAGTTCATTAGTGAAAGAAATTTTGTTTTAATAAGTGATCACTCTACCAATAACACCTAATTGAATTCAGTCAAAGTTCATTATTGAGTGACGTAAGTTGTGTCAGTTTTGTCTGTATGCCATCACATTACTGTTCCATGAAGTTACTCTTTCCTCGCTTTTATACTCTGTGTGCCCAAAGAAATGTTAGATAAGGAATTCTGTATATTTTCATTGTCTTTATTAACATAATTGGCATCAGTTCTACTCACCTGGTTGAAAGCCCGAGAAATCATTATACATGATATTACAGAAGTTTATTTCAAATTACTTCTTATTGTTAAAACCCCATGTAGTCAGTGAAATTAATTCTTCTTCTTCTCTTTTTGCTAAACTGGATAACTCATTCTGCTCTTGTGTGTTTTTCAGGCAAGAAGTAATTGAAAGACTACAAAACCAACATAGCCTTGTAATTCTAGTTACAAATAGTCTAACATCATATATGGACAAAGTTAGGCAATTAGCTAAAGGTATGTTCCAGTTTTCTTATTTTTGTATTTGAAACATAGTTTAGACTACAAAATGAAACTAAACGTAAAATAAAACTTATGAATTTGTGTTGTTTTCTTTCAGAAAATAATGACCTGGATCCAAACAATTTCTTCCCTGACAATAGGTATAATCATATTCAGCAAGTCCAAGAAAGATTGAATTTCTTGCGGTTTCTACTAAAGGTAAGCATACAATAATTGATGAATGCCTTCTATGTAACACTGCCTGTTGGTGTTGGAGTGTACTTTATATTAATTGAAAAATTTTTGGTTAGTTGGAAATACAGTAGCATTAGTAAGACGATTAAAAACCTCTTGGATATACATTTAACATGCAGATAACCTTATATAGGGATTATTTTTCAATATTATGTGGCATTTTGTCATTTGTAAGAGAATTTGCCATTACTTCATACAGATTTCAATGTTAATTTTTATAAATACTTGAGGGGTTCTAAGGAAATAAATAGCGTAATTTTTAGCTTTATTTTACTGAAATTAAACTTGCTTGTGTAATAATTAACAGGAAATAAACTATTTTGCAGAACATGCTTTTATGAAGTATAACTTACTAACCATAAATTCAAAAATAATTCATTTACTAGTCACAACCAGATCACCTCATTTTTTTCCATTTCGGAAACATGTTCAGGATATCCAAATCTTAATATACCACAGAACTCCAGAAGAAGTTAGGGTAGAACTCTGATAGAGGTATCATATTGTTAAGAAGCTTGTTGTGTAATTTGAGTATTAAGTGAATAGTTTGTAAACACTTTGTGAAATATGGACTTGATAATTTTAAATGTCTGCCAGTATGGATTGAATATTGTGGTGTTAGTGATCTATATCCATGAGGTTTTTATATTGATTTTCACGTTTTGTAAATGATAAAGAGAACACTGGGCAGTGGACACATTTTTTGCATTAAATTTTGCATTTTCTGCTGTATTTTGTTATGCTATGGCTTGAGTCCAACATTCTCCACTACCAAACATCATATACAGTAGCTATTTCACTATGAAATCTGTAGAAAACATAAAATCCGAGGCCCATGAATAAATTAACATTATTTTGTTTTGTTCATATTTTAAAAATTTAATTAAAGTATAGTTAAAATTGTTGATCAATAAAATCTCAAAATGAACCTGAAAAGAAAAGCAAGGGATAAGCACTTTGAGAACACATTCTCTTAATCTTGAATGATTGATAGCATAAGGTAATTGAGTTAACTGGACAGCTAGTTAGATTTAAATATCCCCTAGCACAATAATAAAAAAAAGTCAAGGTTCTTCATTCTCCCCTTATAAATGTTTTTATTCCTGTATCGTAGTTGCTTATCTAAAACTGATTTTATTCCAAATCTAATCATAATTCATGAACTGTAAATCTGCCAGAAGAATGAACCAAAAAATGGTATTGAAAGTCCCGACAGCACTGTATAGCTAATTCATTTCTTAAATGATTACTGGAAATGAAAATGGATTCTAAATTAAATTTTTTAATGTGGCAGGGAAATACTTTGCAATAACACAGTAACTGCTTCAACATAATATTGGAAGTTTGCACAGTGAAGCTATATAACATACGATTTACCGTATTGGCCCGAATATAAGACTATGTTTTTTTCTTTGAAATGTGTTTACAAAAACTATACTCGTATTGTACGTGCAGAATTTTCCATTCATGAATGCAGCTGTGTAGCGAGAATCTCCATGAGTTGACGTGTGCACAACCCAAGGTCAAAGTCACATGGAAATAGGGATGTAGCCTGCCAAACTCCTCCGACAGATAGCATGGGTGTACTAGCCGTTACGCACTAGCAGTCTGTCACTTGTTTTTCCAGTTGTCATCTGCTGGCACCATGCTTTTAAATGGCGTTCCATCTTCTCGAAAAATTTGTTCATAATTTTCTATTTTTATAGAGGACACGAGGTTACTATACATACTTCCTTGTCTACTGGGATCTAACCTAAGTGTCAAAAAGTCGAAAGAAAAATTACAGCAGATAGGCTCTAAGTAACACAAAAAAGGAAAGATCTTCATAACATTTTGTATGTCAGGAACATAGTAATGTAGTTATAAGCAGCCATTTCTCACAGTATTTGCCAGCTAATTCTTCCTTCTTTTCGACTTATATAGCATCTATCTTCTGCAATTTTTCTTTAAGCTTTTTCACGTAAATATATTCTGGAAGTGTCCAGTATACAAAGAATTGTGCCTAGAAACGCTTTACCCACTACAAAAATAGAAAAGTTCAAACATATTTTTCAGTCTGCTGAGATGAAAAGCCATTTAAAAGCATGGTACCAGCAGACGACAACTGGAAAAGCAAGTGACGAACGACTAGCGCATACTGGCTAGAGCAGTGGAGACATCTGCTGGTTCTAGTTTGCTACATCCCTATTCACCAAACTTTACCAAATTTTATTTTTCCCGAATTTGTGCTTCTGCTTGTATTGCACCGTTTCTAGTCTATTCTCTATGTGTAAATATTGTCCAGCAGTAATGGTGGACCATGTGGAAAAGAAAGCCTCTTTATTGTCTCAATGCGTAAATAAAGGCGAGAGAAGAAGTTACGACATGAACTTCAAAATTCCGTTTTATTTGAAGCAAAATTTACTAATAAGCTGTTATATTTATTTTTTCATAACTTTCCTTAAAAAATTCAGTGTCGTCTTATATGCGAGGTTGTCTTATATTCAAGCCAGTACGGTATATTGAGTTGTGTTTAGCAAGTATACTTTCTGTATAAATACCTGTACTACTTTCGAAGACCATACTCATGCTTCTCATGTTTATGTGCCAAAAAGTGTCATGAACATTACTTGTTAAATTATTCAGTTTCATTAAAGTATACTTTCAGATTTAAAGTAAATAATAATATCACTTGTCAAATGATTCAGATTGATTCAAGTATGCTTCCAAATTTAAAATATTTTTAAAAACCAAGCACACATAAAGAAAAATTCTGGGTTACTTGCATTCGTTAATTTTAGGGAACTTTCATTCCGAAAAATGTAGTAGGCCTCTTTCCCTACTTTACCAGTTTGTGTTTACTTTCAAAAAATCATTATTTTGAGAAGGAACATATTTTTATTAGAAATTCAGTTTGTCTGTATTTACATAGAGTATTTATTTTACTATTTCATGAATCTATATTATGGTTCAGTATTTATTATTTGAATCTAGTAGACTTTTTAAGTGCAGTTTGTTTCCAAATTTTGCATGAGTTGAAGTTACAGCACATAAACTTTCGAGCACTACATGCTTTTTTACATTTATCTTTGTACAGTAAAACCCCATTTGATATTGCCACTTTTAAGAAATTCTTGCTTTTTGAGGATTACTAAACTGGCGAATTGGCCTCATTTTTGTACGTGTCTGCTGACTTCAAGTAATTCAACAACAGAGAAGAAATTTCGTGTTATCAATACAGTGTGTAGAATGGATAAAATTTATTGTTACTGGTGTAGATTCTTGGTGTAGCAATACAAACAATGCAGCTTAATCATCTTAGCTTCTGTTTGCAGTGTTAAAATTTTCTTGGTTGTTGTTTATATTGTTTTAGAGCACTCTTGATTTATCTTAGCCTACTTTTAAGAGAAAAATTCACTCTTTAACTCTAACCCTAGAAGTATTAACCCTGGAGTTTATTTAACCCTAGATTCATGAAGCCATTAAATAAATCACTGTTCATAAGTATTCTTCTATCAGACTACTATTCTTAAAACTATATTTGAAAATTGTATTGTTTGCAGTCTTAAAATTTTCTTGGTTGTTGTTTGCATTGTTTTAAAACACTCTTGATTTGTCTTACTTTTAAGAGAAAAATTCAGTCTTTAACTCTAACCCTAGAAATATTAACCCTGGAGTTTATTTAACCCTAGATTCATGAAGCCATTAAATAAATCACTGTTCATAAGTATTCATCTGTTAGACTACTATTCTTAAAACTATATTTGAAAATTGTATTTTATACAGAAGCACATCATTTAACATGTACTGTTCAAATATCTGAAACATTTATTTATTTATTTTGAATATTCTCATTCAATGCAATTTACACACACTTTTTTCTGATACTCCATTCTCATGAACCATTTATACATTAAGCAGTTGAACCTAGACACACTTTGCTTTTTTGAAGAACAAGGCATAAATCTGTGAGCACCCCTGAGCTTTTTCATCCAGTATGTCCTGAATATTATTCTTTAGGTTCTGCTGCATAATTGGAATACATTCTGCTAAGAGTAGGCCTATATGTTATATAATAACAAAGCAACGCACAACTCTTATTATATATTAGTTTTTATGTTTTCCACTTTATGCCTTGTAGTAGAACCTTAATAGACACAACACTTGACTTCATTTACAGGTCTCGTAATACTCAATAAAGAAACATGCAACCAACAAGCAAAACCAGCTCTATTCATAAGTGTTTGTCTCTCAGATGCCATTGCCGTGTAACAGTAGAAAATCATCTCCTTTCAGATAGCATGTATCCTTGACCTTTACATGTTAATATGTGAGAACTCCTCTAGTTTACTTAGCTTTTTGTAGATGTTGTTGTTGTCCAGATGAGATGACAACCTCTTGAAGATATAGAGTAGTTGACTCACACATGTTAATACGTAGGTCTATTTCCTTGGAAATAAGTGAAAGACGTAGGCTAAAGATAAGAAAAGACTTTTATTCCAAAATACACTACATTACGGTTACATACTGCTTCAGACGTTGACCAAAATAAAATCCACTGATGACGAATTATGCACTGTATTTATGCTACGATATTTTAGGCGGAGCTAGTTCAATTTATTATATTGATTAAGGTGGAGTTACACACATTTATTATGATGATTACTTAACTACTTCGTTTCAATAGGTCAAATCTACAGTATTCATGCATAAAATGATTACTAAGGACAACCTTCACGTATGTACTAATGCTAGGATCAGCAATTCTCTCCTTTATTTCATGCTTTGCTTGACCTGCTTCTAAAATTATTTATTCCGTATGTTTCAACATAGTCTAGACAGACTTTATAAAATGTCACATACCATTCTCTATTAATGTTTTATTAATTTCCCAAATATTACCTACACTACACAACACCATCACCAGTCACTGGAACTGTTCCAAGAATGTACGGAAGCTAAAACTATTCTCTCCATTGCTTCCAGTGTAATGCATGGTTGTACAAACTTGCAGAGTCTGTCTGACAAATGAATGCTTATGAGTTATGAATCTAAGGTTAACAAGGAGTTTTACTGAATTTTTCTTGTAATACTCAGAAAAATTGTGAAGTTCACAAAGTTGATTTCCATACACACTGGAATAAACTTATGTTTTTATTCTGTATAATACTATCACAAACAAGTAAAAAATGTTGCAGTGTCAGTGACAATAATAGTGACATTGAATAGTTATACTTATATGTTAAAATTTCTTATTTTCAGATCTTAAACACATTGACACAGATTTCATAGTTTTTTTTATTTCTTATTATTTTTTATTTTTTTATTTATTGTTTGAAAGAAAGTTGCAGTTTTGTACATGGGCATTTTTTAATATTTATTGTATTATAACTCTATTCTTCTTACACTGTTTTCTGATATTTATTTTTATTCTGTAACAGATCATTCATACAACACTGGCATGTTTGGTAAAGCAGTGAAAAATGTTGGACTAGAACCTACGTTTATGAGGTTTTCTTTTTTACCTTAAGCAGGGACCTGAAGTTTCAGTAGTAATTTCTTAACATGGATCAAGTGACTTACCCTTTTTATCCTTGATTTCCTAAACCTAGTTTCTTCTTACAGCTTTTTAAGGCTGTACATTTTACCATTAATATCATTATATAATAACATTACAGGCTTCGTTGGAATTTCTGCATTAATCTACTTGGTGTGGTCACTATAATATTTTCTTCTGTAAAATAAGGCACAGTATAGTTGATTAGATTCATATATTAGTCCTTCAGTGTCTGTCATCCTTCTACAGTGTTGATAATACTGTATTGTGTAGCCAGATGGATGATAAATCTTAACTGTGTAACCATGCAATGTAAGATTATAGTGGGTAAAACTGGACTTAAAAATGGAAAATGTAGCATAGGAAGTAACATAGGAGCCGAGGGTGATAATTTCACAAGTAAATAGGGTTGCCACCTATTGGTAAGGCTAAAGAGGGACACCTATCGAATATATGCAGATCGCCGATCTTCATACCGAAATTTGTATAATTCCAGAAGGAACTGTACTAGGCAAATCAGTGCAGAGTGTCATATGTTCTGTTTACGATACTTCCCCGTCGCATGCTGCGTGTGCAAATCACAAAAATGCCCGCGCGACTTAGAAAAATAAATTGCAAAGAATAACATCATGGGCGGTGATTTCACTGCTGCCAACACGATACATTTTAGCGATGGAACGACATCGGTATCTTCACCATGAGTCGAAATTCACAAAATATGCCACCAAGAATTCCTGTCTCATATTTTGTTTTGGAATAATTTGGCGTCCCGCAACATAATGCGTCCCTCTTAGGCATAATTCGGGACGCTGAAAATGTTCTTAAAATGCGGGATGTCCCGCCTAATTCGGGACAGGTGGCAACACTACAAGTAAATAAATCAGGTAAACTGATGTAACGAAGTGCCAGAATGCTTTTGTTTAATCAGTGATAATTGCAATTATGATATGCAGAAAATAAGTTATTTTTTAAATTGATTCCCGAGTTAAGCTCCACATCAATTTATTAAGCAAGGCTTATGGAAGAACAGATGTCTAGTTTGATAAGCATATGTGAATATATGGGTAGTGTTATTTGTTAAAGCTATCTGTATTGCAACTCCCAAAGCCGTATATGAATACTGTAAAACAGTATGTTGCCATGAGAAGTGATTCGCATTTGGTAAATTCTTTCTAATAATTACCATAAAATAGGCACTAAATTGGGCATTACTCTGATGCCGGTCAGCCAATTTGGTCCATTATCACTAGGCTTCTTCCTATGGACGTTATAAATGCATATTCCAAGTTTCATGAACATCTGATAAAGGGTATTTGAGTTATTGCGCGTACAGACACATGGACAGATATTTCCCATCTCCCACACAATCTCATCATTTCATAAAATACCATTCTGGTACTTAATAAAATGTATTTATTCTCATTTGATCTATTACTGCTACATACATAGCGATCCTGGAATTTAATGGATGGATTTTTGCACAAATTAAAAAGCAAAACGTATCTTTAACTATTTAAAACTAAATAATAAAGCAATATTTAAAAAAGAAAATTAAAAATAATAAATTGTTTTTCACTTCTTTTAAACTTACTGTGGATTAGAAATAAGTCCATTGGTGTGGTCAGTGAAGTAGCTAATGCCACTTACCAACATATTCGAAAATCATGAAAATATCACCAGATCCCAATGCAGACATAAGTTTTCATGAGTACAAGTAATATTCTGTAGCTGAAGTTGCAGGCTACCCATATCTTAATAAAAGAAAATCCAGAATGGATCAGCATGCTTCGTTAACAACATCAAAAAAGTCAGTCTAAATTTTGAGTGCTGACTGATGTTCGAAGGCACTGTATTATGACTAGGGACCGGATTCTTAGGTTTTTACCTATTTTTTTCCTTACTTCCAAAACAAAAAGCGCTCATACACCTTTTTGAATCATGTCCATAGGATTCAGCCAAATTTATTCTGTGGCACCTAAAAATACCTAAATGGGGTAAAAAACCTAAATATACCTAAACGGGATATACAACCTAAAATATATAATTTAGGCTCCTTTTTTGTCTTTTTTGTTTGTCAGTTGAGAAATCGATATTTTGCGGGGAGAGAATAATTTTTTTCGGGTAGAAATTAATACCACCAGCGTTTCATTCAACCCATGTCGTCTAGGATGGACAGTATCAAGAGAGGAAAAGAGTACTGGCGTGTTCCTTTTAAAATATTCGTACGAACAACCATTGTTGCCGTGTATGAACAAAGATATAGATTTCTGTGTTTTAGAGCGCTTGTTTTTTGTTTGCCTTTAGTACTACTGCCCTTTTATTCATACTGAGTGTTCACACTGTGAGTTTTAAAAAGACGTGTTAATTATGCCAAAACAAATGAAATTGAGTTCATTACGGCAGTGGATTGGCGACGATCTATATTTCACTACAGATGGCAAAGTAATATTTTGTCAAGCCTGCCAGAAACACGTATTATTTACCTTTCTAGAAAAGGGGGCAGTTTTCATCCCTAGTTGATCTGTTGTGCGGTTAGCATGCGTAACAACCGAAAAAGGAAAATAATCAGTTTCACATTATCCACATCCAACCATAAAGTATTTTACTCACTAAATTAGAAGCATCGGATTCAAATCCTGAGAAGGGTAGTGTCTAGATACAGTAGCCTATTAACTATTAACTACGAGATAACAGGAATAACTTCACAGTTGAGAATCTTGAAAGATATTTAGTGATATACTGTAACCAGGAAATGTGAGGCAATCTTATTTTGATAGTTTATGCATTCTTTCTTCAATTGTATAATATTGTCTTAAAGCAAGTTTACACAAATTTAAGTCAATTTTGTTAAGTTAAGCTTTACAAGTATTATGTATTTAATTCTATGTAGCACATTCAAATTCATTAAACCAATTATTCTACCCGAAAACGATATTTTGACAAAAAAACCTAAAAAAAGACTATTTCACCTAATGGAAAACCTAAAACAGTGTTTTTAAAAACCTAAAAATCCGGTCCCTAATTATGACCCTGTACTAAATCTGTTACATATCCTTAGAGGCTTCATCATTAACTCTTCCCCAGAAATTCTGACATTGCGTTGAACTTTTGTTTTCATTCTGCTTTTGAGCATAATATTTAAATATTACAACATTCATATTAATTTAATGTGTTAGATGTTTCATTATATTATGTTTTAAGTGAGATGAAAACCTTATTTACTGGTGTAACAGAAAAAAATGTGATGCTTAATCTGCAATGGCTAACATTTTACTACTGCTTTGCCATGAATTTATCTTAACTTTTCAGGATCCCTGCTACTATGCACAGTCGAGTGCACAGAAATTTTCTGATGCTTCTGATTTCTTTTAGTGTTTTTCTTTATTTCAAGTTGGCATTGAACATCTATGTTCCTCACCACCCCTGGGTGAACCCGGTCTGAATTCAGGTCCAGTCACAAGCATTAGCCTATGAACAACATTCAGGCCTAGGTGATCGAGGAAAGGAAATGGAGTATGGAAATATTTCTTTCAAGTTTCTGGAAGGTTGCATCACAACGAGCCCCTAGATGAGTCCAACTCTTATTGATTTGATGTCAAAAGTCTAGCACTCAGACATTAACCTATGAACAGGTTTCAGGTTCAAGAGCAAGGGCGGGGGAGTAAGACTAACATTAAGTGGAGGATTAGCCTCTGCTACGTATCTGCCAATGTGATAAAAAAGTGTGTGCAGGGATGGGGAGTAGACATAGCCGAGGTGGTTATGTAGTCCATTATAACATAAACCACTTTGTATTATATTGGAAAGATTCTGTGCACTCGACTGTACATGAAAGTATTAAGGTAAATTTTTAATATAACAAAATAAAAATATTTATCGCTGGTAAATTAATAACATACAGGACTTTTTAAAATCTTTGTTAAAGACTTTGTTACTCTTTCATGGTTTGCCAGGTCATTTCTGGTAGTTGGCATATAATATAAGTAGTCAGACATTTCTTTTTCGTTTTGTTTTGATATTGTTTAATTATGCCTCTAACGTTACAAGCATGACTTGTCTGCTGCACCACTCAACTGGACATGGCACAGTGCATGGTCGCAAGGGAAGGCAATGGTGGAGCTGGCTCCTGAATTCGCCAGTTCCAAAATTTCTAAAAAGTTGCAGTTTAGTTAATAATAGGCAATGAAAAAGATGGTTTACGTATTAGTACCGGTAATGAAGAGGATTGTGAAAACGTTTTGAACATTTTTCCCATAATAGGAAACCATTTCTTGACCATATTGTGAGTGTTTGTTGACAGTTAACATGATGCAACTTACGTGATTCATACCCAGCACCTATTTTTGGTGAAAATTTTTACTAGATTTTGTAATTTTTTTTTTGTAGTCTCTTTTTTTTTTTATTATTTATTATTTTTTTTATTTCATTTCATTAACAATTTCACTATTTTTATTAGGGAGTAAAAGCTCAGCAAATAATGATTTTAAGTTATGTGACTTGGTTTTGTTTGAAAAATGCAAATGAACTCCCATTTATAATATATATATTACCAGTAATGAAATTGACTGAAACATCAACTAATAATTTTTATAATCACAGTTCACCCATCGAATCACAGCTGCCATCATATATGGTTGACACCTTCAAATTGCTTCAATTGCAATTCACCTAATTTCGTCAATTATTTTGCAATTTTGATGAAAAGTGAATAATTTCTGCATCACGTTACAGAAAAAACATGCCTTTGCTCATAAAAGCAGTTCTCTGTTCTGAATTGTGAACTATAATAATAAAAATTACCTAATTTGGGAATAGGAAGGCCACACTCTGTTATCGTAGTATTGGCCTTTATTTATTTTATTTTCTTTAAATTCTAGCCCACTTGAATGGAAATTGCTTTCTAGAGAAAGGTTTAGGATGAAAGACATAAAATGCAGAACAGTTCTAACCAATCTTGAATGGATGAAAACAGTGAGGATTCAAAAGTTCCACCAGGATTTTGGGCAATAGGCAGTAGTCATCTTGTGCAAGGTTCAGTCCATTAATGGTCAGTCTATTTTCTAGTTGTTCCTATGATGATGCATTACCCATAGCTTTTGGCATAGTACTTGAAATTTCTGGCAAAATCATGTGGTTAACTTGTAACTTAAACAGGTAATGCTCATTTTACAGGTGAGATCCTATTTTATGGTGAATAAAATTTTAATTTAGATACAACATTGGGTTAATTTTGGTGTCATTCTGCATAAAAGCTTAAAATTTGGGCATATCATATTAAAACCAAATAGAGTTATGGCTCATATTTCATATTTCATATTTCTGGGGGTAAAAAGTATATATATATATATAAATCCCCTTGGATTTTATGCATTTCATTTTATAGATTTTAACCTTCTTACCAGTTCACTGTTAACACTTGCCTGTAGTATAGATAAATTGGTTTAACACTATCTCCTTGATCTACTTATTTCATGGGTGCATTGAGGATATAAATTACTGGGCACCAAAATCCATCTATTTTTATGTTCAAGTAAAATGTAAAATAAATTAACTGTCTGAATTAAAATAGACATATTCTGTAGCAAAAATCAAATTTTAGGAACATTTCTGCACATCAGATTATTATTATTTTAATTGTAAAATAAGAATTTTTTTTTGTAATTTTTTGAACTCATATCACTGACATACCTGCCAACTCAAAATTTACTTTGTTTATTCAGTATTTATTTTATTATTGTGTATTATATTTATGCATCTTTCGAAAATTTTAAAAATGCCTTTTCAAAACCGAGATTTTCTTTTAAATATAGGATATCATTCAAAAATTTCACACTAAGGACACAAATTTACAATATTTTGTATTTTTCTTGAATGTAAAACTATAATATTTCAACCTAGAAGTGTTTGGGAAAAATTCATCTTCTCAATGGAAATAATCAAAATTGTGAATCCATCACAAAACTAGATATCCCTATTTGTAGGTCATTAGTTCTTTTGACTCCTCGGTGTTTTGATATTAAGGTTACATGGCTGCAGTTATGATTACACTAGCAGTTCGTGCTACCTAAAATTAGCTAGATTCATGATTATGTTCAAAACAATTTTCCAGTGCCTATTGCATCTACTTGGCCACAGTATACACAAAATTGAGACATGAACAATTTTGCATTTTGCAAAATGTTTACTTTCACTAATCTTAATACATTATCATTAACTTGTATAAATTTTACTCGGGCGTTACTTTACATTATACCTTCTGTAATACTGAATATTAATCTATGTTCTCAAGAGCCAATCAAAATGCTTCATGGCAACTTCGCACTTTACCCCTTCTTGACAAAAGCCAGAAAAAACAGAATTTATCTAAGTAATTAGGTTCACTATCATACAATCTTTTATTGACATAATAAACGCTTAAAAATATATGCCGATTACACAATTCAAAGAATACAGTTAATGATGTTTGTAATATGATTCACTGAACATGTAGGTTATAACACATGCTCAGCAAAACCACCTTCAACGTGTAAACAATCCATCAATTGATACTGGCACATTAGTACATAAGGAATGTTTAAAATGAAATATAGGCAACTCACATTAAAGTTCAATGTAGATTTAACAATAATCTTATCTCCAAAATTGATCATAATTGCTAGCATTTATCGTTTGCTTCATTGTTTAGTGTTCATGGAATTAATTTTTTTGAATCGAGGTATCGAAACGTTTTGTTTGACATTAACCTACAATATTTTAGTTTTAATGTATTAGCCAAAAAACTGGTTATAACTCAACAAATTATTTTATTATTATTATTATTATTATTATTATTATTATTATTATTATTATTATTATTATTATTATTAGGCATATTATAATCCAGTATTAGCTTTGAAAAATGTAATTCATTTACCAGTTTCTGGTAGCTCGTCTTCTGATTGGGTGTCTACAAGAGCCAATCAAAATGCTTCGGGTCTTCGGACATCGCAGTTTATTTAATAGATTTATGAAGATATAGCTCATTCATAGTAACTTCATTTCAAAGTTTCAACTTAATACATTTGAGGTTTTCAGACAGGTAGCTTTAGTTCATCATAGATTAAAATTTAAGTATAGTTAGTTTTATTATTACTTTATTTTGCCCCCCTCCTCCCAGTGTGTGAAAATGTTATTTCTGTGGTTGGGACACTTATTGAGCTAGGATGAATTTTAGATATTGAGTGCACAGATACTCATTATGGCAATAGGTCAACATGTAAGCATTCTTCAAGCATTCTGAGAAGGTAGTCATGAAAAATTCAGCTTCTGTACTAGCTTACACTGTTTGAACAATATCTGATCACAGAGCACATGGTACAATAACGCTAAGAGAATTTATTGAAAAATCAGTAAATTATTTTAGGTTATTATAATTTAGATGTTTGTTTTCTTTGTTATATACATATATCCGTAAGTGTTAATGTTTTCTAGTAAATTAGATCTTAATTATCATAAATAATATAATGAGAGATCTAAATTTTATTGAAAAATTCACTATCAATGAAGTAGTGAGTGAATTTCTCTTGAGAGAATAAAGACCTGGAGTTATATTTATTATGACTTTTAGTGAATACTTGTATGTAGGCTAATGAATAATCAAAACCACGAAAATGAATAAAACGCACCGCTATTTGTGTCATTGTAAGCAATATACCTGATGGTGAGAGAATCTATATATAATGATGGTTATTACTAGGGCCCAGATTTTTGGGCTTAGCCTTTTATTTTTGTGGAATAATTGCATTACAATTTTGACACAGGTTATTCTGGTTTTTTTTTAGAAAATAAAGAAGTAACTGTTCCATATATCGGCATATTTATTTTGTGGCAATATTTAAAAAATAATGTGTTTATGAAAAGTGTTCATTTGAACCGCATATGCATGTTAAAGTATTTTAAATTTTGATTTCAAAATCCGAAGGAATAAGTCTGGTAGATAAAATAAAAGATAGCTACGTTTACTTGTTTTGGACAGGCTTGGCAGAAAATTGCCCGACCATCAGTTGTGAAATTGGGGAAACTGGGGAAAAGTCCTATTTTTTAAGATTTCTGTTTAGGCGTATCAAACTATCTTAAGCACAATAAGGGTCAATATACCATACAACTTTACTTCTGACCTACAAAAATAAGTCGACTGGAGTGTCACAAACTTGTTCCTTTAATACACTTGTCTGTTGTCGTTCGGCAGCTTGTTATTTGAAAGTGAATCGACAATGGATTAATTGCAGACTTCTAAGTATTGCAGACTGTTCGAGTTTCATTTCCTGCGATGGCAAGGCGGCACATTTTCGAGTTACAAAGACAAGCAACAAAACAACATATAGCCTACATTGTTAATTTCAGTGCATTGCATAAATTTATTTTTATTATGTCTTTTCTTAAAATGCAGAAAATATGTATTTATTTTCCTTTGCATTAATGGGATAATCTATTTAAAATTGCGTTTTTCTTCAAAAGTCCTCTTTAGCCCCTAGTTTTTCAGAAAAAGTTCTCTTTAGCCTCTAGTTTTCAGCAAAAGTACTCTTTAGCCCCTAGTTTTTTCAGCAAAAGTCCTCCTTAACATCTTTTAGGCCCTTTTGTTTGATTTAGCCCTTTTAGGTTCTATAAGATTCATATATTCAGAAGCAAGGGCCGTGATACAGAATAATACATTAAAATGTTCTAATTAGGAAACTGGGGGGAAAAAAAGGTTAAAACCATTAACAAACTTCATTAAGATCATCTGTTTGATATTTTACAGCAAACTCTTTGGTACTACCAATAATTGATAGTGTTATTAAAATTATATTTACTATTATATGAGATTTCAAATGCCTCACCACACATAAAATTATACGTTATTTTCATATGTCCTTTTGCTCCTATATAACTTATATACCCATTTGTTTTTTTGTTGTTGTTTTTTTTAAATCTTATCTTTTATCAAAGAAACTACAGATAAAGAGATGTTTCAGTGTTCAGTCCTTATGAGTTTACATAAACATGTGCACATAGGTGTGATAAAAACCAAAGGAGTAAAATAAAAGAAGATTATGACAGTAGACAATTGCGATTGGTTGAAATATCATATATTCTTTTATTGGATTGTTCACTGAGCCATAAACTGGTTAGTGTAATGTTAACTGTGAGATCGCTAATTCATATCATGAGTGATTTTCCCTCGCAGTATACATAAGAAAATAAATTTATTTGCCCACTTGGTCTCGTGGTCATCATTGCTGACCATGATCCTGATAACTCTTGGTGTTTTCTAAACAACACACATTGATTGATGTTTTACAGAAAGAAGACAGATTCAAAATCCTTATGGAGAATATACACATGTAACACATAGCAATTAAATTAATTTTGTTATAAAAAGATTATGGTACAGTTTATTGTGGAGGGGTGGAATTTCAAAGTTGTATCTTTGGTTCTGGTATACTTATGCTTCACCGTTCACTTTTCGGTTAGACATGCAGAATTCTTTTATTATTTCAGTAAAATTAAGGCAACACGCCATTTCCCTTTACTCATTCATGGTCTTATTTAATCACTTTATTGTGTTGGCTATCAACCAGTTACATACTGCCCTCCTTTTGTAAATCATAGTCTCCAACACATACACTGCTGATCTGGTTAAGTTCCTAACCTATATCCTAATACCTAGTCACTGGAGAAATGTAGTAGCATAATCTACACAAGCAAAGTAACATACATTTATTGTGTGTTACCAATAACTTAACTGTTACAATACAAGAATGAGTTAAACTTCAGGTTCCTTCTTCCTCCTCAAGCTTAATTTTTTCTGTAGCAAGTCGCCTGCTGTCTGACTGCACCTGATGGTTTGCCTGTAACATTCATTTTATGTAATACAGCTTGTGCACTGGTGTTTCCCCTCTTTGAAAATATGTCCCAAGGATTTATTCTATAATTTATTATTTTTTTAATATTTTTTTAATTCACTAGAAGAAATCCCAGAGCCTTTTAAATAAAACTCTTATTTTTGTTTCCCTTGAATACTAGATGGGGGATATGGACGACGAAAATGAGGACAGGCACATGACTTCAGCTAGATCGGTAGGTTAAACTTGGACGAAGTATACAGTTAAGCTCCTCTTAATTTCTTTAAAATGTGAATGATGTAAAAGTAAATTATGAATGAGTGGCAGAGATTTCCTTTCAGATTCTGGTCAGATGAAAACGTGAGCTGTACTAGTCTTGTAAAAATTATTTCAAAGTTTGGTTTTACTCTAATTTTTTTTTTTTTCTAATTCCCTCTGGATTAAGGTCATCTAAATTTTATTAACAAGGACAGTATAAGATAAAAAAATTTGTAAAAAGGTTAAGCCATTTATTTTAAACAAATATTTAACTATTATTGAATGCGATTGTGAACTTTTTCATGTAGTCTCACAAAACATAAGTTTTCTCTCTCTCATTTTTAGTTTGCAAGTAAGGGACATCAGATTTCCATTATTTCCAGTAATGAGTTATAGATAGGCAATGAACTTTGTAATATTGTGTTTTATATGAGTACACTGAAAAGAAGGAAGGATTAGCTGCTTGAAAATTCAAAATATGCCCATAAACTGTGCATGATCAAATAAATTGCTCTGATTTCTTTGTTTGTACATATCCTGCAGTATTTCAGAGCTTCTCTCAACAGTAATTCCGTCAGAACCCTTCGATACAATCAACTTGCTTTATGCTTTATGGCTGGAACCCCTCTGCATTTATTTTAGGACAGCTTCATGCTTCATCTGTGTTGTTTTCTGAAAATAATCACTGCTGTACATTTTCATATTTTATCAATTTATCTTTTTAATGTGGCATGTTTACTGCCATAGATCGCTTTTCTTTTGATTTTTAAAATTATTTTAAGTGCTGCATTGCACATTGTTCGCTACTATTTATGTTTTCCTAGACTTACTTATATAAATAGCAAAAACATTAAACATGTACTGCAAAGTAGATCCACAACTCTGTTGCTACAATTTGTTCAAAGTGATAAGAAAAACATTCTTTCCCAACTTGTTGAATAGCTATTATAAGAATATCTTTTTAGGAAATAAAATCCTTATTCTGTATACTCCTACAGCATTTTTCATACTCATTGCATGTGCTTAAATATGGAACAGTTCTAGTGTGTTGCCTAAAAAGAATTTACTGCTTAGTTGGCAATGTGTGACACAGAAGGAAACACTTAAAATTTACTTGTTGAAGGATTATTTGGTTAGCAGGATCTTGGCCAGTAGATCTCTCTTAATTTCAGTAATCTCCTGATTATTCAAGTTATTTTTCATATGGCTGAAAAGAGTAAGAAGACTGTCCCATAGGGTGACCAACTGTTGAAGGAAGCAATGGGAGATAAAACAGTCAAAAAAAGGGGACATTTCACAATTTGGGGAAGAGCTACATTTTTTTTTTTTTTACCAATAGTGCTCTTCTGAAGTAATAACATAGAAAAATACATTTTGCTTTATATGAACATATACGTTTATTTTTCCTCTCTGCCTTCTCGGGTTTAAATGATGACCTTTTTATTTTCGCGATGAAGTAAAAGTTTAGTCATCACTATCCAATGCCGAATCCATTTAAAAAATCACAAAAACTTCAAGAAAAATACCAGTTAACTGGAGGTAAATTTAATTGTTTTTTTGGGGGGGGGGCTTTATATGAGCCCCTTAAAGCCCAAGTGGTGTAACTACAGTTTTGGATTTTTTTAGTTATGGTCAGGATCCTATTCAGAAAGTGTTCTTCTATTAATAGCGCAAATGGTGTAAGTCATAACTTGCATAGCAACCCTGTAGGTAGGAGCACAATTTTATGCTTTCCATAAAGCCATATACTTGGTGACAGACAAAACCTTCAATATCTCAGAACAGCAGTAATGTGAGTTACACCACTTGGGCTTTAAGGGGCTCATATGATAAACTCTTAAATGTTGGAGGGCAGAAAGTATCTTTTCCCCCCAAAGTCGACGCATATTCCAGTTAATACTGCACGTGTACCGGTATATTGATGCATTTCGTGTTACAGAATGGCCATGCACGCCATGCCAAGGACTAACGATAACTTGAAAGTCGAAATGTACATCTGGAACCATTCTCCATAAAGATTCTATTATCTGCTTCTTTGCACTTTCAAAGGTCGTACTGCTAGCAATGGTTACGCTATGTTTAGTTATAGCCAGATGACAGGACAGTTGTGTATTGTAAAAATTCGTACTGTGACAGTAACATGAATATTCGTTCAGATAGAAAACGAAACACTTGCAGGACAAATGATGTTCTCCATGGGACATCTACAAAATACCTTAAAATGTGGGGTGGTTGTCCTAATAAACAGAAAGTAGAAGTGAGAAGGTAAACTGCAAAGCTGACAGCATATTATGGAATTGGGGGCAAACTGCCCACACTGTTAAGAGAAAGAAGACAAATATGGAGGAATTTGTAGAGGCCAGTAAATAACAATGGTTTATCTTCAAAATGTTAAGGTTAAAAGGCTTACCACAAAGCGTGGTATTAAAGGAGAACTTAACAAATGTGAATGGCTAATGAAGATTCCCAATTTTTTGCTAGCTCTTCTCATACTTCAGATTGAGAACTTCAGACTGTGTTTCTTTCCTTTGGAAGTACACTTCTGTGTGTAGCAGTGCAGATAAGCTGCTGTTAAAAGAGTGGGAATATCTATCGTAGAGACATATAATAATTTTATCATGGTTCCCATAAGTATGTGAATTGTGAATGGGGAAAGGTGTATGTTGTACCCATCACTATCATTTTTCATTCCTTACAAAGAATAGACCCCAACAAAACCGCTTGTACAGGAACATTTCTCCATCCAAATGGGTAATTGCTAGAGCTCTATTGCCTTTTTTCTACCCAGTGGTGGTTCAAGTATATAGAAACGAGGTGTCGCACTATTTTACAGGAATTAAATACATAATGAACTGGCAAGTGATGCCGCTAAGATTACTTGTAATCTAAGAACATGTACTGTCTAGCGGTGAGCGGAAGGCCGAGCTGGTGGCATAGTGGGGGAAAGACAGAAACAGTAAATGCAAGTGCATGGTAAGGTAGTGGGGGAACGCTAGCTCGGCCTTCAGTTCGCCGCTAGTCAGTAAATATATGATAGGGTCTAATAGAGTGTCCAAAATAGCAGTACAAATCTCGCCATGAAGTGGTTACATTGGCAGTTGGCATCTTTGTGAGGGACATTATTATAGCTCCTGCTCTTGGAGAAGGGAAATCTCATTCGATTGGTGCCAATATGATGAAGAGAATCTCACATGATTCAGGGCACTGTAGCAGTGAAGACAAAAATCATGCCTTGTCACTGCAAATTTCATGCAACGACAAAACATTTAAACCCTGGGAGTGTTACTACAAAGTCAAGCATCTTGCATACGCATGCACTTGTAGGATGAGGAAGAAAGTAGTTGCAACCGGATCGAGATGACGAACACGATTTACATGTTTAAATTATTCAGACTAACCTGGTCATCATGCAACACTACAACATGATCAGAGGCCACTCAAAACCTGAAGTATTAAATATAGAATGGATAGAGGCTTTAAAACTAACCATCCATTCCTGGTAGGTCCCAAGAAACCAATTCAGGTGCTGCCTTAGTGAGATTGAAACTCTTGGAGATTTCTTGTGTCTGATATCGAGAAACACTGCATCTTCTGTTTGCTCCAAGTTAGCCAGTGCTTTGAAGGACCTGACGTACAATGTACACAAGGGGTACATGAGATCACAGGCAATGGATGTACTGATATAATAGCGCCATATTAATAGATCCATTGATAGTAGAATCTCTCACCTGAAGAAGTGATTGATGAGAAGAAAACTAACTACAAATGTGTACTGTACTGTAGAGAGCAAGTACCATCTGGATGATACCATTGATTCTGGATTGATGGGATAGGTACAGTGTCACACTTCACAGCTCATTTCTACAATCTCAGCATAATGAATGGACATCCTTCTAGAATTGTCTATAATTGCAATTAGGGCATCTTAATAAATTCTTAAAAACCATCAATATGGCACGAGAACTAAAAAAATGTACATTGTTATTTTTTACTGTATATTTACATTGCATTTCATTGTGCTTGTGTTTATATTTTTGTCTTTTGCCAACCTCTCCTTGGAGCAAGCTTTTTAAATAAATGAAAATATTTGTTTTGCTCATAGTAGATGTTGAGGATATTCTCCATTAGCTGCTACACATTTCATATCTTCATATGAAGTTTTCACTAGCATGCACAAGTGCCTCATTGCAGATTGATTGAATTTCATCTCTTTTGATGCCTCTCTTGTATGCTTTTGTATAAATATTCACCTTGTTATTAATGATTTTCTTGTAATTATATGTTTTTGCAATAAATATTTAACTCTGTGCGTAATCCTAGAACACTGTTTAGCACTTGTGTTGAGTAATAACAAATGTTTCAACTTAGGCTTCATCGCACACACAAACAGCAGAACACAGTACAATACAGTTTTCAGTCTAAAGAAAAAAAAAAAGAAAAAAAGAAACCTGTTTGAAGGCTGCATCTGACATATTGATAGGAGTGATTCAGAGATACACAACACAAATATAAGCACTGCTGGAGCCTGCAGCACCATCTGGTGGGAGATAACAAAGGAGCGAGGCAATAAGGATTCTTGTGATTACTTGTTTGGATGTAGAGGAAATCCATGTAGTTCCCAAGTCAACTAAAAATATATATATATATATATATATAATATATGTACAATAAAATAAAAAACGTCGGGCGTTATTTGGTAAAGTACCACAAACGAGCATATGGGCATGTACCAGAAGGTTCACATCTGCCTCTTGCCTATCCATGTATTTTCTTGATTATTTAGTCATTTTTGTTCCAAAACGAACATATATAGAAGGCTGTGGCTATATGCGTCACATCTCATATTCTTGCGTGCAGGTTCTTATAATATCAATAATGAATAAATTTGTGAGGAATATGTTTATTCAAGGAGCATTTTTTAAAGATTTTGTTTTATAATACCGGTAATTGTAGTGCAAAATCAATAACTTTGGCTTAAACATATTTTCAAGCTTGGATATTACAATCTCATCAGAATTATGTAGGTTATTCTCATCTGTTCACAATAGTGTACTGGTCAAGACATCTGAATTGAACATGTGGGACCAGGTTCGATCATTAGTGGGATCTTGCATATTTTTTATTTGTTATTTGTTTATTTTTTCAAATGCTGCATTGACTGGAATAAAATAGTAATTACTTCTAATGAATTATCATTGTTGGTGTCAAATTTTGGACACACACAAAAGAAAGCACGAAAGAAAGTATGATTTTACAACAAATGCATATTTGTGGCATAAAATAATAAGAAACGTACTGAAAATAGAAGATAACATAACGAAACATAATAACGAACTTAAATAAGTAAGAAAAATAAGAAAGAAAGAAAGAAAGAAAGAAAGAAAAAGGCCACACGCTCAGTAGGAAGTCCATAAGTCCATCCACCATCCATTACTATAACTTCCCTCACTCTGTTGGGGATTTTCGCTACAATGTTTAGAAAATAATTATCCTTGTCTGCAGTGGCGTACCAAGGCTATTTGGCACCCAGGTTAAAGTAGACCAGGGGTCGGCAACCTGCGGCTCTTTAGTTCCATATGCAAATATTATTTATTTTATAAAAAAAAAACATTTAAAAATCGTTCTGAATCGATTAACGAGGATGAGGCACCGATTCTATCTCTCAGCCACTTGTACTCGCTTTTCACCGCACCCTTCCCCCCTGACACGCATCATCACTGTCGTCATCTGTCGGAAGCTCTCGAATGACGCTGTCGTCGGATGTTTCTATGTAAGTTTTAATTTGCTTTCGACGCAAGACAATTTGGCGTCTTAACCAGTGCTTTGGCTGTGACATATAGTTCGTCGTTATATATATATATATATATATATATATATATATATATATATATATATATATATATATATATACATAATAATAATAATAAAACCGAAGTAAAGGTAGGTAACATAATAAGTATTCTATTTTTAAAATACATATTATACATATTTTTTTCCAAACAAGATACCTAACTACTTTTTTGAAGTCAATAAGAATTGTTAAAAAAGAAAACAAAGTACTACTGTTGGATATTACCGCGAAAGTGTTTTTATTAAAATATATATTTAATAAATTACCTATTTTATTATTTATCTATTTTATAGCTTTTATTATTTAAAAATTGCAAATAAAGGCAAACCATTCACAGATGGTGAGTATGTCAAAGATTGCTTCATACATGCATCTGAAGAACTGTTTCGTGATTTAAAAGACAAACCAGAAATCTTGAAAAAATCAAAGATTTGCCACTATCTGCTAAAACAGTACATGATAGAATAGCTAAAATGTCTTCAAATGTAACATATTTGCAGGTGGAAGATATTCAACTTTCTTCTGCCTTATCACTTGCTATAGATGAGTCTTGCGACATAAAAGACACGGCACAAGTTGCCCTTTTTGTCAGGTATATGTCTTCCCAAGGTCCAAAAGAAGAACTTCTAGGATTGCTACCGCTCTCGGGACAAACTAGAGGGGAAGATATAGCGAATGCCATGCAAAAATTCCTTGAAGACATTAAGATCGATTTAAATAAAATAGTTTCAATAGCAACTGATGGAGCCAGAAGTATGACAGGAAAATATAAAGGGGCAACAACGATTCTTCAGAGCAAAATAATCCACGAAATTCTTATGTTTCACTGCATAATACACCAAACATTTCCAGCCGAAATCGTTGAGGTCATGAATTTGGTAATCAAGATTGTTAACAGCATCTTATCAAAAGCACTCTACCATCGTCAGTTTAAAGAATTCTTAAACGAAATGGAGACTCAGTGTTCCGACCTCCTTCTTCACAATAAAGTGCGATGGCTTTCCAAAGGTAAGGTGCTGAAACGTTTTGCTTTGTGCTTTAATGAAATAAATACATTCCTAAATGAAAAAGGCATTAATCACCCTGAATTCGAGAACGACAATTGGTTGCAAAAATTTCACTTTATTTTGGATATCACAGCGAAATTAAATGAGCTGAATCTAAAACTGCAAGAAAATGAAAACCCAGCCTATGTTTTGGTAGAAGAATTGCTTTGTTTTGAAGAAAAATTAATTCTTTTTGCAGAAGATATTCAGAGCGGTAAATTACTTCATTTTCAATTTCTAAAGCAATATCGTGATAAAACCAGTGCAACTGTTGACACGAATTACTTCAGCACAGTTATTAAAAAAAATTAAAGATGAATTTGCTAACAGACTTGAGCAATTCTAAACTAACAAAACCACTCTAGCATTCATAGTAAATCCTCTTAACACAAATAGTAACAAAATCCACATTGAGCCATTTGGAATTGATACTGGATCTCTTGAAATGCAATTGATCGATTTAAAAAGTAAAGCTTTGTGGAGTGGAAAATTTACAGAGTTGAAAAGCAAGTTGGAAGAGTTGGAGGTCCAGAAATGTGGACAGCTTTAAAAGAAATGCCGCGAGTTGAGGCACTTATATTCGACGCATGGAATAGTCTTCCAGATTGCTACAGTGAGGTGAAGAAGTTGGCATTTGGAGTGCTGACTGTCTTCGGATCGACATATTCGTGCGAGCAAGCGTTCTCTTGCATGAACATAAAAGTAAAGTAAGAAGCCAACTAAAAAATGAAAATTTAGAGTCGTGTTTGAAACTTAAAACAACAAGTTATGAGTCAAATTTATCCAAACTTTCTAAAACCATGCAAAGCCATCGCTCCCATTGAATTTGTTTGCTCAAATGTATGTTATTGAAGTACAAGTAGGTGTTGTAAGTAAATGTTTAATTGTTTTAATTTTTTACTTAAATAATAAGTAATTATTTAATAATGTCATATATACAACCTCTGACAATAAAGTTCGGTGAATGAAGTCAGAACGGCCAATCTGGCAACACTGGCAAAACAGGCAAAACAGAACTCTGCACCTGCGTAGCGGCAGGTGTTGACCATCTGCCCCCACCGTTGTTCAGTTGAGCGTTGTTTGTGTTCCATGTAAGACTTGTTTTACAAAGTGCTTGTTTAGTGCATTGGTTCTTATCTGAGAACAGGAAAATGAACGAACAAAAGATCAATTTAAAGTTTTGTTTTAAGCTTGGCAAGACACCGAAAGAAACTCATGTGATGCTGGTACGTGTTTATGAAGATCAAGCACTGTCCATGAAATGTGTGTACGAGTGGTTCACCTGTTTTCGAGAAGGCCGGGAAAGTGTTTCTGACAATCCCCGTAGCGGAAGACCGGCAACCTCCGTCAGTGACAACAACATTGAGAAAGTGAGGAAATTAATCACCAAAGATCGTTGATTAACTGTGCGCATGATAGCTGATGAACTGCAGATTAACCGTGAATCCGTGCGACAAATCGTTACCCAGAATTTAGGGAAGAGAAAAGCGTGTTGTCGATTTGTGCCACATCACAGGTTAAGAACCAACGCACTAAACAAGCACTCTGTAAAACAAGTCTTACACGGAACACAAACGACGCTCAACTGAACAACGGTGGGGGCAGATGGTCAACACCTACCGCTATGCAGGTGCAGCGTTTTGTTTTGCCAGTGTTGCCAGATCAGCCGTTCTGACTTCATTCACTGAACTTTATTGTCAGAGGTTGTATTATCTAATTTGTTGTGAAAAACACTACTTACATATGAATAAATAGATATTTTTTTCTTATGAATAAGTAGATTAGTTTTTTAATGAAAAAACTTTATTTATGCGAGTACTATTTATTGTTGGCCAGAAAAAAATTTGTGACTCTTTAAAAACTTTGAAATTTTGCAAATTGTAATTTTTTACTCTTCCGACTCAAAAGGTTGCCGACCCCTGAACTAGACAGTAGTCGCCCCCTAACACTAAAAAGTTCAAGGTTCAAAGAGTTTAATGTTCACAATTATTAATTTTGAATAAGTACTGTAGTATGTTCCTTTAACACATTATAAAGAGAAAAATATGAATGAAATAAAACTGTAAGTATTATAAGGTTAGTTTGTTTGAAAAAATATAAAGAGAAAAGAAGTTTCAGAGTCAAAACAAAATTTTTAAAATGTGCTTTCCTAGCCTTGATGGATGCAAACTTATTTATAATAAGTCTACAGTAGCAGCCACATCACGTTCCATTGATAAAATTGCTAAATTACTTAATCTTTCTTTTGCCCGTACACCGTAAACTTTTCCTGTGTGCTCGACTCCCACGACCTATTTTGCATTTTCTATAAATAGTTTAAAATGAAACATTTATTTCATTTCTAAATAATATTACTGCAGTACGTAACAAAGTAATAAAGAAAATTTGACCAATAAAACCATAGATTTTGCCTGAAAAAAATGATTTTTTCTTAAACTGAAAAAACCATGTTTTTCAATTTTGCCGCCCCCACCCCTTTACGGCGCCCAGTGCGGCCGCCCTGTTCGCCCCCCTCTTGGTACGCCACTGCTTGTCTGCCACGACATCCCAAGAAGTTTGAATTAGTTCCCACAGTTCTGCTTCAGAAGCTGGGGGTGGGTTTGGCCAGTTCCTTCTCATGCTTCTTTACTTCCATCCACACATTCTCAATAGGATTTAAATCAGGGGAACGCGCTGGAATGTCTATCATCTCGATATATGGTCTTTCAGCGAACCAGGTTTGAACTGATCGAATAGTGTGGATTGGGCTGTTATTCTGTAGGAACTGTAGATTTCCATCAGGAAAACGAAGCTTGGCATAAACAAGCATATACCAATCTAGAAACCAACCATATTTCCACTGGTTAAACCACCCGCTAATTCGGTGGAGCGTGCCAGCCCCAGCATGTCACACTTACCCTACCACTCCTTGCACGAGTTGCAGTGTATTTGGGATCGTACCGGGAACCAATTGATTCATACACTAGAACTGGCCCCGAAGTTGCACTCAAAAATCTAACTTCATCTGAAAATATCACTCTACTCCAGTCGAAGTCAGGTTTTTTAACTGCAAATACGAGGCACACGTCCTTGTGTTCTTCCTTCTGGACTTCTTAGAAAGTGCTCGCCTAGAACGTAAAACAGCAGATCTTACCTGGTTCCTAACGGTTTGGCAATGACCAGGGGATTGAGAGTAGCCTTCATGGATGCAGCAGTATGAAACAAATTACGTTCAACTTCTGCGACCAATCTTGCTCCAGCGTTGAAATACGCGACCGGCCGGATCCACGTTTCCTATGAAAACTTTTGGTCGCGTTATAGTGAAGTACCCACCTCTGAGCTGCTCTTTCAGAAATATGGAACCTTCTCGCTGCTTCAAATGCCAAAAAGTGCAGGTCAATTACACCCCTAACTACACTTTCTCTTAAGCTAGCATTTGTATGTGGTGCCATGGCATAATGCAAAATGAATTATGACAATACATTAAGTTCAATATCGTGTGTTGCGCTTTCTGCGAATGACCTGTATTTTATGTCTTTTATAGGAAACTTTTGAACTAAAGCGTTAAAACTTTAATTTTAAGTACATACGAGTCCCGACGTTTTTTGAGTTGCTGTATGTATGTGTGTGTAAAGTTTATATACAGTATACATATTCATATATATATGTGGAAATTTCCTGTATTTTCTCATAAGTTTAACAATTATATATATATTTTAAGAGTTTTTGAAAATAAATATTTAATTTACTTTTCACTTCTCCACCGTGTTTTCCTAGAAAAATTATTATAGCAATAAAAAAAAATCTGTGGTGCTACATCTCTAAAGGGACTAGGCCTGCATCAAACTGTAGTGTTATGTACTATAGGCAGATAGCAGGATTGGGGTGCATGTGGTCAGCATGCTGACTCCCATGACCAGAGCCACTACTTTTCCATTAAATAGCTTCTCAGTTTTAATCATGAGGCTGAGTGCATCCCATTTCAGACCTATCTCAGCGAACTTCTAAGAGGTACTGGGGAACAAACCTGGGTTTGTGGATTCATATTCAACAACACTAACCACAAGACCATGCTGGCGGTCATGACAAAATCTATTGTTAAGACCTACATATCTGATTGAATAGTTACTAAAAATTTTCTTCACAAACTAATACTAATAACAGACACACAAAGCTGATACGGCAATACCAAAAACACCAGTTTTGCCTACAGATGGGCAGAATAACCAGACATAGTTTACGATTGAGTCATATTGTCTGTACTTACATAGCAAAACTGCAAAATAATGTTCATTGTTAATTTCAGTGGTGGATCGTGGATGTAGGAACAGGGTGTTGCACTATTTTACGGGAATTATAATTCCTTTATTGCAACCAACGGCCATAGTATGATGAATAGAGCTCTGATGGAATATGTGGCAGGGGAAACAGAAGTACCCGAGAAAACCTGCCCCGACCCCATTTTGTCCACCACAAATTCCACATGAATCCACCAAGATTCGATTCCAGGTCCCAGCGGTGGAAGACGAGCAATCTAACCACTCAGTCATGGGGGAGTGGTTTTACAGGAATTAAAAACATAACCTGATAATATATAAATAGTCGCTTTGCTCGTTCGGGACTCTACCTCCAAACTCCCAGTGGGGCTCTGCCTCTCTGTGTGGTTTTTTAACTGACACTTTATCGAAGATACATTCATTGTATTTAGACTGCCGTAGCCCATAATAACTACTTAGCCATACTAAACCTTTAAAAAATCTGCAGAACGACTTTAAGATTTTTCTGGGGTAAACATTTAAAATTTAGAACATTTAAAATTTAGAACATTCTGGAATTTTCTTGTCTGTTACACGCTAAAAGCTATAAGTCTGTCAAATTTCAGATTTCTAGCTCATGTGGAAGTTGGTCAACATTAATACCTGTAAATATTCTCGAAGTTTCTTTTTGGAGGGTAAAAAAATAAAATTTTAGACTTTTTGGAATTTTCCATCGGTTGTAGGCTAAAAGCTGCCAAATTTCAAGATTCTAGCTCATGGGTAAGTGGGTAAACATTAGGTTGGGTTCGTTCCCCGGTACTTAATCGAATTTTTCTGAAGTAGGGAGGTCTGGAATGGGGTGTACTCAGCCTCCTGATACTAATTGAGGAGATACTTGATTGAGAAGTAGGATATCGGATAGTAGGCCTAGTCCCTCTAGGGATGTAGAGCCAGGGAGTTTAGTTTAGTGTCTAATACGAGGGCAATCCAGAAAGTAGATTACGTTTTGGAATAAAAAGTAAACAAAGTATAGGAAACAAATTTTATTATATACAGATGAAAGCCACACTCACATACTACTTTTCTACATAGTCACCATTCAAATTAAGGCATTTATCGTAGCGATGTACGAGCTTGGAAATTCCTTCGTCGAAAAATTCGGCCGCCTGCGCCTTCAACCACTTCGTTACCTCTTCTTGCAGCTGTGCGTCGTCATCAAAACGCTGCATAGCCAGCCACTTCTTCATTGCTGGGAATAGGTGGAAGTCGCTCGGTGCCAGGTCGGGACTGTACGGCGGATGAGGAAACAACTCCCACGTGAAAGATTCAAGAAGTTGACGAGTGACATTTGCCGTGTGGGGCCGGGCGTTGTCGTGAATCAACAAGATCTTAGAGCTCAACATTCCTCTGCGCTTGTTTTGGATTGCTCTTCTGAGTTTTTGGAGAGTGTGGCAATACCTTTGAGAGTTTATTGTAGTGCCTCTTTCCAGGAAGTCCACCAAAATCACACCTTTTCTGTCCCAAAAAACAGTCGCCATCATCTTCCTTGCCGACATTGTTTGCATGCATTTTTTGGGTTTTTTGAGAGAACTTGTGTGCCCCCACTGCATTGATTGCAATTTCGTTTCACAGTTCACGTGTTTCACCCATGTTTCGTCACCAGTAACGATGCGATCGAGTAAAGAGTCACCATCCTTATGGTAAGCGTCCAAAAAGTTCAACGCTGCAGCCATTCGCTGAGTTTTGTGGTCCTCTGTCAAGATTTTTGGAATCCATCTTGCACAAAACTTGTGGTAACCAAGCTTATCGCTGATGATTTCGTGCAACAAACTTCGCGAAATTTGTGGAAAACTCAAAGAAAGTTCCGTTATTGTGAAATTTCGATTTTCACGGACTTTAGCATCGACTTTTTCGACAAGTTCGGCAGTCACTATGCTGGGTCTCCCACTTCGATCTTCGTCGTGAACATTGGTTCGGCCATTTTTAAATCTTATGACCCACTGACGCACTCCACCTTCAGTAATAATGTTGTCCCCATACACTTCACAAAGCTGCCGATAGATTTCTATCGGTTTACAGTTTTTTGCAGTCAGAAACCTTATTACTGCACGCACCTCGCAGCTCGCGGGATTTTCAATTAACGCAGACATTTTAAACCGTCACAGTATCTGAACAGAGCACAGCACGAACCTCTCACTAGCACCGCTAGATGCCGACTGAGCTGCGCAACGCTCTGACCCCAAAATGGCCGCGCTAGCCCCGCCTCTAGCGGACACAGACGAAAACGTAATCTACTTTCTGGATTGCCCTCGTAGATAGATGAAATTAGCAAAATAGTGACTACATTGGCATTTGGCATCTCTGTGAGGGACTTCATAGTTCATAGCTTGCGCTCTTACTTGCTTGCAGACAGCAGCCGACGCAACGTGCTCTAGCGATGAAGACAAGAATCACGCCTTGTTTGCAAACTGAAAGCGACGACGAAAACCTTTAAACCCCGGGAGTATTACCACGCAGTCAAGCCTCTCGCACCCGTTACTAGCCGGCAAGATGAGGCAGCAAGTTGTGACTTTCGGAGAGCGACGACTAACGCGCATTCACATGTTTAAATTACTTAAAATTGTCAAATATCAGGTGTAGCATGTTTTCAGTCGATAAGAACCCATCACAAAGACGATTTCGAAGTAGTTTAATATCGGATATATGGAGGACTATAATAAAAAAATCTAAATATTCTTTACATTAAAAACTGGTCATTGTGCAACACTGCAACATGATCAGAGGCCGCCACTGGTTAATTTCAGTTTGTTGTATAAATTTATTTTATGTATTTTCTTAATATGCACAAATTCATATATTTATTTTCCTTTGCATTAATTGGAAAATCTATTTAAAAGTCTTATTTTTCTCCAAAAGTCCTCTTGGCCCCTAATTTTTCAGCAAAAGACCTCCTTAGCTGCTAGTTTTTTATCAAAAGTCCTCCCTAGCCCCTTTTAGACCCTTCAGTCCGATTTAGCCCTTTCTAGGTTCAATAAAATTAATATATTCGGAACCACGAGGCATGAAAAGGAAAAATATGTTAAAATGTTCTAATTAGGAAGCTGCGGAAAAGTAGGTTAAAACCTTCAAATTCGGACCCTAGTTATAACATCATTTTGGATTGTTTCAAGTATTAGGAAATGAAAGCATTTTAGTATTCTTGCCATCACACTAGACGAACATATTAGCCAGTGCTTTGTGAGATATGGGCTAAACCATGTGTGAAGAAGTGCATGGATTTTTTATCTGTAGGGAACAACCGCCAGTAGCTTGCTTTCAATCAGTATTCCCAAAGTTGCATCATTGATCCCACAGTAAGATTCTGATGACTATGAAATCAGCTGAGAAGGTGGAGAATGAAATGAGGCTTACTAATGAATACGACTTAATTCTTCGAAGACAAATACCACTTAAATTCATCTAAATCACTGGTTTAATGTGAGGAAGTATTCTTAGTTTCTTAGTTGACTTCAGCATGGAAGTTTGGACTACAAAAAATGTGCTGGAGTCTGATGCTCTTTCAGCATTGAAGGGGTCAATAATAATTAGGGCAAGGCATTTAATGACCATAAAATAGTGGAAAAATGCAAAATAGAAAATGCCTTTATGACCTAAAGATAGTGAAAAAAAACCAATAAACTTACCATTATTACTTATAATTAGTTTTTTCTTAACTAATGAATTGCCAAAAACAGTTTATGACAGTGCGTTACATATGAATTTATATTATAAAACACTTTTGTTACAAAAGAAGTAAATTTTCTACTACTTCGACACCCTTAGCGAAAAAATTCTTTCTGAACTGGCATGCCCATCAAATTGCCCCTAGCAAAGATGTGCCATTTAAAAAGAAAGAAAGAAAAATTCTTTATTGCTACAAGACAAACTGCTGTGGTGTTTACAATAAACCTGAATTAAATGAATTATGAACACTTGGAGATTCTCAAATAAAAAGATTGTCTGTTGTCTGAAAGTAATGATTTGTACATGGAAATGCTCCGCTCTATCTCCACTGAAACATGTCCTAAAATGACGAAAATGACCTAAAAATTGCCAAAAAATGACCTGTCTCTTGAAAATGACAAAAAATGCAAAATAAAGCAAAATAATGCAAAAACAAATTGCCCTTATTTAATCAATTATTTCTTGATACACATTTATATATATTCGAGCTATCTTTTAACCTTCATTTAAAAAAGATGCAAAATCATCAAACGCCTTGCTCTAATAATAATATTTAGAAACCATTCATCGGCCGTTGATCATTTTTTTATTGCAAACTAACAAATTTTATTTAATGTATCTTCAAAATTTTGGGTTATCTTTGTTTAAGGCAACCCACAGTTGTGGTGGGTATATATATATATATATATATAAATGATAAATCTTACATTCATACAGTATCCTGACATTATGAGGCTTTCTTGAATCTGTTGTTTCAATATTTAAGCACAGCTTACAGTGTGTCAATGCTTGTGGTGATGGTGTACTAATTGAAATTATGGTATTGGGACAGTTTTCAGTGCTTTTCCATGTCCGAAAGCTTCTTTTTTGTGGAGCATGGTTTCGCTATTTGTTAACACATTAGTTGGTTTTAGATAGTTTTTATATTAAAATCTTCATTCTTCAAAATGTAATTCCCTTGGTTGTCATTGTCATTGCCATTGCCATCACCACCATCATCTTTCTCACCACCATTAATTTTAATTATTAATATCTGGAGTACTGTATTGAGTCAAAAGAAATATAAAATGTCGATGAAATCAACAAAATTGTAAGTAGATATGTAATGTTTTCCTACATTTGGAATGCTTTATTGTAAAATTTATTCCCCTGTGGCTGTATATTTCCAGACTGTAGATTTTTAATTTCCATTATTCAGCATCGACAAGATTGATATAACCAGCAGGAACAGTAAGGGTTTACTATAATTATACATAAGTACAAATTATTGAATGATTTTAAAAAACATTTTCACTAATATTGAATAGACATATTACAACATATAGAAAAGTAGTATATACGATACTTACAGGGGAAGTGTGTTTTAACAAGATTCTTTTATACACTAAACATACATGTGCCACATAGATTTTTTTTAATAATAAAAACCTGAAAATGGTTTGTGAAAATTAATTATAAACATCTATTCAAGGAGCTAGGCTCCAAGTGTGCCATTCTCATCACAATACTATTTATCTTGGTGCATTGCTGTCTTGATCTCATGCATGATCATGTAATGATCCAACGGGTGGTCCGAAGTCAGGTCTGGCCTGCGTTTGTTAATAAACCGGCCCCTGAACTCCCTAATTTTTGGCATTTCTTTGTAATCGACAGGCATTTTCAACCTTCTATACCTTCTGTATTTTTGTTTTTCTCTACCATCTTGCGACTTGACAGAGATTTAGAAGGAATTTACTTCAGGGCTTTCTGATTTTGATGAACTTTGACTTAGATTTTTTCTGTTTAACAACTCTTTGGAGGCATCTCCGACTGATGATCCAGCTAATGGAGCTATATAACCTACAAAGTGGTAATTTTCTTATATCAAGTTTTGGAGACTAGTTAACAAGGAGCAGTAGGCTTAACCAAACTTGAGAAATTGTGCTTTGAAAATTCAATCCATGTTTGGTAGTACGTACAGTATGGGTGTGAGTTTTCTACCATGAAATTGTTAAAAACTAAGCAGAGGATCAGTTGAATTATGTATTGAAATTGTCACTGTGGCTTGCCGTTACTCAAATGGAAGTAGACATTGAATCTGTAGTAAACCAAGACATAGCTCAAGTTCTCATTAAGTTATGTGATCGTTACCTTTGAATAATTTGAGATTGTAAAATAGGCCTCTAAGACAATCTACTATGATGTATCATTTTTATTTCTATTTCCTAATAATTATAATTTAATTTTTATTTAATATATTAATCCGGCTGGTGAATTAATTTTGAAAGTGTTATCTGGCCCTTCACTCAAAAACAGTTGGACTACAGTGATGTAGGTGATGCTTGGCAGCAATTGATTACTTTTGCCTGGTGGTTCTCACAAGTTGTTAATGCTCATTGTGAGTGTTCTTATTTTTGTTTGTTACTAAAAGTTTAGCAGGTGTAACTGGTTGCGTGGAACTTAGTTCCTGGGCATTGATTTTGTGTTTGATATAATGATGCACAGCTATACAGTAATGAAAGCAATAAATTTGGTTGCCAGCACAGGGTACTGGAAATCAGACTTTCCAGTGTAATATCATGAACGAGAAATGGATGAGAAATTACTATTTTAGAAAATGGAATTTTCAGTATTAATGAAAGTCTATAGAGTTATGTAACCATTCAATAATTTATTTAAGTGCCAGAATGGTACTTTCTAAGATTACTTGAACAAGAAAAATGTTCGTCCGTTCTTCCATCCATGTGTGTCTGTCTTCACAATAATTGTAATATGCTCTATCAGATTTTCATTAAACTTACAGAGTTTATAAAGTCCATGCGAAAAACCCTTTTTATTTTGGACCAACTCGGTTGGCCATTACCAGAGTAATGACCAATTAAAGGTCACATGTATTTTAAACAGCAAATTTGCATCAGTGAATAGAACTGAATATGCTGTTGGGAACTGAAGACAAATTACTACATTTTTTTAGGCCTGAAGATGTTTTGACAAAAGTAAAGGGATATTGTTGACATGAGTAATTTGTTATAAATTTGTTCTGTTAATATTCTAGTTATCCTGCTTTTTCATCACATACACTGATTAAACTTTTTCTAGAAACTGTCATCCAAAACTGGATAGTTTCTGAAATATGGCCTGTTAACTCCATCTGGCACTTTGTTTTATCAGTTTTTATTTTTGCTTTGCTCTCTGTTGGTATGTGTCATAGTGTGAACCTTATAGAAGAGAGAGGTTTCATCTGGCACTGTAAAGCGAACTGTGGTTTAGCTCAGTTGGTTGAACAGTAGTACGGATATCAGAAGGTCCTGGGTTCGAATCCATGTCTTGAAGGAACATTTTTTCTATAATATTCTCATGTAATATCTGATAGAGACAATAATCTGTTGTTCATGAATGCATATACAGTAAAACCTGTCTTAAAGACCACCCCTCTTTAGCGACCACCTCCTCTTTAAAGACCAATTTTTCTAGGAACGGACAGTAAAACCCATAAGGCCAATGTTATTTGTACCCCTATTAAACGACCTCCCCGACCAACGACCAGAGTTTAATTTTCGTTAAACTCCTCTATAACGACCAAAATCGTAAAAAAATTTACTCAAATGATGGGCATTAATCACTGCAATTTTCAATACAATGCTTTGGGTTGTTTTCTTTTCGCGTTCTGGGAAAATCCTTACAGTAGACAGCGTACAAGTACCGTACAGCGCACGGCGTGAAAAGAACAGATTCCAATCTCCTACTTCTGACCTGCTTGTTTCAATACATTTAAGAATTCATGCCTTTATTATCTACATGATCGCAGTGACTCGGGGGGGGGGGGGAATTCTATTTCTTATGAAAACGTTTATTCAGTGGACATGAGGGGGTTCTGAAAATCTCGATTCTAAGAAACGTGCTGGACGAGTCCCTTTCATTGTCCACCAAGCAAAATGTAATGTAGGGAAAATAGACGTGTCTTTCTATTCCTGGAAAACATTACCCAGGTATACTGTAAATAGAGGCTCGGTGTTCTTGACCTGCATAGATTAAAGTGTCTTATTGTTGTGCTGCAAATTTTAAATGCATTAAAAGTAAGTAATAATCAACTGTGTGTTATATAAGACACCTACTGTATTGTACCGTATTTATTCTATTGTATTTTCACTTTCAAGACATAAAAATGCATTTCCCCTATTAAGAGACCACCCCTCTTAAAGACCACTTTTTTGTGGAACCAGCGATGGTCGTTATATAGAGGTTTCACTGTATGTACATCTTGCATGTTAACTGTACAATAACAGTGGAAGCCCGGTCACAAAAATCACTAATTAGTGTGCATCACAATACTGCATATGATGTAATTTGTCTGTCAGTGAGGTAGACCATTAAGGATAATCAGTCATAGGAGAGGGGTTCCATCTGGCACTGTGAAGTGAACTTGGGCTTAGCTCAGTTGGTAGAGCAGCGGTATGGATAGCCAAAGGTCCTGGGTTCGAATCCCAGTGGCAGAGGAATTTTTTTTTATAATATTCTCATGCAATGTCCAACAGAGACAATAATCTATGGTTCATGAGTGCATATATCCACCTTATAACAAACCAATAGGGTTTATAAGGGTAAATTCTAATGCAAATTGGAGTAATCAGCTACAATTTACATATAAATAAATTTGTAATTCCTCCCCCCCCAACATAGCTCTCAGTTGTTAGTATAGCCCTTCCTCCTGCTCAAAGACAGGACCTAGGTAGTAATATTGTATACTCACAGTTTGGAGTTCTCATGCTCAGATGTGGAATTGAAATTTAGTTTTCCTGGGTTAGGAACAGGAATTGTAGGTATACACCAAATTGAAATAAGCCCAAATTGCATCTAAACATTATCTAATACAAGAGAAAGAAAAATATATTTACACATAAGCCTACTTGGCATGATAATTTATTACAATTTAAATTTCATCTATTATTATTTTTGGTGAAAGGTTCTAAAATTTGAGTAATTATTTTTGTATCTTCATAGAAAACTTCTGTACTAAAATATATGATCATTAAAGGTACTATATTTTATGTTGTTTCATCTGCTATATTTTAGACCTCTATATAACTGAACAATTCACCTGTCAAGAGCTTAATTCATTTAAAACCTAACAGAATTTTGCAGTTTTAAAGGTAATTAATATGCAACCAATAGTAACCAATTATTGATACCTGTTTTTGACTTGTTTTAACACTGCCTCTTTTTCCTGTATTTGTGTAATTGTTTTTAGGATGGGCAACTTTGGTTGTGTGCCGATCAAGCAAAGCAGATCTGGCAGTGTTTAGCAGAGGAGGCAGTCTTCCCTTCCGATAGAGAAGCTTGTTTCAAATGGTTTTCTAAGCTGATGGGGGAAGAACCAGACTTGGATCCAGCCATTAATAAAGATTTCTTTGAAAATAACATACTGCAACTGGACCCAACATTGTTAACAGAAAGCGGCATGAAGTAAGTGTGGTTTTGTTTTTCTTTATGAATAAAGTAATGTTGAAAGTTACACTATGGTAAATAAGTACACACAAAAAATCTATATAATAAGAGGAAGTGTTTGTCTCTCCGTCTGTCTGTCTATGCGCTATGCTCTACGAAATCTTCTGCATGCAGAGATCTGAAATTTTAGACATAGATGGACTGAAGGATGGCTGAATGCACCTCGAAGCTGAGTTTTTAATTTTTGCTTTTGTTCGTGAGTTATGAGTGAAAAATTGGCAGAAAATGTGAATTTTTTGCACTATCTAAGCATCAGTCTTCGATAATACATTTCAATTGTCAAATCAATTACAGGTGGCTTTGCCTTTTTGTTTTTTCATAAGTTGGAAATAGAAGCATCACAATTTTTTCAATATATCACATGGAATTATCAATCGCTTCGTTTTTGTGATCTCGCCCTTGGTGATTCATTTGTTTATAATGTCAAGACATGCAGGCCTCTGAAATTTTTAACATAGACAGAAGAGGGATAATAAATGTAGTCCTAAATGGGCAAACATTGATCGATTTGGATGGAACTCACAATGCAAGGGTTTTCTTGGCCAGAGAACTCAAATCTGAGGTTGTTTTTCCCAGGTGGCGCTTTCTAATCGAATGCACTCCAAAGCAGGATTTTTAGCTGTTTCGTTATAATTATGAATCGTTTAATTTGTGAATGATTCAAATGTAAGGTTCAGATTTATAAAGCTCTGTCAGGTATGGCAGCTTACCAGTATCGGGAAAGCCCTGCCAGCAGAGGTTCCAGCAGGAGTAGGCAGGGGTTCGGATTTTGCAGTGAATGGCAGCCGTGTAGATACATTATGGTTGAGCTAAAATGGCTACATCATTGTGAGCAATATGATAGGGAGAACGTCAGTATAAATTTTCAATTGTATTTTTAAGAACATTTATGAGGAATACTAAACATTTTCTAGACAAGATCATCTAGTTTTACGATCAATAATTATGTAGTGAAATACATGCATACATACTTACTGAATGGCAATAGACATTTCCTAAGCAAGCTAAAGGAATATGCAGTTTTCTCCAGTCCCCATTTTCGTCTCTCTTAGACCCAAATATTTTCGTAAGTGCTCTGTTTTTTAATACTCTCAGATTATGTTCTTCCCAAAGAGTAAGCGACCATGTCTCACATCCGTATAATACAACCAGCAGGATAATAATTGTCTTATAAATTTTTATTATTATTGTTACTAAAAGCCAAATTAATAGCTTTACGTGCTGTTTTAAGAAAAATAAACCGATCTTACAATGTGTCTGTGTTCTGCAATTTACAGGTGTTTTGAAAGATTTTTCAAGGCTGTGAATTCCAAAGAAGGGAAGTTGAAAGCAAAGAGACGAGCTTTCTTAATGGATGATGTAGATTTAATAGGAACTGAATATCTTTGGAGGGTAAGATTACCTTTGTTTATTATTACAGTTTCAAGCTGTTAAAACTAAATCTGAAGTTAAAGTATTTTAGTGTACGTTTCTGAATCAAACTAATGCACATAATGTTTTATATAACTTGTGTTTTTGTTTTATTTATAGCTATTCCTGTTCTTTTGAATTTCTTACCGCTATTATTTAGCAAGAATGTTCATTCTTTCTGGTACTTAGTTTGTATTCTTGAGTAAAATGAAAATTGGATTATGTTGACATTGCAGGTTGTTACAAATAGTGGAGATGAAATAGCAAACCGAGCCATTGAGTTGTTGAAAGAAGTAAACACCAATCTTGGTCCCAGACTACAGTCCTCCCTATTGGATTTCCATGAAAGTTACATTTTGGAGTGCCTGGATCGACTACGTGCTCACTATGACACAGTTTCTGTTCTTATTAATGAAGATGGCGGAATAAAGGAAGATGGTGGACTTACAAGTTCCCCAGCCACAATAAATAAACTGAAAGGGGAGGCTGTGAAAATGTGTCGTGTAATGAAAGTGCTACAAGAATACATAGGAGAATGTGATGGTGATTTTACTGTTGAAAGGAAAATATTACCTCTACACAGGTATAGAATGTTATAACATCATCCCTTTTTCTCTTCTAATACAAAGCCTACAGCAATGAATAAGGTATCAGTGGATAGGATTTTTTACAGACTTCTGACATAATACTTTATGTTAAAACACATTGATCAAATTTTTTTATACTATATAATTTTGAAACTCATCATGTGGAATTCACACTGCATGATAATGAAGCCAATGGGCAGTCTCTAAACCATCACTGTTGTTCATAGTGTATACAGTCGATTGTCAGGAAACTTTCTGATGTTTCTGATTTCTTCTATTGTTTTTTTCATTTAAAGTTGGCATTGAATCTACTTATCTACACCAGCCCTTGGGTGAGCCAATCTCTTATTGATTTAAATTCAAGATTGAACACCCACATTAGCCTAAGAACAACGCACAGGCCTAGGTGAGTGGTGAAATGGGGGTGGAGTACAGAAGCATTTCATTTGAGTGGCTAGTAGACATGCCTTATAATGAATACCCACACCAGCCCTTGAATGAACCTGACTCGTATTGGTTTCTTGTCAAAAAGTTTGGCACTCAAACATGAACCTATGAACACAGGTCGGTTTCAGGTTCAGGAGCGAATGAGTAAGGCAAACATTAAGTGGAGGGTTAACCTCTGCTGCGTATCTGCCAATGCAAAAAAAAAGGATATGCGCAGGGATGGGGAGTTGGCCTGGCAGAGCCAGTGACGTATTCTTTTACCAATAAGATCATTGTGCATCATATTGGAAAGATTCCGTGCACTCGACTGTACATAGCTGACTTGGGAAATTGCAAGATACTGGGATTTTACGTAATCAGTCAAATTAGAAAGGTTATCAAGAGAATTCTCTGCTATAAATCATAAATAGGGAAATGAATCCACTTGATGTAATGCACTCATGTAACTTTTTCTATCCTGTGCATGGACAATATCATTTTTGCTCTTCAAATTTTTATGTAGAATAAGAGAGTGTATTGCAGAGAGTGGAAATTCAGTAGCTTTTGTAGGACTAAAATCCGGAGTTTGTGCATTTGTTGGGTAGCAAGTATGCTATGCTATGATCTCTGTAGTTTTTGTATTAGTTGAGAAAAGACTACATCATTTGTGGGGGGAGGAAAGGTTGAACGTGAAAAATTTTTGTGCAGGTTTACTAGTATCTTTTAATAGCAAGGGCAAAAAAAAAAATCTCTTCCTGACTATGTAATAGACCTGATGTGGACAAAAAGAAAAATGTATCATAGGTATTGCCACTAGAGTAACAAGTTTATTGATAGATTTGCAAGGAACAAATTTGTCTAATGAAGCTCGTTATCTCAAATGGGATTTATTAATGGCCACCACCTCCCAATTTTTGTAACTTCCAGATAGGTTAGCTGGAAGATGCCACATAATACGACCGCTAAATTGCTTTATGGAATAGTGCAGTAAAATTTCATAACTTGAATAGTTAGAGCGGCCTCCGCTAGGTACAGCATCTCGATCGTAGTGCATTTTCTATCTATACAATTAAATTACAACAGGACATACAGTTTTAAGTAGGCCCTATATTAATCAATTTGTGCAATTCTATACCATTCAAATGTTAACCTAAAGTTATGTTTAACCTAAATGTTAACCTAAAGTCCGTCGCCGTGGGTGAGTCGGTAGCACGCCTGCCTTCCACTCCGGCGGTCCGGGTTCGATTCCCGGCCGGGTCGGGGATTTTTCAGTAGTGAAAAATCCCTTTCCCGGGTTCAGGACTGGGTAGGTTAAGTCTTAGGTTAAGATAATGCACATTGTGCGCGATTCCTTAATTAAAATGTTAACCTAAAATAGCCTTATTATATAAGTTAAACCTTCCATCAATTCTGAAATTCAGGTGGCTACGAAGCTCCAGTGGGCAGCCATTTTGTTTCCACCTAGTCTTCCTGTCTGGCAGTTGGTAGTTTATCAGCCAATAGCCTGGGAGTTGACCTTCCAGATAGTTTTTGTCGGGAAGTCATAGTATGAATTCTTGGCCAACTTCCAGATAAGTTACCTATCTGGCAGAAAAATATTTTATCAGGAGGTGATCGTACAGGCCCTAAGACTGTTCCATAAATAAGATGTAAGATATTATATAAATAATTATTAATTCCTTACTCCTGTTACACAGGATACTACCGTATTTACCCAAATATAAGCTGCACCTACCGTTTGTGGCGGTATTGGGCCATAAGCAAATTCCCCAGAGGTTATTGAATAGATTTGCAAAATGGAGGAATGTTTGATATATAACTCCCATAAACAATAAAGAAATAATTTTTATTGTGGTCAAAATCAGGTACATTAATAAAAATAACTGTTAGGATGGAAACTCAGAATTACGGCAGCAATAAACTTCAAATTACACGAGTGCAAGAACATTATAGGTCATCCTTTTATGGTGTAAAAAACTAAACATGATAAACTGAAAGAAAAATAAAACCGTAACAAAAGCTTACACAACCTAACAAACTGAAAAGCTGGTGGGGAACATAGTAATTTAACCAAACATAATATGAATAAAATAATGAAATTACAAAACAAAAAACCCACCAGCAAACTGAAGTTGAATCAAAACGTTAATTAACTAAAGTGAACATACCTGCAGTAAATATGTACCAGGAGGCACAAATAGGTCTCACCACAATAAGTACTATCACTCACAAAATCCCAAGACTGACTGGCATACACATCACGAGAAAAACATGCCCCACCTGAAGAAGCGAGTGAGGCGACCACACTAAAGTAAAGGGAAAAAATTAAATTAACCCCAAAGAGAAATAATAAATTGTCTCTTTTTCATAGCATTAAAGTAACACATCTTTTTAGCTGAAATAGGCCTGAAATAAGAAAAAAGAAGTATCAGCTGACTTAAATTGTGAAATTCTAGATTAAGTTTATGAAAAATTAAATAAAACTATTGGAAAAGAAAGTGGAAATCAGTACTTACACTTCATATGACTTTCAATATTGAATTTTGTTTAATTTTTCTATTTGTATAACTGCACTTCCAGTTACCATCAGTTTAAAATTACCATTATTTGCATTTCTTCACATCTGAGCTCATATGTGCATGTTCCGCTATAAAAATGATAAAATACGCAAAACATAATAAAATGCATATTGATTGCTTATGCAGTTTTACACATTTTCTGCGATGCTTCAGTTAAATTTGATGCATTTTCGATATTCAGTCGATTAATATATAGATATTTCTGGAGATTTGAGATTGATAGGTGGCTCATTTGGAAGAGAGGAACTGGCCACAGTAGATCAACCGGCTATATTGTATTCATTTTTACCATTATTGCCCAAAACCACTTGTTCGTGATTTTAACCCACAGGCATATTTTGCTAGGCTTAATATAAGCAAAAAAGTGTTTTATGTTCGGACAAATATGTAATATAAATTATCAATTGAATGAGTTTACGAATACTTACCAATGCTACCAACAGCAAGATGAGAAAATAATTTGCCTCAAAATTAAGATAAACTAAAATCAGAACAGAATAAAAATTCATGAAGTGGCTTGCACCAAATCAAAATGGTGTTTTTAATCAGTGCACATTTCAATAGTTCCAATTTCCAAATAAGTTAACGTTTTTGTAAAAGTAAATGTTTTCCAATTTCCAAATAAGTTAACGTTTTTGTAAAAGTAAATGTTTTTATTCTTTTCACTGGCAACTATACACATAGGTGACGTATCACTCACTCCATATTGATACAGTACCTTGACATATCCAATAACAAGCTGATGATATATCTGATAAAACACCCTCCCTTATAAGCAGACATAAACAGTGGCGTAGCAAGCTTAGGTGGTACCCGGTGCGGAAAATTTCTTGTCCCCCCCAATTTAAATTATGAAAAGATGGAACAGTTCCAAGTCTTATTTTCTGGATAGTCAAAGGTAATCCCACGAGAGTTTAAGAGTTTATCGATGGATGCAGCTGCAACGAATTCATTTGATGTAACTCGTAAACTCAACGGATTATACAAAATTAGTAGTAATTACTTTGTTATATAAAAACAAACCTAAGCTCCGAAATCATGGCACACTATGAATCAACCATCCATAAAGCGATTCGAGTTACCATGTTGTAACTAGTGCTACCAATGGTGCATATAAGACATAGATAACCTAATTCAGCCATTTTTTTTAGGATTAAGGAGACATACATATCAAGCACATTATGCTGTACATTGTACATTGTACTGTTAAACGGCAATAAATGCTATTATTAATATAATAATATAATTAATAATAATATTATATATTGTTTTCGTGAGCGACAGATTCACGAATTGTGGGTGTTACCATTAATAAAGCTAACATCTTTTGTTTCACACATTTCTAGGCCAAAATACACTCCCGAAATTGTGCAAAGTTTTATTTTTGGAGTGATTTTTTATACGTTTATATTTTGTTTTCCAAGCGAAATCTAGAATTTTGAAAAGATGAATTTTGATAAAAGGAGAAAATTTTGTGTTTATGTCAGGTACCTTTCAAAATGTGACCCGAAGATTGGAGACGAGTTTTCCATATCTTTACATAAAGAAAGTTTTCACGAAAACGACTCTATGTTTTTCTTTAAATTTTGCCCGTGGGTTGCTTATACTAAGAGCTAAAACTTTTATTTGAAACACTTTTTCGAGATAATTCTCTGAAGGGTAGTTATAAGCCACACACTCTGAATACGCGTTCTTTGCATTACGGCCTCTGGCAACGGAAAATCGTACGATAACAAAATTTTGTATTTGTGTTAGGTACCTTTCGGGGATGTGACAAGAAGATTGGCGACGACTTTCTCTTATTTTTAAGGGGAGGTTAACTTTTATTTGGGCAGAGGAAGTTATGTGCATTATACATCAGACTTTTGTATAGGTTGATCCTAATAAATTTCATAAACAAGTAATGTAACTATTTTACGGAACTGCATTATTAATAATCTGCGCACATACCAGTTCAAAATCTAGATTGCCAGAGACTTCGGAGTCAACTCACATTCGAAGTTTATTTTCGTCGAAGTCATGACTGCCGCAGCGGGTAGAATTGGTTGCGGCTTGAGTGATATAAAATATCACCGTTTGTTGAAGTCTAATTTAAATTAATAAAATCGGCAGAAATAAACACCCCTCCCCCTAAAAATAATATTATTGTTCGTATTAACATAGCGCTCAGTTTAGCCGCGTTTTATTACCTTTGTTGACTGCATTTAAAAATAAAATAAGTTTCAAAACGCATGTTGACTTGTAGAAAGTTGTTAAGCTTATTTAATTGTTTTAAATAATATTATTATTTTCTTTAATTTCCCTTAAGCGATTTTTTACTTACAAAGACATATTTTTACTTTGTCACCCCCCAGGTGATGGCACCCGGGGCGGCCTGCACCCCCCTTCCTACGCCACTGGACATAAGATAACCGCCATAATAGATCGATATCATTATTAGTCAATTTCAAATACCTGGTATATGAACGGAATAGTCATAATAACCTTAATATTTATAAGGGAATCCCATTGAAGCAATGAAATATGATGATTGAATAGAATTATTTCTCAGCATCACTGTTATAAGTAAGAACATAGACAGAACATGTTTTGCAGACTCCTGTCTGCATCTTCAGCTGAGACCAAATTAATGAGTTTGTCTGGAGACCAATAGATTCTTTGTCAGGCATACTAACTTAGAAATGAGTTGTTATCCTTCAGAATTTCAGCTTGATAGATTTTGAGATCCCAATGGACATTGACCACCTCTCTTATATTGGTATGTCCTGCAGAGACATTCACCAGTCTTCTGACAAACTCGTCAGTTTATCTTAGCTGAAGGTAATGTAAGTGCTTATAGTAATGAAGATGAGTGGTAATTTTATTCAGCGATCATAGAAAAGTAAATCTTGTTTTTTCTAAGTAAATCTTGTTTTTTCTTAACTGTTTACAGGGCCTGCAGAGGGAAGCACTTATCTCTCTTAGTAAGATTTTCAACGCCTAGTCGGGCGGTAGATGATGTAGATATCTTCACGCACAGTAATGACACATTAGCATCACTTCGTAGACAAGTTCTACGAAGGATTAAGGCAGGTGGAGCAAATATGAAGCTGGAGCTTTTTATTAATGGTGAACTTCTAGACCCAGCTGATGATCGGAAACTGTTGTCACAGATTCCTCTTAGGGATAAAATGGTATGTTTTCTTGTAACTGTGTATGAACTCACATAATTAAAATGTTGTATGTGTAGGGACTGTGAAAAGTAATTCAAGGGAAAGCAGTGTAGTAGAGTCAGCTCAGCCTTGAGCATCGAGTTTCTGAAATACAAAAATAAGGGCTTTTTATTTCGGGAACAAGGGCTTAAAAATTAAAAATTTAGAGGGTGGAGGAATAATATGTTCCACTGAACTTTTACCACAGCCAGGGTAGTAGCAGTTTTTATTTTCCCCTTGCAGAGTAATCCGAACTGTAGGGTTATTGAGTGCTGAGTTTGCGGAACTCTACTGCATAAAAATGCTAGTTACAGCAAGTAACACATCATGTAACTTAACACAATGGCGACCAACAGCTGTTGCAGGCTGACTGTATTTTCACCCTGGTAATGTTCTATAAATGAATGTATAGTACCACACTCAGCATTTTCCCATGAAATGCCACACTAAAAAAATAACTTGTGTAGCGGGTGTTGTTCCTCTCCTTGTGTGCATTGCGAACCTGACAAGTTTTATGTACAGTCAACCTTAGTTGTAAAACCACCATCCATTCTCTAACCTTTAGTGCCACAAGCGAGGGTGGCACTAAAACAAAATTTATTTTTTAAAATAAAAATGGCATTATACAGTGCTGTAATAATTTACTGCACTGTATAATAAAAGAAAAATTAAATAAAAGGCAAATAACCATTTTTCTCTCTCACTCACAGTATTTAAGGCTTAATCTTTCACAGTATTCACAAACTTGTCGTTTCTCTTGAAGTGTAATAACAGCTCTTTTAATTTTATCAATCTTACTAGTAACTGTATTGTAGTGTTTAATAGCTGAATGGAGACTGGAATAAAAGAAGTGAAAGTTTGGATTGCCTTATTGCATGAAGGGCTTTTTCTATCTGCTCCACCCTCCTGCAAGCTGTCTGTCCAACTTCTTAATATAGCTTCCACATTCCAGCGCACATTTATAGTTAGTGGCAGGTGAACACTAACTTCTTGGAAATACAGTACAGAATGTTTCTTAAATAATATTCCTGACGTTCATGCCAGTTTTAAAAGAGCTCTGTGACTATATTTTGTAAAAATCTTGTCTTATATTCACTGGCACTAAATAAATTGGCACAGTATCGAGGTTTCTTATGTATTTTACCACTTGCATTTATTGGCACAGAGCATGGACTGTAAAGAGGGGGAATATCAGGGGTTGACTGTAGTAATAATAATTAAATTTTCCCTTCCATCTCTATTGCTTACAACCTGTGTTTCTTCATGGCCCCTGAGAGCCGAGGTTTTGTGTATTACTTTGTGACTGATACTTTTTCAAACTTATTCCCCCCCCCCCCCTTTTTTGTGTGTGTGTGTCTTCTTGGGAATCTATAGTTTCTAGCAGGACAATTTAGTATGAAGTTTTTAAAATTTATAGACCCTAGATGCATTGAATAGAGCATAATTTAGTAACAGGACTATTTTTTAGTTTTTCCGAAAATGATTTGCACTTTTGATACCTTTCATATTATTATTAACAGTTACATTCAACTATCAGTAGGAATTCCTTGAAAACCTGTCTGCAAATAGAGAAAATTAAGGACCCTGGAATTTCAATTATGGATTTTTGCTTGATTTTTTCTTTTAAAAACTGAGACCATGTTTGACAGTGGTAACAATGTCATGTTTCACTTTGTGCTTGTGACTACAGTGTACAGGAATTGAGTTTTTATATGGGATGAGAAGACCCTATAGATCTTTACTAGCATGTGCCCGCGGCTTCGCCCGCGATAATTATTTCAAAAATTAAAAATTAAGAGCATAATAGTTAAATCATTATATTTATTAACACCTAAATCACGTGGACTACATACCACGATTAGATAGCGTCGCTTGGTAAAAGCGACCTCAGATTCGATTTCCTTGGCCCAGAATACCCCTGTACAGTGAGTTTCGTCCAAATCGAACAATGTTTGGCCATATTTAGGCCTATCCTTCTTCCGTGTAGGTTGAAAATTTCATATGTCTACGGGCCTTGACATTCTAAACAAATGAATCGACCAGCGTGGGCTTACAACAATCTAGCGATCGCGATGCTTTTATTACCACGGTATGACAAAAATAGCCAAAGCCAACTGCAATTGATTTGACATTGAAATGTATTACTGAAATCTGATGCTTCGACAGCGCTAAAATCACGTTTTCTCCCAGTTTTTCACTCACAACTCGCGAACGAAAGCTAAAATTAAAAATCCGGATTCGATGCGCATTCGCCCACCTTTCAGCCCATCTATGTTTAAAATTTCAGATCTCTGCGTTCAGTAGATTTCGCTGGGCATCGTGGACAGACAGACAAATACGTCCTTTTATTATTTTAAGATAGCATGTGCCCGCGGCTTCGCCCGCGATAATTATTTCAAAAATTAAAAATTAAGAGCATAATAGTTAAATCATTATATTAACACCTAAATCATGTGGACTATATATCACGATTAGATAGCGTCACCTGGTAAAAGCGACCTCAGATTCGAGTTCCTTGGCCCAGAAAACCCCTGTATAGTGAGTTTCGTCCAAATCGAACAACGTTTGACCATATTTAGGCTAATATTGATTATCGCTATAATAATAATAATAATAATAATAATAATAATAATAATCCTCTTCGGTGTAGGTTGAAAATTTCATATTATGTTTGCGTGCCTTGACATTAAAAACAAATGAATCGACCAGCGTGAGCTACAACATTCAAGAGATCGCGATGCTTTTATGTCGAAGGAATGACAAAAATAGCCAAAGCCTAGTGTAATTGATTTGTATTACTGAAAACTCATGCTTCGAAAACTCAATAAATACATGTTTTCTGCCCGTTTTTCACTCATAACTCACGAACGAAAGCGAAAATTAAAATTCCGGCTTCGAGGTGCACGTTCCGACCCTTTAGTCCATCTATGTTTAAAATTTCAGATCTCTGCGTTCAGTAGATTTCGCTGGGCATCGCGGACAGACAGACAGACAGACGGAGGACAGACACTTCCTTTTATTAATATAGATATTACAGATGTGTGAAAATGATCATGGAGGTAGAAAATGGTTACATAGCACATTTCTCTTACTTCTTCTGATATCCAAACAGAGGATGTGCTTTAATAACACTAGTCTGCGATGAAATTGCTGCCTCCGAAGTTTGAATGTTTTTGGGGTATTTTTAACATGCTGAAATCAAATTCAAAGCCAGAAAGTTCCTATTACGTACCATTTTTTTTATATTCTATTTTATTTTCCTTACAGCGTAATTTTCGTATGCACAAAGAATAATTATATAAACTTTAATACTTTATCATGTGTAGTTTTATGATGTCAGGATTTAAAAAACCAAAATATGTATTTAGAATGCTTTTAATGTGTTTATAGTGAACACCGATGGCACCAGATGCTTCTTATCTGATACGGGGTGCGAGCGCCTCAGGAAATTAGAGCGAGATAACTTGCACCCTTGCCATTATGTAGATAGCCACTCCTTGGTGACCGACACATTCTTATCTTATTATCTTTGTGAAAACCTACACATCCCGTCTGATTCACATTGCATTAGTGTGTGTCATCTGGAAAAGAAATCAGTTTCAAGCTGTATTTGGAGTAGAATGTTGAGAGTTTGTAGTTATATACGAAAGTATATTTACCATGTCGCATCGCTCATGTATAAATGATCCAGACCACTTTTGTTATACATGTAGGAAATACACATTGCCTAAGTAGAGGCGTAATATTACAGATTTTGTAAAAAAAAAAAATCATATCTTGCCTATTTTGAAATCAAACTTGGAGACCAAAGCAAATCTTGGGCACCCCACAAAGTATGTAGAGTATGCATTGAAGATCTTCGTCATTGAGTCAACGGCAAAAGACAGTCACTATATTTTGGAATGCCTATGGTTTGGAGAGACCAGTCAAACCACAATAATGACTGCTACTTCTGTTTGTGTGAAGGAGTACAATTCTAAAAATAAAAAATAAAAAATCAATTCTGTATCTAAAGAGTTAGCTGAGTTGTTGGGTTCTAGACTCAAGGAAAAAATCTGCTTTGTCCACAAATATCATTCTATTGGTTCAGATAACGTGAAACAGAATTTAAATCCTTTTTCTCTGAAGATGGCTACATTGTATATTGCAATAATGTGAAAGAACTTATGCTAAAACTTGGACTTCTAAACTATGATCCAAGTGAGTGGAGACTGTTCATTGAAGCTTCCAAGCGAAGTTTGAAGGATGTTCTTCATAATGGAAACGTTTTTTGTTCAGTGCCTGTTGCCTATTCAGTGGTCCTCAAAGAATCTTACCCAAATTTGCACCTAATGTTATTGCGAGTGAACTACAGTGAACTCAAGTGGCAAGTTTGTGTCGATTTAAAGTTCTTACTATACCGCTGGGTCAACAATATGGTTTTACCAAATTTCCATGCTTTCTTTTCCTGTGGGATAGCAGGGCACGAGTTGATCACTGGACTAAAAAAGACTGGACACCTCGAGTAAGTTTGGAAGTTGGTTCTAAGAATGTTGTGCGCCAAAGCCTTGTGAGTCCTTTTAAAATTCTGCTGTCACCTCTCCATATTAAGCTTGGCTTAATGAAACAATTCGTAAAGGCTTTAAATAAGGAAGAAGACTGTTTCAAGTACATATGTGAGAAATTCCCAATACTATCTGAAGAAAAATTAAAAGAATGTATATTTAATGGTCCTGATATAAGAAAATTGATGTCAGATGCAGCATTTCAAAACACTACGGATGAAAAGGAAAAAGCAGCATGGATATCTTTCTGTGAAACTGTTTCAAAATTTCTTGGTAACAACAAGGATCCCAGTTACCGGAATATTGTGGCTAACATGCTTGAAGCATACAAGGATCTTGGTTGTAACATGAGTATGAAAATTCATTTCCTGTTTTCTCACCTAGATTATTTCCCTGAAAATTTAGGACTTCTGAGCGAAGAACAAGGAGAACGATTTCATAAGGATGTGCTGGAGTTCGAAAGGAAGTACCAGGGATGCTGAAACATCAGTATGCTTGCAGACTATTGTTGGATGTTAAAGCGTGAAATACCTGAAGACAAACATAAAAGAAAACGGAACAGGAGGACTCTCTCAAGTAAGAAGCAATGCGTGTAAAATTTGTGTGAACTATCCAATAGTGAAGTAAACAAGATAAAATAAAGCAAATACACTCTTCTGATATGTATTAACAACCATACACATTAATTTCAGCAAGTTGTGTATATTAAATATTGTTTTTTATTTAAAATAAAAAAGTATTATGAAAACGTTTGTGATGAAATTTGTGTAATTATACAATACACGTAAAGTGATTTCGCAAGAAAACCTTACGTGATAGAAGTAAACGGATTGAAAATTCGGATTCAGCACATCGACATTATATAAAATCACATTTTTTACTTTAGGCAACAAACAAAAAGTTTAAATTCGCAGGCTAGTGTAATTACTCTTGTATCAAGAGTATTGATACCGGTCATAAAGTTAATGTTAGTGCCCCTGAACGAATTTAGAAAACACAGCATCTATGTACTTGTTGCCAATATATTGCTGAATAATACACAGTTTAATGCAAAAATGCATATAAGTCTTTAAATTATTGTCATTACTGCATTAGTTTGCATATCTGTATAACAGAGCCGACATTTCCTGCAAGAATCACGCCCATACCCGGATTCAACTACAGTTCAAGTCACTGCTTTGGTAGCTAAGGTAGTTGGGAGAGAGCTTCATTACACTGTGCTGCTTGTATGCAGGCATGGACTCTCTGATACCCGGGACCTGGTCCGAGCATGATTACGTCTCTCGTGATTTGTGAAACTCGCCCAATCGTAGGGAATAGGGAGTAAAGATTTCCGGTAACTAACAGTGTGTAGCCATTCGGCTGCAAACATCAGATGCGCTGGGCTGTTATGTCTGATTTCTCTCTTTTCTCATACATCTGGTCTCGATAAAAATGGTACTGAATTTATTATTATAATGAATAATACTTAAATCACATCAAGTTGACTTACACTGAAGTTTGCATATAAAATAAGGTAAGATAGGAAGAAATCGAAATAGCTTACTTCTACTATGTTCAAGCATACTTGCCAATGTATTATGCAGCTCAATGCCAGAATGTGGTACTGTGGAATGAGATATTCCGGGTTTGATCCCAGGTGTCCCGAGTTTTTTCAGGGGGGCTTTCATAATATTTTATCTCTCTTTCTCGTTTCCTTGACTTAACTTCTCCCGTTGTAGGGATGTTCATAATATTTCGAAAATGTAAATATGATTTATTTTTAATTTACGGCCACTGTCTTGTATTTTCTTTTACTGTCTAGCTCATGAATCAAGTGTTCAATCTAGTATAAGAATATGTGGTGGCATTTCAACCAGAAGCAAGTGTTTACTGCCATAATTTTATAGTTTTATTTTTATCACTTTCAGTTTATCGCATCTTTTGTTTATGCACCTATCATTAACGCTCAGTCAATTTAAAGTTTGCCTTTAGCAGCAAAACCTACTAAAGTCACTTTCATCGGACCTTGAATTTATTTATAAAAAGATTGATTTTGCAACTTTCAGTGTATGTTTAAAACATTAACAACCAATCTCTATTTTACCAGAACCATCATAAATCTTAGAAAAATTCAAGAAAGAAAGTTAAATAATTATCTAGAAAATAACAAAATCCTATATAAATACTAATCGCAGGATTACAATGCTTCTTGATGTCGGTCTCTGCTGTATAATGGTTAGGTAATAATATGGGGTGAAAATTAACAGATTCAACACAGTTTAACAGATATCACTTGCTAATAACATAACTTAACAGTTGAAGGGTAGATTCTTTTTACTTAATGCTCTCTAGATGTATTTTGGCTCAAGATAAATGTTGTTCTTCAACTCGTATACCTATAATTAGAGGTAGAAATTTTTCGGTGTTTTCAAATCGAAGAAAGCAGTACTTTGAAATGTTAAATTCGGTGGTTTCAATTGAACTTTTCGGTACTTCCAAAACTATAGCAGGTTCACAGGAAAGCATACCTTTTAAGTGCTTAAACCATACAATCAAATTAACTTATACGCATTTAAACTCGATCAAGACACAATATGTACAAGGCTAATTAAAGTTTATCCTTCAGAGAACATCTCACTAAAAAGTTCAACGTTCTCTTGTGACAAACGATGGCGCCTGTCACTCATTACTAGGGACCGGATTCTTAGGTTTTTACCTATTTTTTTCCTTACTTCCAAAACAAAAAGCGCTCATACACTTTTTCGAATCATGTCCATAGGATTCACCCACATTAATTCTGTGGCACCTAAAAATACCTAAATGGGGTATAAAAACCTAATTATACCTAAACGGGATATAAAACCTAAAATATCTAATTTAGGCTACTTTTTTGTCTTTTTTGTTTGTCAGTTGAGGAATCGATATTTTGCGGAGAGACAATAATTTTTGTCTGGTTGAAATTAATACCACCAGCGTTTCGTTCAACCCATTGTCGTCTAGGATGGACAGTATCAAGAGAGGAAGTGTAGAGTACCGCGTATTCCTTTTAAAATATTCGTACGAACAACCATTGCTGCCGTGTATGAACAAGGATATAGAATTCTGTGTTTTAAAGCGTTTGTTTGCCTTTAGTACTGTCTTGCTATTCACACTGAGTGGTCACACTGTTTTAAGAAGACGTGTTAATTATGTATTGAATCCTATGTAGCACATTCAAATTCATTAAACCAATTATTCTACCCGAAAACGATATTTTGGACAAAAAACCTATTTCACCTAATGGAAAACCTAAAACAGTGTTTTTAAAAACCTAAAAATCCGGTCCCTACTCATTACGCTAGTGTTCGCAGAAAAAAAATCTTTCGCAGTCTGCATATGCACACGGCATCCACGACGCCTAACTCCAAGGAGAACTAAATACGTCATACTAATACTAATCGAATCCTAATACCGTATTTATCCGAAAATAAGCCACCCCTGAATTTAAGCCTCACCTGCCTTTTTAACAGTAACGTAAAGGAAAAATAATTAAATTAACCCCAAAATGAAACAATCAATTGCCTCATATTCATAATATTAAAGTAACACATTTCTTAGCTGAAGTATGCCTGAAATAAGAAAAAGAAAGTACCGATATCAGCTGACTTAAGTTAATAAAATTAAATAAAACTGACGGAAAGGAAAACAGAAACCTGTACTTTACACTTAATATGACTTTCAGTGTTGAATTTCGCGCGATTTTTAAATTTTTCATAACCACTTTCAGTTACCATTATTTGCATTCCCATATGTTACAGCGTTTTTTTTTACTTCTGAGTAACTCATGACACGCATATTCTGTAATACCGCTATAAAAAATGACAAAATACGCAAAACATCTATATTAATAAAAGGAAGTGTCTGTCTGTCTGTCTGTCTGTCCGCGATGCCCAGCGAAATCTACTGAATGCAGAGATCTGAAATTTTAAACATAGATGGTCTAAAGGGTCAGAAAATGCACCTCGAAGTCGGAATTTTAATTTTAGCTTTCCTTCGCGAGTTATGAGTGAAAAACGGGCAGAAAACGTACATTTTTTGCGTTTTCGAAGCATCAGTTTTCAGTAATATATTTCAATGTCAAATCAATTACAGTTGGCTTTGGCTATTTTTGTCATACCTTGGAAATGAAACTTTCGCGATCGCTTGAATGTTGTAGCTCACGCTGGTCGATTCATTTGTTTTTAATGTCAAGGCATGCAGACATATGAAATTTTCAACCTACACCGAAGAGGATTATTATTATTATTATTATAAGTGGGATAATCAATATAGGCCTAAATATGGTCAAACGTTCGATTTGGATGAAACTCACTATACAGGGGTTTTCTGGGCCAAGGACCTCGAATCTGAGGTCGCTTTTACCAGGCGACGCTATCTAATCGTGGTATGTAGTCCACGTGATTTAGGTGTTAATAAATATAATGATTAACTATTATGCTCTTAATTTTTAATTTTTGAAATAATTATCACGGGCGATCGCTTGTTTTTGTAAGTCCATCCTGGACGATTCATTTGTTTAGAATATCAAGGCCCACAGACGTATGAAATTTTCAACATAGACAGAAGAGGGATATTCAATATAGGCCTAAATATGGTCAAACGTTCGATTTGGACGAAACTCACTATACATGGGTTTTCTGGGCCAAGGACCCCGAATCTGAGGTCGCTTTTACCAAGCGACGCTATCTAATCGTGGTATGTAATTCACGTGATTTAGGTGCTAATAAATATAATGATTTATCTATTATGCTCATGATTTTTAATTTTTAAAATAATTATCGTGGGCACATGCTAGTAGCTAATAAAATTAACATCACTTGCTTGTGCATTTTTATGCCTCTTCTACGATGTTTATTAAAATCGATATATTTTCGATGTTAAATCGATAGTCTTGGCGATTCGCGATAATCGATAGGTGGCGGTGCTTGGAAGAGGGTAACCAGCTACGGTAGATCAACCGGCTTTTTCGTTTTCTTCCTCTTTCTCGCAAAAAAGTAAAAATTCGTGCCAAAATCGCACTTTAAAGTAAAAATTCGCGAGAAAATCGCATTTTCATGCAAAATTCGCATCAATTCGCGAGTACAAAAAACATATTTCAGGGTACTGTTGTGTGTGTTGAAGCTCGTTATCATTCCTAATACAGTTCTTAATAAAAATCGTTAAATTCGCGATCGCGAAAAATTCTTATCCCTACCTATAATACGTGTCAATTATAACTTGTGTTAATCTTGTTTTTCAGTTGCTGTCTGCAAAACTGTGCCAAGTGAACTCTAATATGCCAAGTTCTCCAGATAGCAGTTCAGATAGCTCAACAAGTTCACCGCAGCATCCATATGATGGTCCAAATGTTGAGGCTGAAAACAGTTTACCTGGTGTGGTAAGTTAATTACAAGAATAATTTTAGTTGAGGCATTTTTATGAAATGTAGCGTCTGTTACTGTTTGTGAGTGAAAAAAGAAGTTATGTAGTGTAATATTATGTAATGTATTATAAACGTATTTTGAATTTTAGTATGCATATCTTCTGCACCATAAGTCTGCAGTATATTTTATCATTATTTTAGGGGGGTTCATACCAAATAGTGAAGTATTAAAGTATTCTTATACAGCCAACTCTCGATTATCCGGGGGTGGTTTAACCGGTTTACAGCTTAACTGTGGCTCATTTTAATAAAACTTTTTTTCCCCTCTAAAGTATTCTTTGCGATATATTCTCGCACACTTGTGAACTGAGTTCATATTCCAGAATGTTTATAGCTAAGTTTGCGTTTTAAACAACACAATAGAGATGAGGGGGGATATACTGTAACTAACCAAACTATAGAGGCTCTGATGACTAGGGGAGAGTGCATGTTTGCGAGGTAGGAACACCATGAGTGAAGAGAAGATAATCTGCGAGTTGCCCAGTATAAATGCCACTTTCACCGCTGCTTTGTCGTGGCTCAGTAAGCTGCCAGATGGAACTGGTTTTATTCCCTCACTACAGTCATGCTCATGACCCGTGATCATCACAAAGGTTTACAAGGAGTTGTATTGTTACAATGTCTGTTTGCTTTGCTGTTAACAAATTATTTACTTCAGCAAGTCCCATATTATTACTATTCATAACTAAATTACTTCTGCATGTTGTTAATCCCTAACATATAGAATTGAACTGTGACGAAGATGCTCAGCTGTGATGGCATCGTGTGGTTTGGGGTTGGGGGTGGGGGTGAAACTGTGGAGTGCGACAGTGAAAGTGTTTTTATTTAGCAGGTGAAGAGGTCAGTACACTCGCTGACAAATTAGTTTTACGTAGATTTCATTCTAACGGTAAGAAAGACTATTGTGTTCTCTTTAACTGCTATGCTTTACAGTCCTTGAGGCAGTGGTGATGCAATCTCAGATCTCACTTTACAGGTTTTGTTGCATGGACTGTCCACTCTAGTTTACTGCAGTTGAAATGGAATTTAATAAGTAATGTAAATTAATTATGAGGTAATTAATCAAACAATATAATTGCAATGCTTATTCTACTTAGTTAAGAATGCATCATTTAGTAATTATTTTTTAATAAGTTCATTTTAGCGAAATAAGGAAATTAAATTAGTTTTCATGTTAACAATTTCTCACGGGATCTTCCAGGAGGTAGTCCAGCAGTTTCAATAGCAAGGAAGAAGGTGCAGTGCAGTTAATGTTTCGAAGGGAGTGCAGAAACTGTCTGAAATGTGTTATTGACAAGCTGATGGAGAAGTCACCTTTGAAGTACCCCCTAACTCAGGGTTTATCTTGTATGAGTCCAGACAAAATCGTCTTCACTCCAGAAGAGGCTGTTTCACAGATGGTATCGACAATGGATATTTTGATTCAGTCGAGTTTGATTACTCCTTCTATTGCTCAGAATGCAGATCATGAGTAGGCCTATATTTAGGGATCTTATTTCGAAGGAAACTGCAGCAGTTGAGTTAAAAATCTTACTGTAAAACACATGGTTTGACAAATTTTGGATGAAAACGCTTGATAGTTATGACACTCCTAGTTTAAGGAAAGGAAAGTAGTTTGTTTATTACTTCCAGTTTCACATGGAAATGCTTCAGAGGAACGTGGCTTCTCTGTGAACAGTGACATTTTGGTGGAAAATCTGAAAGAAGAATCCATAGTTGCTCAGCGCCAGGTATACGATGCAGTTGCTCAAGAAGGAGGTTCAGAGCATCTTTCCATCAATAAAGGCATAATTCTCTATGAGAAATGCCAATGCAAGATACAAAGAAGCTCTTCAAAGTAATAAGTTGGAACGTACAGAAGAAGACAAGGTGAAAGCAGAAAAAAGGAAAGCAAATTTTCTGGCCAGTGAACTAGAAGAGAAGAAAATAAAATATTCTTAGAATCCGATAAAGCTACAGCTGCTCTAAATGAACAAATTAAGTAGCTGAAGAAAAAATAAGTGGGATCAAAAAGACTTCTAGACAATAATAGGCCTATATGAAGGTATATTTAATTTATTTTACTGTTCCTTACTTTTGTATCTGTTATAGCCTAAGTAATTATTGTTTGCAGATACTTTCATTACTAAAAGTGTTTCTTATTTAAAGTATGTATAATCCTATAATTTTTCTTGCACAGTTATTAGAAAGTGCTTCATAATCATATTTTGGTCGGGAATTTCTGAAATGATCAATGAAAATCAGGGAATATGTCGGGAATTTCTTCAGCATTACTTGGTGGACACCCTGTTTAATTAACCCTTGGTCGGATTCCTGTGAAATTTGTGCAGGAATAATCTACACACATCAGCCCTACTGATGGTTAAAACAGAACCTTAAAAAACAGGACACAAATGTTTTTATTTTATTTTATAAACATCACCCGTTGCACAAAATTCATGGAGGGAGAAGCAAATTTCACTATGCGACAATTTTTTGTATTTTTGTGTCCCGAAAAAACTTCAAGCGAGAAAGTTTTAGTGGAATAATTGAATTTTAATACAAACGAAGTTCTAGCTCTATATCTCGAATAGTTTACGAGTAATTAAGTGGTAATTATTCCATGCGCTTCAGTTGTCGGACTGATTTCTGACGACCGTGAACTGTTCAGGAAGAAGCATATTTGACTATGTGACAATTTGTTTATTTCTGTGACCAGAAAATGATTCAAGCATGTAAGCTGTAGGGAAATATTTGAATTTTATTATACATCAAGTACCACGTTTATATTTTGAATGGTGTACGAGTAATATTACTCCAGCGCTAAAGCTATCGGAACGGTACAGAGGTCTTTTTCGTTCTATAAAATAGGCCTACTAGCAATTACGAAAAAATCCTTAAATATTTTATTCGTGGACTCAATAATAAAGGATTTTAACTGGCTACTTGTAGCCATACTGAAAGATTGAACCGCTGGGGAAGAGGAATGAATTAAACTTTTTCCTAATCTTGTAAATCTGCACTACTTTTATTTAGATATTTGTTGAATTATTTATTTTATTTTTTGATCCTTTGTGCTAGTAACTTTTATGTCTAATTACCTTATCAAATGCCTTATTAGTTTAATATCTTGTTACGCCCTTTTCGTAGTTTAAGATAATTTATCAACATGAAAACGTATTACAGTTAAAATGGGCGGTGAATTGCCGAGGCTTTAAGAGCACGCTATCGGGTTATAGTTAGGGCAAGACGATGGTATTTTTTAATGAAAAATTCATGGAAAAATCCTTTGAAATATTGTATGTTTTATGTAGAATGCATTGCGAAGCAATTTGTGCGTATGTGTGTCCTTTTTTGATGTTGAGACGCCGATTTTAAAGATCCTGCGCCTCTTTTCGTTGTGCTGCTCATGAAAGTTTCCCTGCCCTGCAATTCACGAACCATCCCTTAGTTTATTAGGTCTATATTATCTCTGTCGTCACATAATTTGTATACAGATCTACACTTTTGGCCGTGTTTCACCAATCATTACCTACATAACTTACCCCATATAACCCGGAGAAAATTATTATTTAGATAAATGTATTGCTATGATTACAATATTAATACAAATTAATACTCTACAATAGTCTACACAATGTAATAATAATATTATTACTGTACATATTAACATATGAAAATTCCCATAGTTGTTTTCTATCCTTATTATAAGGTGTAATTTCTATACAAATATAGGATACATTCTTTAACAAATTTTCATCAAATTATACTAACATTACCTCTAGAATGAGAAATATTTTCTAGGCAACAAAATATTAGATCAAACCACCCTTAAGTTGTTGTATAGGCCTACCTATATTATATAATTTATATTCAAATCTAGATACTTTGAGAGATTTTACAAGATTTTAAAGACAAATGCTGTAGAATCAGAAGAACATTTTAAGTAACTTGAAAAACAGAACAGTTCACACCTTAGCTGTTTTCTACCCATACGTTGTGATCTCTGTATAAATCTACATTCTTCGAACAGTTTTCTACCCTATTACATAATCTATATATAAGTCTAAATACTTCGAAAGTTTTTTAGCAGATTTTTAAATAGATTCTGCAGAATCAAGAGACAATTCGAGGCAGCAATAATAACAGAAAAGGATCATACCTTAGCTCTTCTCTACCCCTATTTTCCAATCCCTATACAAATTTAAATTCTTTGAAGGATTATACAAAACCAGATCCTATAGAATCAGGAGAAAATTCTATTCAACAATACTACCCTTCCCTTAGCTGTTTTATACCGCTAATATATAATCTCTATATCCGTCTACATTCTTTGGTTAATTTTTATGAAATCTTACACACAGATCCTTCAGAAACATATGAATTATGACACAACATGAATATCACTTGAGAACGGCTCGACCGATTTGGCTGATTCTGTTTTTTTTTTGTGTTCGTAATTGTCAGGACAAGGTTTGTATGAAAGAAAAATTTTTGGAAAATCCACGGGAAAAGTCGGAATTGTGAAATGAGGCAGGGTTAGAAAGTTCTGCTTTCAATTGTTTACATAACGAAAGTTTTGTTTACAGTGTTCACATAGGGCTGTGGAAACCATATTATAATACTGGGCTTTAACAAATTCTGATACTATCGATGTAAATGTGAAAATAATTCTTGAAGAATAAAATCCACGAAAATAAAGCAGTCACATAACTTTCTCTACCCTCGACATGGAAAACATCATTTTCTCACTTCACATTTTGATGTAGAATAAGCGGTCGTATTACAGGGACAACTTACAGTAGTTGCAGTGAGTATGCTATATCGGAAGTCGGTAACAAATCCTATCCACTGATACGTCACTCATAAATGTAGGCTTTGTATTAGTTGAGAAATAGGTCTAGGGATGTTTATCAGAGGCTCGAAGCATCTAAAAGAAGTCCTAAGCGCACATTATATTATGTCCCAGGTCTTTGGGAAGGAAAGTATGAAAGTGATATTGAATTTATTTTTTACTTCAGCCCCGATACGGTTGTATGGTAATATGAGAGTGATAAATACAATTTTCTGTCAAGACAATACAATATTATGTAACCGGAATTTCTTTTTCTTCTTATTTGCACTCCTCCCAGACATGGTGTGTAGAAGCAATGGAATGCAACATTCGACATCCTCTATGAGCCATAATAAGCTATATCTAGCGTTTTCTGAGGGAATAGTCTGATTGTTGTATGTCGTTCTTCCTCATTACGAATTCTACGTACATATTATATAAAGACCTAGAGTTTCAAAATCGAAAGTCCTCCATAAGTAAGTTTCATATTACAAAATACAAAACCCGGGCGACGCCGGGCCTTTTAAGCTAGTATATTTAAAGTTTATGTAATTCCTGCCATTTCTGTAAAAACAACGTGAGCGATAATAAATATAATATTTTAATTATTTTTATGTTAAATAAAACATCTAGCAGTTGAGTAAATAATCGCGAGCGAGCACGTGCTAATATAATATAATAATTCCGGGGTGCACGGGCAAAGAGAGTTAAGTCCACCATCCTAAAAAATTGAGATATGTCCATAGAGTTATAGATAAAAATCTTCTCTACATTTGTGTTAAGTCCAGTAAGTCATAATCAAAATTGTACGGTAGTTATGGATGTGTGCCTCATGGGTTTATCCATCTCTAAAGCTATGTTGGGCTGGTATAATGTGTTAAGTCACTCTAATTCTCAGTAACAAGAAAGTGGACTTAACTCTCTTTGCCCGCGCACCCCGGAATTATATTCCTTAGGCGGATTCCACTGGTTGACAACAAACGTTCACACACAGGTCTAAACAGTAAATGACTATGCGCACACAATGTCGCGCTTCCCCACCACTACCAACCAGGGCAGGGCAGGGCAGGGCAGGGCAGAACAGAATGCGCGCAAACTGCGTCATCTCCTAGGTTTGCTGACTAGCACCCCATATACGTTCCGAATCTGTCCGACCTCTAAACTGTAGATAGACAGTATTGAATATATAACAAAGGGGTTGAAGTGCTGGTTATTTTTTTTCTTTTTCAGTACCTTAGCACATGCAGACACACTACCATGTACCATCATATCCCTCCCAACTGTCAATTTGCAAATTAAAACTAAATAGTAGCCTACTTACTAAAACCTACAATTTTCATGTTCATGCAATGTACCGTATTTTACGGACCATAAGATGCACCTGGGTTTTAGGATGGAAATTTAAAGGAAAATAAATTTAATGTGATTCTAAACAAAATATTTTAAAGGGAATAATATACTTTATTACCTAAGCAAATTATAACCTTGTGCAATGGAATCTTCTAACTTAAAATCTGCATTGTACAAAATCTCTTCTGTACAGATGACATCACGTAAATTTGAACAACTGAACTGATTTCTCATAAAATACTGGAAATACTTTTACACCCTCTAACCCTCAATTCAGCATATGGTAAGTGTAACAGGACAAGGCTGTTTAGAGGTCCTTACCTTCATTTAATGCACTTGTCAGAAACTACTTTTACATAAAAGTACTCAACATTCCTTTTTTTTTTTCTGTGCCAAAATTTGTAAATATCTTATCGTTTACAACACCTTATAACTATGAATTTCTGGCAATATTTACCAAAATTTAAATTTTTGATTGTACTTCGGACCATTAGACACACCCAACAAGACTGTCTTCAAGATAAAAAAGTGTGTCTTATGGTCCGTAAAATACGGTAGTTGTGTATGTGTTATGTTTTTCTTTCACCTTTCAACAGACTGTTTTCCTGTTTTATCATTAAAATCAATTGATTAATTAGTGAAAATGTATGTATTTCAGTTGATGTCCCAACGTCCAACTTGTGCCCAGTTCTTCTTTCAATTGGCAGACTTGGGTTGCAAGCTCCAGTACCCTCCTCTACGTGATGGAGCACGTATGCTACTCAAGCTCATCCCACCTGATAATTACACTGTGGAATGCCTTCAAAGCCTATTTCAGAACCATGCAAGAGCTGGTTCAAATGGGGCAGCTGTAGTTGAGCAGAGTGGTCAGAGTACTTCAGCTGTAAACCCAGTCACTGTAGAAAGTCTTTTCTTCGGAACATCTCCTTCCCAAGTTCTTTATCATTTAGAGGTAAGAAAACTATTTCTTCAATTTTATTGTGCTGCCAGCAATCATTTGTAATGGAGTTCAGAGTGAGCATTTGTGATTTTTCCTAGTTAATGATTTAGCGTGCTCATGTATTAAAATATCACCTGCTAAGGGTACGCGCAAGACGGAACCGGGATGGTCGCATGCCGCCTGGCTGCATGAAGAATGAAGTCATGTCTTCTTACAAGGGTGAACAAGATGGTCTCTTGCCAGCCATCTGGTCAGGCCGCAGTTTGCTGGTAGAATGCTAGCCCTCTTTTTTCATGCGACCGGCCGCTAGCGTGTAGTCTAGATTCAGGCGCCATAAATGCAATCATAAAAATACTGTCAAATTATTTAATGATGCAATGGGACTTCTGTGGCCCAATGGGGTGCAACATCAACGTCTTCCTTCTTGTGACGGATACTGCCACAGCTTTGCAAGTTTTATATTGTAAAATGTTACATCTCACATGTTTTGTGCATGCATTCCATCATGTAGCAGAACTGGTTCAATCTAAATTTCCTAAAGTTGACACACTAATTTCGAGCAAAAAGAAAGTATTCTTAAAAGCTTACAACAGAATTGATAAATTCAAAGATCTCTTTCCTGAACTTCCACTCCCTCCTTAACCAATTTTAATGAGGTGGGGAAGCTGGATTGATGCTGTAGACTACTATGCGAAAATTATGATTCTGTGAAACAAGTTCGGCATAAATGCTACGCTCACTGTGTTTCTATGGCAACCACCTCGGATCTCATGACCGTGCCCTCACTCGCCACTCCCGACCATACCAAATACCAGCTACCAACTTTTGTACCAAAATGACAACCCGCTATCTCACTCCCGACCATACCACAGTCACCTCTAATAACACTGGACAACAAAACTGACCTTCAAAATTTTTTTTTACACAAAACATATCATTTCTTATGTATTTTGATGTGCTGAGTTCAAATATGGCCTTTGTTTTTGTCTAGCACCCTCAGTTTTTTTAGTAAATCGTATACTTACACTTCTAGTCGTTTATAAATAAATCGTAAAGTCACCGTAATATCAAAGACTAACTGGTAATACTTTTTTACACAAAACATATCATTTCTTATGTATTTTGATGTGCTGAGTTCAAATATGGCCTTAGTTTTTGTCTAGCACCCTCAGTTGTTTATTTATTGAATATACAATTACTTAAACCCTATTCCACCCGGAGGTATATTAGGGTTATAGTTACAAGACAATATATTTGCAATATTACTACTTCTTATCCATAGGCTGGATGCAGGCCTTACTACTCTAAGAAAACAGTTGTTTAGTAAATCGTATACTTACACTTCTAGTAGTTTATAAATAAAACGTAAAGTCGCCGTAATATCAAAGACTAACTGGTAATATTTTTTTACACAAAACATATTTCTTATGTATTTTAATGTGCTGAGTTCAAATATGGCCTTTGGTGTTGTCTAGCACCCTCAGTTTTTTAGTAAATCGTGTACTTACACGTCTAGTCGTTTATAAATAAAACGTAAAGTCACCGTAATATCAAAGACTAACTGGTAATATTCGTATGTAGAAGAATCCTTCATAATAAAATTATATTTAATTTTGTAAAAGTAATCAATTAACATAACTGAAAACATTGCCAGCTCGTTTTCAAGTCCATCCTCTACTGCTGTCAGTTGAATTTCTGCCGTTTGCTGCTTCTTCTGTACTTTCCTGTGGTTTCTCTTTTGAGGCTCCAGCAGTAATCTGCAAGCATATTGGGTTTCCATCTTCCTTGATACCTTTTCTCCATTTCGGAAATATCTTGGTGGAATCGTTCTGCATGTTCATCACTAACTTGTCCTAGATTTGCAGGGAAAAAGTCCAAATGGGAATGCAGGAAGTGAATTTTGAGAGACATGTTGCAACCTAGATTTCTATAGGCTCCTAGTAATTTCTCAATTAATTGTTCGTAATTTTGTGCTCTAGTATTACCTAAGAACTGTTCACAAATGGTCTTGAATGATATCCATGCTTCAAGTTCCACATGATTCAGTTTACTTTCAAACAGCTGATCTTTCACTAGTTCTCGAATCTGAGGCCCAACAAAAATGCCTTCCTTCAACTTAGAAGCACTGATTCTTGGAAATTTTTCTTCTAGGTATTTGAAACCTGCTCCAGATTTGTCTAATGCCTTGACAAAATTCTTCATTAGGCCTAATTTTATATGAAGTGGAGGCAATAAAATTTTTGATCTATCAACCAATGGTTCAGCTGAGATATTCTTTTCTCCAGGGACAAAATTCTTCCGGGGAGGCCATATTTTAGTGTCGTAATGTTTGGATTTATCACGGCTATCCTATTAGCACAAAAAGCAGCAATATTTCGTGTATCCGCTTTGCAATCCTAACAGTATTCCAATCATTTTGAAATCGCCACAGATGGACCAGTTGTACTTGTCATACTGCACTTTTTGTAATATTAGCTGCATATTTTTGTAACTTTCTTTAATTTGAACTGCATGACCAATTATCATAACACCACGGTCCTTACTAACTAAAGCAGTAAAATAATAATAAATAAATGTTATAATCGCTATTAGGTCTTGTTTACTATGTCAATCACTTTAACAGAAATTTAAGCATTTACAGCCAGTGCTAATTCAGAAAACAGGCTTTCTTTTTGAAACTGAGGGTGCCAGAGAAAAACTGTTTGCATAATTGAATTCAGCACTAAATTCCACATAATAAACGCCCAATTTCATGCAAAAAATTTTTTGGCTGTTGTCCAGTGTAATGCATAACAGTAACCACATAGTTAAGTGCGCGAAGCGGAGGTGGCAGAAGAACTTACAGAGTGAGAAGTATGCATGGAACCACAAAAGGTAGTGACTTATTTCATGAGGTTGTAAAACTGTGGATAGCATGAAACTTAAATGGGAAAGATTTTATAGTGAAACTACAGATGGTGCACCCAACATGGTGGGAGTTAACCTCGGAATGGCAGAGCTGATAAAGAAAAATAAATTTGTTGGGGAAAAATGCATAAGTTGCATTGCATTATACATCCGAAGGCGCTATGCACCAAGGCAGGAAGTCTCTGAGATGTTAATAGACCGTTACGAAGCTAGTTCACTTCATCCAAGACTTTCTCCAGGTGAAATGAATAGCGAATACTGATACGTAATTTACTATGCAGAAATAAAATTGCTAAGTCATGGTCGACTAGTTCTCTCTCTCTCCCCCCCCCCCCCCCCCCCCCCCCGTGAGAGAAATTTGCAGATTTCTAGAAGAAAAAGATTACACATGTGAATTGTTAGGTGACTGCGACTGGTTTTTGGGACAACCATACGTTTGAATGTCTTGATCGTAATTTTGAATGCACTTTTACATTTATAGCACAAGCACTGAAAACTGGCTAATGCACTTGATAAAATATAAATATATTTTATACATATGGCCATTCTCTTCAGTTATTTAGTGGCCCTGCATGCAAAATGGTTTGGTCGGCCTTCTGTAAACAATTTCATGTATTTGTTTTAAATTAATGTTAATTTATCTTTTCAGGTTATGTATGCACTTTTAATGCCGGCCCTGGATCCTCTCTCGGATAAAGCATTTGAATTTCAGTACAACTTTTTGAAAAGTGGAGATGCTCCAGTAATACTAGATATGTTAACCAAAAATAATTTCCTACCCAATGCTGATGTTGCTACCAAAAGGTAAATTTTTCTGGTGTTATGTTTTGTTCTTTAGTTACTTTCTACTTTCTTTGTGTTCTTTAAAATGAGTATGTGTAAAGGGTTTCACGGCCAAATTAATTCTTCAGTAATAAAAATGTGTAAAGCCCTTAATTGCTCATTGCATTGCATGAAGGGATCCTTCAAGGGGTTGAGCTAGACTTTTATTCAAGCTATGGGGGGGGGGGGGGGGGGGCGATGTATAAACTATGTATGAAGTTGTGATTAATAAATTCATCATTCAATTGAAAATAATGTTGGGTCCTATCCTTTCTACTTGAAACTTTCTACACTATCCTTTCTCATATCCTTTCTACTATAAATTCATCATTCATTCATAATAATGGACTAATTTAAAACCTAATATAAAACAATGTCACTGATTTATAATAGTGGATAAAACAATAAGTTGTAAAACCAAACACTACATTTCAGCCTGTCCCCCAGGCATTTCTCAAGTGCACTGACTGCATAAATCATAAACACGTGCACATAAATCATGTTTGTGATTTATGCAGTCAGTGCACTTGAGAAAGGCCTGGGGGCAGGCTGAAACGTAGTGTTTGGTTTAACAACTTATTGTTTTATCCAACCCTATTAAAAATCAATGACATTGTTTTACCGTATTTATCCAAATTTAAGCCGCACCTGCCTTTTTAGCAGTAAAGTAAAGGAAAAATAATTAAATTAACCCCAAAGTGAAAAATTAAATTGCCTCATTTTCATAATATTAAAGTAACACATTTCTTAGCCAAAATAGGCCTGAAATAAGAAAAAGAAAGTATCAGCTGACTTAAGTTATATTATAATTTTATTTAATATAATTAAATAAAACTGACGAAAAAGAAAACAGAAATCAGTACTTTACACTTCATATGACTATCAGTGTTGAATTTCGCGCGATTTTTCTATTTTTCAATTTTACTTTCAGTTACCATCAGTTCAAAATTGCCTTTATTCACATTCCCATACGTTACGGCATTTCTTTTACTTCTGAGCAGTTTATAATACATACATATTCTGTAATACCGCTATAAAAATGACAAAAATACGCAAAACATCACTTGCTTACGCATCTTTTACGATGCTTCGATTAAATCGATATATTTTCGATGTTAAATCGATTAATATATCGATAGTCCTGGAGATTCGAGATAATCGATAGGTGGCGGTGCTTGGAGGTGGGAAACCAGCTACGATGGATCAACCGGCTATATTGTGCTCATTTTTACCATTATTGCCTAAAAACACTCGTACGCGATTTTAAGCCGCAGGCATATTTTACTGGGCTTATTCTAGGAAAAAAAGTGCGGCTTATATTCAGATAAATACGGTATATTAGGTTTTAAATTCATCATTCATTCATAGTAATGGACTGTACGTATTGTTTTAATTTTTTTTAAGTATGTTCTTGTGAAATCATAATTTTAATAGTGGATTGTTTCTGTTTTTACAGATCTGCTTATCTAACAGTGTTAAAAATGTGTAAACTCCTTTTAACTGTGATCGGTCATGTCATGGCCCGAGTTGTGGAAGAACCTCAGCCATCGCCACCACAGCAGACTGAATGTGGAGCACCAGATGGCAATGGTAGTAGTAATTTAGTTGTTACAACAAGCAACTCAACAACTACCACTAATTCTCCTCGTAGTCCTGTAGCAGTACTCAGGCAGGCCCTACATAGTATACCTAATCAGAACACTGAATACATGTTACGCAGTGTTGCATCAAAATTAGCCCAGAATTTAGCTGAACAGGTAAAGAAACTTATGTATTAATGCATGAACTAATTTTGTAAAAAGAATGAAAAAATAGTTTTTTGAACTAAAGTATTATAAATTGTAAAATAATTTATTTTAAATTCGCAAAACTTGCCAAATTCAGTAAACAGAATTTTCTCCTTGGCATTAAATCTTCTATTTTGACATATTGCACAGTAACTTTTTATAAGTTAGTTGTAGTTTTTCATCATTGTTTAGTAGGCCTACATACCACCTATGTATGGGTGCAGTATATGAATTCTACTGCTAGTTGTAGGCATTACTTCAAAATTTGGTTACATTTCTTGCAGCTTTTGTTAACGGGTAATGAAGGGGAGAGATCAAGGCCAATGTTTATACAAGCATTGGCATGGGAACTTCCAAATATCACAACAGTGAGAGCAATCATTCGCCTTGCCTGGGCAGCAAGTAGTGGCAACCTACAGTTACTAAATGCTACACCTGATGAGTTGCATCGGATGCATGACAAAAATGCCACCAAATTGCCTGATGGAGAGGATGTTCTAGGTAAGTTCTGTTTAAGATCATCAATCCTGAAAACAAGCTGTTGTAATTATGGAACCGTATTTCATTGCGTAATCATTGCCACCGCTTATTCGTCGCACCTTAAGTTTTCACTCTGAAAATGGTGTATAAAAATTTAATCACATAATCGTCACAGTGATATTTTGACTCATTTCTCTCTTTCATAATTCGAAAATTTACAACTTCAATCTAGAGCACCGTTACCCTCCACCCAATGCATTCAAGGTTAAGGAATGTGCTGACTGCTAACTTGACATAATATAAAGGGGGTAGGGGTGGCAACTCACGTGGAATTGTGGTTGCGGTAACACCATTTGGGTCAGTTTCAGTACACTACATTTGCTTGCTTCAGGAGTATACTGTAGAAAATGGGAAGATATAAGAATTATGCTGAGAATTTTAAGTTGCAAGTACCGTAATAACATTCACGGAAGAAAATGGAAACAGCTGTGGAGAGAGAGTTTTCTGTGAATGAAAAACTTGTACAGGACTGGTGCAAAATAAAAGATATTCACAATCAGCAGTCCACATCATTGGGACTAATTAATTAATTGTAACTCAAAGTTGGAATTACATCTCTCATGAACAAAATAATTGTAAAGAGCTTCAAGAAGATGGGGATTTCCAACAGATGGCACGAGGTGTGGATGGCAGGGTTCTGATCTAAAGATAGTGATGCAACTGGAAGGGAAGACAGTGCATTAAAGACACACGATACAGGCTCTGCTGTTAATCATTGGATAAAGGAGAATTTTAAAAAATTGTTGTGGAAGTACGTATTTAGTATTTCAGTACATCATATCCAATAAATTTTCACAATCGTAATATTTATATGTAAACACAATAACACAAAGTAATTCTAACTTTTTTCAGATTGATCATCTTTCCGCGAATTGATATGACCATTGACGTAATTTCATTGCACATGCAGTTTAATAGTTCTGTAACTGTAAATAATAAAGTGCTCTGGTAGTTTAATAATACTTTTTTCTTTCATTGTAAGGTATATCTGCTGTGGTCTATATATGTTAAGTTCCAGCCTTTCCATGCATAATGGTCGCACTGTGTTTTCACACAGGGAAAAAAGGCCTAAAAATGCAATGATTATTCTGTGAAATATGGTAATTGATTATAACAAGGTATTAGTGTAAAATCTTTATTTATTGCTGTCTTCTTAAACATTCTTTATTCAAATTAACAGTTTTACGTTCAGACCCAGGTGAGAACAAAGTCATTATTAATTGACCCTTCAAGTTGTATCAGTTATTTCATACTGCATGATAGGGATTAGATTAATATTATCTATTAGCTGAAGTGAATCTCCATGCTTTCGAAAAATGCCATCACATTTGATTCACTTAACCAACTCGTACCAACTTGACTAAAGGATGTCGAAGGTTGAGGTTAATAAACGAGAATTTTCGCATTCAGATGTAGTTTTGAGGAATTAAACACTGATATAATCTGTACCATATATTTACCAGCATTACTGTTGGCATAGTTTGAAATGTTAGTATTTTTCCATTGTCTAAGTTGTCGATATGAGCCACTGCACATGCCTAGCGGCATTCACAGGATAGCAGGGAATGTGTTGAAATTTGTTCTAGACAATATAGACAATCAATTGAGAAATAATTTCACATAATTTGCATTGCTTGCGAAACCAAATGTTTCTGTTACATCTCTTACATTTATTTACATATCACAAGGCTCTGAAATCAACTACAAGACTCGGTCCCCTTTATTTTTCCCTACCTGTACATAAAGATCGGCTCTGATACCTTCTTTTCTAGATCCCTGTTAATGTTATAAAAATGTATTAAAAAATTTAACTGTCTCTATAATTTACTTTTTCTGTGCTAGCTTTTAACATGTGTATGCTAGGAAGTTTGTGCAAGATATTTTGCACCATTTATTTTACTTACTGCTTAAAGAGATTTTCTTGTCTGGGAACTTTTAAACAAGCCGCATGTTGATGATTTAAATAAAGCTTTTAGTACACGCTCTCTAAACAGCTGCTTATCGGACTGGTAACATGGCGAAAAATTGCATTTTACCAACCAAGGCCGCTAAAATTGCATAAAAGTGCATTCAAACTGCATTCAAAATGTACTTTTATCGGCCTTGTCCTTTAAAGTCGTCATGGCAATCTATAAACAAAACCCAGATGGCATTGACCAGTCACACCAACTTTAACATGGATTTACGCATATAATTGGTCATAAAACAACAAATTTAAGCCAACACGTTTCTTTATGATGATCAGAAACTTGACCAGGATTTTTCGCAAAACACGGTAGCCCACTTCATCATATGACAACAAATATAAGCCAACAACTTTTCACATTTTGGTTCACATGAAAAACACTCCTTACCATGGAAGCAACAGCATTTAAATGCCGTAATATATCCCTTCTCATAGTCTACTTCTGCTGTGAAGTTGCTGGCAGCAGCTCCAATTCAATGTTTCTGACTTGGATTGAAATTTCCTCGGTATTATCATTTATATTTTCACAAGCTTTTCATAAATACTAGTTTGTATGCAATATTGTTTACAAACAAGGGACTCATATATTATGCATCTATACTACCACATTTGATATTGGTACGTACGGTCATTGTTGTTTTATGATCTAGACGGCCATGAGAATATAACTTTGACAAATGGCTGACTGCCTTTCATTATAATTAATTGTATGGTATTTTTGTTTTATTTCACATAATTTATAGAACTTTTACTAAAAAATATTGTATGCACCACGTACGCAAAAACTTTAGCGGACTCATCCAGTATTTCAGCCCCGGCTTTCGCCTCGGCCACTATACTAGATTCGTCCGCTAAACCGTTTTTGTGCGTACTTGATACATAAATAGCTATTTAAGTATGGAATAAGACATAAAAAAAAGGAAGAAAATAATTTTAAAAAAACAGTAGCTATATGGATTTCAAATATTTATGACTGGTTCACACATGTACTCTACTCACTGTGTACGAAGTACTGATAAGAATGTGGAAGTTAATTGTTCGTTTGGTTCTGATGCTTATTATCAACTTTCATTTTAGTCTGTAAAGAAGCGTTGGAGGTTCTGACAGTGGCTCTGGTGCTCAACCCTAAGACGTTGGAAAGCCTAACAAAGGATAAAATGTGGCACACATTTATCATCGATTTGCTTCTGCTATGCAAGAACAGGTAATTGGACAAATATTTTATTCTTAATACTTAATTTTCAATTAATCTTGTTTAGAAATGTACAACAAAAACTATAAAAAATCCTATATAATATGAAGCATGTCTTATAGACCTTATTTATCAGGCTTTGTTTCATGCCACACAAATTTTTATGGGACATGCAATTCTTAAATATTTCTATCTTAGCTTTGATTTGATAATGGGAGGATTTTATCGGAGTTTTATTGACCTCCCAAATGTAAACCTAGAAGGCTTATTGTGCAACTTCATTGGAAGAGATGCTTTCACTGTTTCCCAAAATCTGTTCCTTGGTCTAGTTGCAGTCTTTTGATTCCAATGTCAGCATCTTTTCCTAGGTCTTCCCTGGTGTTATAGAAGGGATAAGTCTCTTGCCAGGAATGGGCAATCAAACAGGATATGCAAGGCTGTTTCTTCATCCTGTTTGCGTCCCACTTTGCATAAATGTTTCTTGAAGAGACCTCTTCGGTCCAATTTTAAGAAAGACAAGCCAGGAAAATGGTCTCCTGGCTGAAACCATTTTCCTGGCTTGTCTTTGTCCAGGATAGGTTTGCCACCTGTGTTGGTGTTTTTCTTCAATCCATGTTTTAACGAGGTTTTAGCAGTACGTGTACTGATTCCAACCATGGGTTCTGAAACGCCCCCCCACTCTACTAAGCAAGGAACTCCTCTTCTTCACTTTACTTCTTGTTTCTTCTTCTCCGTGGACAGCATGCTACCTTCTTGGGCCTCCCAGCTCATCAAAATAGGCTTTTAAGGAGAGTGAAAAGGACATCTCGTAACGAAGGGGAAATAAAATGAATTTAAAGACCCTTCGCGACAGAGTGTTTATGAGAAAACACAATGTTTAAGAAGAAACAAATATTGACAGTTTATTTTTAAATAAAAGAAATTCATAGGCTGATGGCCTAGACAAAATTAAATGAGTTACAGTTAAAATATGCTGATGGCATATTCAAAAATACATAACATCATATTGATTAATTTTCAAATAGCTGATAGCTATAAAATAAATTAATAAAACTATTTACAAAGATGAAAAAATAAAGACATTTTGAAGAAATCTCTGAGAGAGCTATCATTTCATGCTTTTAAATCAATTCATTAATTTTATAAATTACTATTTATCACACAAGAAAGTTCCTAAGGTGAGACAATAATTCATAATGTTTAAAATAAACATCTGGTACCAGAAGGCCTAAATAAATTAAAATATTTATTTATACTAGTTAAAATAGACAAGCATGCATTTTCAAGTATTTACATTAACTAAACTCTTCGCAGAAACCATCTTGTTTCTGCATGGAAATCTTACAGAATTTTGTTTAAACTAACATCCATAATTTGTCTGAAGGACAGTAATATTAAAATGGCTTACCCAAAAATACAATTCCTGCAGAGGCTTCTGCCAGGAAAGGGCCCTCCCCTAACTTCCACTAGAATGTGAGGGTAGAGCACATGGCTTCGAGAAAGAATACACATCAATAATAAAAAAAAAAGGAAAATAAATGGTAACGAAACCCCCAAACGATGCTTGGCCTGCCCACACGGTTTAAATGACAACCAAATTAAAAATCATTAGGTCATAATATCATCTTGCATTAAACAAAGCTAGCATGTGAAATCAAAACACCGGTGCCGCCATGCACCACTATTACATTAACACACATCTACAAGTCATGACCCAAGCCTAGAACAATTCCCCACTAAACACTTTAAATCACAAAACGGAGTCAGGCCACCACATTTAAAATGCCTACGCTAACACATTAGAAGGTAAGAAATAGTTAAAACTGTCTGATGTATTTAATTAGAAAAGATGAGGCTTACCTTCTATGTGACCATGTGAGATGAAAGGCGGGAACCCCGCCATACTGTGGTCCATGCTATCAACCGTCACATTCCAGATCAATTAAGAGAGAGAGTTAGATACAGGTGTGCTTACCCTTTTATAATCATATCCCCCCCCACTCCTTCATATGGCGCCTATTAAGCGCCACCAATAGGCGATAATTTAAAAAACAAAAGAACTGAATAAAGACGCAAGCAAGGATCAGAGCGTTATGAAGGAGCTCTCCAAACAGCGGCTCCCCGCCGAATAAACAGATGAGAGACGGCTGGCGCATGTCACTGCGTGAGCGAACGAAGGGGAAAGCTTCTCCCCCCCCGGCAGCCAAACTATGGAATCTTCCTACCAGCGAGCGACTAACTCAGCATTGTTGCGTAATAAAGCTCGCACCATAAAATTCTCCAGGGCTGTACAAAGTATATCCCCATCTTCTCAAACTTAAAAACAAATCTAACGTGTGCCCGTTTAACAGAAATTATAACATTTCGGCACAGTTCAGGGCCGACAAAGGATATCTCAGTACCCTTCTTGCCAATTAATCAGCCTTTTCGTTTCTTAGAACACTCTGATGCCTAGGTACTCACCGCAGTTTGAGCCTGTTGTGGGAAAACTGGACAGTTAGGGCATTCAGGCATTCCCATACCAGTTTTGATTTTACCTGGTCTGGAGATAGTTCTTTTAAGGCACTTTGACTATCTGTGAGGATGAGAATTTGTTTACCATGGTAATCTTTCTCAAGTCCTCTTAAAGCACAGCTCAAGATAGCAAATATTTCTGCTTGAAAAAACTGTAATGCTTGCCAAGGCTTATACTGATGTTTGTCCTTTGAGATTGGTCATTGATACTAGATTATAGCTTGGTATTTCGATTTTTACAGTTCCACGTTGGGCAAGCTAATTTTGATGCAGGATTGCCACACAGTTGGGTGATATTTTGATACTGGATTGTAGTGTCCACGGCTATTTTATTAAACTCCTCAGGGATGTTTGTGCGGTCGAATCTAATTAAATAAATTGGTAAAGTTTTATTGTAGTTTATTTGTTACTAATATTTCAATAATGTGCCACGTTAATATAACAAGACTGATACAATGAGGCGGCAGTATTATACAAAGCACGGCGCGGATCTAGGAGACTTCTTCACATGGCGACTGACGAACGAATAATGTTTGCTTGTGCTGGGGGGGTCCGCCATTATATAACCTCACTTCTAATTCTCGCGTGCCACAATATCTCGCAGGTAACAGGGTTTACAAGCTTAGTCCCATAACAATTCTAGTCCTGCTATTGGCTAATTATTCAAGTTGAACAAGCGTCTCCCTTTGAAAATATTAGTTAACGAATTCCTCTGGGAATTCCCTTATAAAAGCGTTACTCGCTATACTTTGGAGCATGACAGGCACAAGTACATCATCATCTTAGATTACCTCATTGTAAAGTCCCGAAATTAGGTTTTTCTGCATAACCAATCAAAATTTCGATATTAAAATAATAATCTCTGGATTAAAATAAGCTTATAGGCTATTGTAATATCTTATTCCGGTTTTATCATATATGCCTGCACCCAGTTGTGTCCCTATACAGGATCCGTCTGTGAACCACAAGTTGGTCACAATCTCTATTGGGTGTAATTCCTTCCATCCAGTCTTCTCAAGAACCAAGAGTTATCTTGAAAGAAGGGAAAGAACAATATTGAATGTTTGTTAGGTTAGACTGAATACTCAACACTTGATTATCCAACAAAATCAAAATGGAGGGATGAGCAGTTGTTAAACAACTCCAATTCCTTGTTTGTACTGAGTGGTAGGCAGAGTTCCTGCCTTTGCTTGTAGATAAATGTCCAAATATGGGAGACCCAACAGAATCCCCAATGCAGTGTCTCCACTTCTGAAGACTCCTATAACGCATGGACATGCCAGTCTCTGTAGATTGGTAGTGTTTGTACTATCTGTTAACATGGTTCTAACACTAGTAGAAATACTGAGTTTATGTTTAGCATTACTTTCCATTAAGAAACATCAAAAGGATTTGGTACTAGACTTGAATGTGCATCTGCTTAGTAGATTTTCCTGAATTACCAAACCTAAATATTACAGATTACATTAAAACACTCAGGCCCGGTATTATAAACAAAGTTGATCTTTAGATTAAGTTAAACCTAATCTTAAGATTAACTCTAGTTGCCGTTTTATAATGTTCTGGTTAAGTTAAACCGTAGTGCAATGGTGTTGGTAGACCTGTTGGCTGGGAAAAGAAGACGAATTGGCCTTGGAAATAAAAGAAAAACAATAAGATCTGCTAATTTTCTTGTATTTGTTTGTATATTGCGACGAAAATAACCGACACAAATAGTTCAAAACGCTGCCAAAACTTTTCATCCAATGAAATAGAATCGTTAGTATATTTAGTTCGAAAGTATAGTGAGATCGTAGAATGGAAAATCTAAATCTAAATTGAACTCAGTTTTGTTCAGTGTAAGTTAAGTTTATTTCAATCACAGCTAAAATAAGAAGCTATTCATTGCTCATAAAAATGATCTTGTATTAGCATTTGTCTCACAGTACAACCTTCTCTGTTTAGGCCTACATTAAAATACTTTACGTTCCGGAAAGTAATAAAATAAGTTTTGTCTCTTCTTCTCGTAGCATGTTGTATCCGAAATCGAATTTGTTGATACTGTCTTATCGTGTTTTCATAGTCATTTTCATTAAAACAATTATTACGTCTTAAACTGCAGATTAAACGGTAGAAAAGGTCCAGTTAGGTTAAACTTAAGATTAACTTGTAGTTATAGTTTATAATACGCAAAAATCTGAAAAACTGAAGTTTAAACTAAAACTAAAGGTTAAACCATGATTATAATCCCGGCCCTAAGAAGGTAGGATGGTTAATTTCTACATGTTATAAAACTCAACGTCTGTATATCTGTTTCCATTATTGCACTTATAACTTGAGAAATACTGATCCAATTTACATGCTTTTTTTTATATTTTTATTATTATTATTATTTAATTATTTTTTTATTATTATTATTATTATTATTTATTTTTTATTTTTATTGTTTTAAATAGATATGTTCTCTGGCCAGGTTAGTATAAGTTTTTTTATGCCTGTAACCTAATGCATTTTAACTGTAGTACATAAAATATTATATAGTCTGTACACGGATGTGGAGACAGCTTGACATAGGTGGTCATGCTTCATTGCCAAAGTTACTTTTGTATGTAAGAAAGATAAACTTGTCTAGATGAGAGATTCTATTCATTAGTACTAGCTGTCCCTGTGGTTCTGCTTGTATGGTTTACATAATTATTCGTTAGGTTTTTATATTGAAATATCCTTTTTTACAATAATTTTAATCTTTATAATAAATTATTTGTTGTTTAAGATTTCTTTCCACGCAACAACTCTAGTGTAATTCTATAATAATAAGAGGAAGCCATTATGTGTGTATGTAAATGTGGGTGCATGTGCATGTGATGCCCAGCCAAATCTATGGCCTGCAGATATTTGAAATTTTTAAATCTGGTAGAAGGAAGAGGTTTCAAATTTACCGTGAAGTGTTCGTTCGTTCACAAGGTACAAACAAACAAAAATTGGTGAAAAACATGATTTGTAATACAGCTAATTGTGTAGACTTAAATGAGAAAAAGTTGATTGATTTGGACGAAACTCATACTGGTATGTGTTTTTTGGGGGGAGGGGCAGAGGTCAGTCACTTAAAGGAAAAGTAAACTAAAAATTCAGTGTCACTTTCTTCGTACGGATTGAAAGAAAATGTTTTTATTAAATGATATTCACTGTTAGAAATGTTTTATACCTTCACATTTAATCACAAAACGAATATGTTTATTGTAACGCGGTGGGCGCGTGACGTCACGCCTGACGAGTGCTTGGCTCAGTCTCGCCCGGTGAAAGAGAGTTCACAGTATTCTGTGTATTGTTACAGTTTTTTAGTGAGTATCTGTTCAAACAATGATTTATTGTTGTGTTGTGGGGTGTACATACTCATCGTCGAAGAGTGATAACACACTTAAAATATCTTGCCATCGATTTCCCAACAGAGATAAGTCACCCGAACGTTATAAGCAATGGCCGATAAAAATAAAAAGAGAAAAATTTGTTCCTAGTAAATACAGTACGGTTTGTTCACAACATTTTGAAGGAAATGATACCGAGCTTTCGGTACAGTTACGAAAACAGTTAACTGGAGAAACCCCGCAATCTGTTTAAAAAAGAAGTGCTGTGCCATCACTTCTTTTGCGTGGGAAATCTGAAACACCGCCAATGAAGAAAAGAAAATCGTCGTACTTGAGGAAGAAGGAAATGAGAGAGTTGTTGCAAGATTCGAACAGTAATCCATCAGTATCCGGGAATGGACAAATCATGAATGTGGAATCTAGTATTTATGACGAAAATTCAGTTTCTAACAGCGTAGGCGCTCAGTGTGAACTAGGAAATGAAACTTATGTCAATGTTTGCTCAGATTCATTGAATGTTTCTTCTAGAAATTGTGATTTAGATAGCTTTTTTTAGCATTTCAGACATTTCTACTACCGCAAAAGATGATTCTGAATCTGAAAGTGACTCTGTTCGTATCTTGAAAAATATTTTGTTTTTGAACTGTATTAGCTCTAAGTATTAACTGATAACGCCTGGCAACTAGTGTATCTTTATTTATAATAACGCTATCGAATGAGGCAGGTTGTGTTATATAGTCCACAACCCCCTTCTGTTCACAAATTACTTCAGAGTCCCAACAACACACACTCTCGTGGCCCTTTTTCATATGTAGGCTATACACAGCCCACATTCCGTATTTTCTTTTCTTCCTTGCAATTCTTTCAATAATTCCTTGTCATTTTCTTTTCGTGTGCAATTAATTTGTGAATACCGAGATTTGTCCTTATAAGGTAACATTGCAACAACAAACACAAATGAGACTGTGGTGTATTAGAAACAAAGGCGCGAGCATTACAGTAGCTGTTGTCCTGCCAGCGAGTTAGTCAGGAGTGACATCACAGGAGCGTTTTACTTCACCCATACAAGGCGTAATATTGGGCACCTGAAGTTCACGAGATCACCATTCGTTTCGTAATTCAAAGCTCCGTGCGATGAGATTAAAATAAGAAAATGGTATTTTTTTAGTTTACCCTTCCTTTAAAGTTGTGGTTCCCGTAGTCATCTCGAAGTGGGTGGATCAAGAGTTGGAAATGTAAACAGTCTATACATGTTAGCTCCAAATGAAAGACCACTTAATTTAGTTTGTCTGGAAGCTGTACCGGTATAAAGAAAAATTAATTTGTTTTAATATAATATAGGGTCTTTAGTATTGTTTTATTGTTATTGTTGTTGTTATTATTATTATTATTATTATTATTATTATTATTATTATTATTATTATTATTATTATTTGTACCACCACTAACCCCTTATGCCAAACATTGAAAATAACTTAAGAACTGAAATATTATTGTATATGTTTGTATATAAAATGGAACCTCGTTAATGCGTTTTTCTAGGGACCGAAAAAAAAGTCTTAAACAGGAAAACATACTACTGAAAATTAAAAAAAATATACGGGAATATGCAGGTGTTTTCTAAGTTGTTCAATACCACCCAAAAGTGCCTCCAATTGGCTCAGAATTACCCACAGGAGCTTCTATGCCAAGCCATGTACAAGAGATTTATAGGAAATGAACAATGTGATTTCTGTTATAGATCAGTGCGTGTGGCAGCAGCAGAACAGTTCCTGTTAATATCAACCTGGTGTATAGCAAGCCAGCAGCCATTGCAATTCTGCATCACACTTCTGTTCACCGTACTCAACACAACTGTGATGGAGAATGCCCGCAATTCACATGAATACTTCCAGTTACTGTGCCGTCTGCTCAACTATGCCTTTATGTCGAACTGTCCTCTTCCCACAGCGGAAACCCTGCTCAACAATGAGATTGCATGGCTCAAGAAGATCAGGGTAAATATCTTCATTTTAGTAAAAGAAATTTTATTTACTCTGGCCTTAATTCCTAATGGATAGCAGTTCGTAATACAAGGAGATATTGCTCTGATCTTTGAGTTCTGAAAATATTTTGCCCTAAGGAAACATTTGGTGCTCCCAATTTAATTTACCTCAAATGACAACAGGGATTATGAAAACTTAAGTGAGTGGAGATTTTATACATAGAACACAACTAAATTATAAAACTGACCTGGACAGTTGTTTCAAGAAATTCATTCTCATCTTCAACATATTCCATACTCCATGTGTAAAATCCATTTGGGCACCTATAATATAATACTGTTTACTGGTGTGTATCTGATATTATAATACAGAATATAAATTCTGAGTAAATGAGTTTGCTAATAAAATAGCATAGCCTTCCTATTGTGATTATTATTGTTGTTGTTGTTGTTGTTGTTATTGTCATTCCACAAGTGTCTGGTTCTAAATTAAATGATTATGTTACAGGAGAATGTGAAAGAGACTGGTGATAGTCAGGTGGATGAAGCTGTATTGGAGGGTCACTTAGGAATCGCAAAGGAACTTTTGTCCTTTATGAGTCCTGAAAAGAAATATGAACTAGGTTCAGATGAAAAAAAAGGAATTAATCTCATTAAGGTAAGTCTCTTCTTATTAAGTAACAAAACATTTTCATAAAGTACTTCATTACCTGTAGTTTGGTGTTCTCTTTCTAAAGATACTGAAATATTACTGGTCTCATTGGTGCATGTTAACTTACATTATTTATAAAATAGGCTATAATTATATAGTTTTGAACTGTATGGAATTTTATACAGTGAGTCCCATGCAAGAGTTGGCCAATGACACGGGTTCCTGCGGCGCGGTGGGCACAGCTCCAACTCCCCAACGATCGGGTGAAATATCTACGCTAATAAAGCCGCGATCGGTGTAATGATTCAGATTATCACATTTACAGTTAAAATTACAATGAAAATAAAATCAGGTAAACTGATGTAACAAAGTGCCAGTATGTTTTTGTTTAATCAGTTATGACTGCAATTATGATATGCAGAATATGTTTTTTTTTTTATTTCCAAGTTAAGCTCCAGATTTATTCATTAAGCAGGGCTTACGGAAGAACAAACGTCTAGCTTTTTTTTAATCAGATTAAAATCTTCCAGCATCAGCTGAACTGTACAGATTTGTGATATCTTGACAATCGCACACTCACATAAAAATAAAAATAAAAAATCCAAATTGGCCAGTTTCGGGATTTGAACCATTGAACTCCAGAATGTGAGGCCAAGACGTTACCATCTCGGCCTCCTGGGTCAGTTTAACGGTCTAGATGGATAAGCGCATGTAAAACAATAGTGTTTTTTGTCATAGCTAACTGTATTTTAATTTCCAAAGCCTTATAAGATCACAGTAAAACAATAGGCTATGTTGTCAAGATAACTGATTTGCATTTTTTTTATAAATTCTTTCGAATACGTATATTACCATAAAATAGGCACTAAATTGAGCATTACTCCGAAACAGGTCAACCGATTTTATCCAATATCAATAGACGTCTTCCCATGGACATTATAAATGTGTATACCAAGTTCCATAAAAATCCGGTAAAGCATATTTGAGTTACCACGTCTTTAAAATAGACACTAAATTGGGTTTTACTCCGGTACCGGTCTACCGATTTGGTCCAATAAGACGTTAAGTAGACGTCTTCCCATGTACATTATAAATGGGTATACAAAGTTTCAGGAAAATCCAATAATGCATATTTGAGTTATCGCAACTTCTTATATATTAACATAAAAGGCACTAAATTGTTCATTATTCCGGTACTGGGCAACCGGTTTGGTCGAATATCAATAGACGTCTTCCCATGGACATTATAAATGCGTATACGAAGTTTCATAAAAATCCGATAAAGCGTGTTTGAGTTATTGCGCCTTTAAAATACACTAAATTGGGTTTTACTCCGGTACCGGTCAACAGATTAGGTTCAAATTCAATAGGGTACTTTTCATGGGCGTCATAAATGCGTATACCAAGTTTCATGGAAATCCGATACAGGGTATTTGAGCTATGGCGCCTTTCTAATATAATCTATTAAAATAGGCACTAAATTGGGCATTACTCCGGTACCGGTGAACCGATTTGGTTCAATATCAATAGGGTTCTTCCCATGGACATTATAAATGTGTTTTCCTAGTTTCATGAAAATCCGAAAAAGCGTATTTGAGTTATGGTGTGTACAGACGCATGGACGGACAGACATTTTTTCGTCCCCCACACAATCTCATAAAGTACCATACTGGCACTTAATAAACACGTACTGTACCTCATCACAAGAGATGTTGGAAATGTCCTCTTGCATCCACACAATACTGGCACCTTTTTAGGAAATTTTCTTTCACACGCATAAGTTCAGCTTCTGAGACAGAGTTCGTTTCTCTTATGATAGGCCTATGTGATATTGTCTCAAAGTTCTTCTAACAGTATGTGAATATTATTTATGGGGAAACTTGAAAAATAAAGTGTATAGGTCAATTTCCCATACATTAGAAGAACTTAAAGACAATATCACAAGAGAAATTAACTTTATCTCGGAAGTTCATAAGGTATCCTTTATGTTTGTGGATGACCATAAAAAGGGACACCTTATGAACTTTGACATCCCATCATATGAAGATCTCATCACCAAATGCAGCACACTTCCACCAGAGGGCAACACAAACGCCCATCCGGCAGTTGGTGTTAACCCGATGTCTATGAATGACAAAGGTCTTTGAAACTAGTTCAGGTATTTATAAGATAAGTGAAGTATAGTGGTAATCCCAACTCAGTATTATAAAATTATAATATAGCTTCACTGTGTAAACTTCCATACAATGTTTAATGTACTACTCATGGTTAAGCTGTTGAAAATAAGAAAAACAGGTTGGGTCTTCAATTAAAAAAATCCATGCAATTGCGGCATTTTATAGGCGAAAACATTTAACAGCACCATTGCTTGTACCTAATATAATAGTTAACTAACAAAATATGTTTGATAAAGAATCATACATTGATCAAATGTTTGTGAATATTGCTTATGGCGAATAAAATACTTGCTTACTTGTGTTGCATCTAATGTGTTTGTTTTTACTGAAGGAAGCATTTATTGAGAAATACCTTTCTACTAAAACATAATGCAGAATAGGATGAATCAGATTGTGCAAAATCTGACTTGACAGTTAATGCAGAGAATCAGAAACTTTTAACAAAGTCATATCCAACTTTTTTATTCCCTGATTTTTATTTTGCATCATAAGTTTAGAAAGGCTTATGAATTTATATGAGTTTAGAAAAGTTTAGCTTTTATAGTGTTTTAATTTATAACACTAAAGTTGAAATCTTTTAATAGGAGCTGGTAGAGGACTTCATATTCCCTGCATCAAGACTGATGCTGCACCTGCAGCGAACAGGTGAACTATGTGCTGACCAAGCGATACCAGTGTGCAGCACACCACTCACAGTAAATGCTGCATTCGATTTGCTAGTAGGACTGTGTGTCAGCTGTGTTCCAAATATGAAGCTTCTTGTACACATGCTTAGTGATATGTTTTATTCAGGTACGTTCATCATTTTTGTTTAAATTAATCGGTAAAACATTGTAGAGTGTCAATATTGTACATTAAACTTTAAAACATATGATTTCAAATAATTGTTGTAAGTAAAAACTTGCCAAATTAGAATGTACATTTCAATGGGTTCCTTATTATCATCAGCTGACCTCTACTGACAAGTTGACTTCTTTGTCCTCCAGGTTGTAAGAATTTGAAAAAGAGGTGAGTTTATCTTCTTTTTTTGAGGGGGGGGGGATGTATACTTTTTCCAAACAATTAAATCAAGTGTTTTTCCTAACACATTTTAGTAATTTTCCCTCACTATTGAAATCATGACCTGGAGTCGAGAAATAACGAGTCACTGCAGATTTTTCTACTTGTTGATATTTAAAATTTCTCGTGTGCTCTTTGTCAGTAGAGGTCAGCTGATGATGATGGGAAGCCCATAAACATACATTCTAATTTGGTTTTTACTTACAACAGTTATGTGATGTCCAACGTTTTAATGATTAACGTTATGTGAATGTTTTAATGATTAACGTTATGTGAAGTCTAATGTTTTAATGATTAATATATAATGTTCATCAATGTTCTCTATTGATTACTAGCATGTGCCCGCGGCTTCGCCCGCGATAATTATTTAAAAAATCAAGAGCATAATAGTTAAATCATTATATTTATTAACACCTAAATCATGTGGACTACATACCACGATTAGATGCGTCGCCTCAGATTCGAGTTCCTTGGTCCAGAAAACCCCTGTATAGTGAGTTTCGTCCAAATAAAACAATGTTTGACCATATTAGGGCTTACAACATTCAAGCGATCGCAAAAGTTTTATTTCAAGGTATGACAAAAATAGACAAAGCCAACTGTAATTGTCAAACTTCCATTTAATTTAATTCCAAACCCATCTGAAACCCACTGGCAACAATATGTTTTAATGTCAAATGTGATTCGGATTCGATAATTCTGTGTAAGAAGGGATTAAGTATTCTCAAAAACATTTGATTTTTGGCATTTAAAATCAGAATTTTTCAAAATCCTTTCTTAGTGAGCACCTACATTATGAAACGACGGTACTGTCAAAATTCCAAGTCTCTACCTGTTATAGTTTAGGCTCTACGTTGATTCCTGTCAGTCAGTCAGTCAGGACAAAGCCTTTTATATATATAGATGTATGTGGTTTTTATAACTCCAAGCATTTAAAGCCTAGCCTCACTGAAAGCAGGCTATACCTGTGGTGGGAAAGTGTTGAAATTGAATTGCCATTCCTACCAAACAAAAGTAAGCCAGGTTTGATTCATGATGTGTAGCAGACAGTTTACCGTATATACCCGAATACTACCCGCCCCCGAATAATACCTGCACCCAAATTTTTCAAAAAGAAGTTTGAAAAAAAGATCTACAGGCCCATATATAAAGTTATTTTGCCAGTTTAATTCTTAATTAAACAGTTATAATTAACGTTTCATATCATAAAATAATTAAATATGGTAGGCTAAAAAGCACTTATAAAAATAACGTGCATGGTAACAGCCCGCCGAAATCTCACCATATTATAAGCGCAGCGTAATACAACAACAACAACACTCTTTATTCTGGGGGAATCACCCACGATGACGTGCACCTGACTCTGTCCGACCCCAAACTCTACCGAACTTTTCCCGAATTATTGTACTGCATGTGCGCCGTGACTGCACTGTTTGTTTGGCGTCTCTATGCGGACCATGTGCATAAGAAAGAATCTTCTTTGTTTCATTTTCCTTTCATTACAGCTTCGTTACTGTTATACTATAATTCTACTGTGATGCTACTAAAAAGCATCGTGCTATAATGAGGCGATATGGTACACAATTGTCAAAATTCAGACAAGAGGAGTCCAGTATTCAAATAATACCCGCACCCCAGTTTTTCGTTCCCGATTTTTGAAAAAAATATGCGGGTAGTATTCGAGTATATACGGTATGTTTCAAGACAGATTTGTTCAAGCAGGTAGTTGAGAATGGAGGAGGAATTTACTGAAAAACTAATTGTATTAGTACCGTACTTACTCGTCTATAACACTCCCTCACCTATAATACCCCAATAATACGACAAAAAGAGTATATTTTTAGATTTCATTTTACTTATTGTTGTTTATGGAAGCATCATAAACTATTATGTCTTTCATATCTTGTCTTTCTTCTGGGATGTGAACAGTAAGGAGTTATCTGTAGCAAGATTGAGATCGGAAATATACACACTAAACTTCACTAAAGGGTTATATTTACCCAGGATGATCATTTCAACGGGTCTTCCCGCCATTATCAGCTGATTCCGAATCGGATATCAACACTTCACTGTAAATTTCAATCTAATATTTATAGTAAGGAGTTAGTTAACCTCCCTATTTAAACTTATCTGATTTGCAGTCCGCTGTTGCTCTTGCCATCACAGTAATGTTTTATTTGGACAAATTAATCCATTTTTTAACTATTTTTGTATTTCCATCATTCCAAAATGAACAGCTCACTGAAGTTCAAAGAATATATATTAAATTTTTTTATTTTTTATTTCATCAAGATTGCTTATTAAGAAAATGCATAACAATAATAATTTAATTTTCAAGTAATGTTTGTTTCCAAAATCCTTGCATACATCATTCATTATGAACTTACAACAAAATTAAAATCCTATAGTATACTATGGTGGTGTGTTTGATTTAAGGTGAGAGTGACAATAGAAATTACTTGAGTAATGCATAGTAATTTTAAATGTATCAACACGTTTTTCTATGGACCGAAAAAATGGACGTCTTAATCGGGAAAATATACAACTGAAAAAAAAAATCCAAGGGAATAGGCTATGTAGGACACATTTTCTGTATTACTCAGTACGACCCAAAAAGGCATTTATTTATTATTTTTATTTCATCAAGATTGCTTATTAAGAAAATGCATAACAATAATAATTTAATTTTCAAGTAATGTTTGTTTCCAAAATCCTTGCATACATCATTCATTATGAACTTACAACAAAATTAAAATCCTATAGTATACTAAAGTATAAGTGGTGGTGTGTTTGATTTAAGGTGAGAGTGACAATAGAAATTACTTGAATAATGCATAGTAATTTTAAATGTATTAACACGTTTTTCTATGGACCGAAAAAATGGACGTCTTAATCGGGAAAATATACAACTGAAAAAAAAAATCCAAGGGAATAGGCTATGTAGGACACATTTTCTGTATTACTCAGTACGACCCAAAAAGGCATCCAAAGGGCTCAAAATTACCTGAAACAACACAGTAGCTTATATTCAAGCTAATAGTTATGACTAGGGCTCGGACTTTTAGGTAAATACGTATTTTTTTTGCTATTACTTATGATTTCAGGACTTTGTCAAAGTTCCGGTTGGGACCTTTGGATTCAAAATACTGAGTTGCATATCACATAAAAAAAAAATATTTTCGATATTTTTTATTTGAATAAATATTTTTGGTAACTTAATTCTTTTTTATATATTTTACCACATATCTTGTTTAGAAATGAATATTTTGACTGTTTTTGTAAAATTGCGACATATTTTCAATGTGTTGCATTGTTATGTTAAGTCAGACAATAAATCAATAAATAGTGTAAATTTCTGTTTCCTCTCAAACTGCATTACTAAGTTGGAAAGAACAAAACAATTGTTGACAGAATCAATAAAAAAAACAAACACATTGAAAACAAACTTAACAAAATCAGTGGTTCAAAAGCAAACAAAATTAGAAAAAAATTCCTGTCGTGCCTAAATAAAAATGAAGGGTTACAAGTGTTGCGCATGATTTCAGATATTTTAATGGTTAACAGTGTAGAGAACTTGGAGCAGATAGAACATCTGAGTGTCAGTGAATTATTGTTACAGTGTCAGTGTTACAAATATGCAAGATTAACATCCTGTAATGTTGAACGTACATTTTCAAGATACAAGTCTCTGTTCCGTGAAAATCGTCACAGCTTTAAGATGCACAACTTAAGACCTACTATTGTCGTTTACTGCAACAGTTATACACTTGCTGACTAGAATGACTAGATGAGTACTTCTGTAAATATTGGTTAAATAAATAAATTTAAATATTTTCATATTTTTTAAACATATTTTCGACTTTTTAACCACATAAAAAATAAATATTTTCTGTTTTATAAGCACCTAAAAGTCCGAGCCCTAGTTATGACTAGGGATAGGAAATTTTCGTGATCGCGAATTTAACGATTTTTATTAAGAACTGTATTAGGAATGATAACTAGCTTCAACACACACAACAGTACCCTGAAAAATGTTTTTTGTACTCGCGAATTTTGCATGAAAATGCGATTTTGGCACGAATTTATACTTTAAAATGCGATTTTGGCGCGAATTTTTACTTTAAAATGCGATTTTGGCACGAATTTTTACTTCTTTGCGAGAAAGAGGCCGAAAACTAAAAAACCGGTTGATCTACCGTAGCTGGTTACCTTCTTCCAAGCACCGCCATCTATCGATTATCTCGAATCTCCAGGACTATCGATTTAATTGAAACATCGTAAAAGAGGCGTAAAATTGCAGAAGCAAGTGATGTTAATTTTATTATCTTTGTTTTGCGTATTTTGTTTTTTTTTATAGCGGTATAACAGAATATGCGTGTACTAAGAGTTGCTCTGAAGTAAGTAAAGTATTTTATAAAAGTAACATATGGAAATGCAAATAATGGTAACAAAGTGGTTATGAAAAATAGAAAAATCGCGCGAAATTGAACACTGAAAGTCATATGAAGTGTAAAGTACAGATTTCTGTTTTCTTTTCCGTCAATTTTATTTAATTGTATTAACTTAAGTCAGCTGACACTTTCTTTATCTTATCAGGCCTATTTCAGCTAAGACATGTGTTACCTTAATCTCTATATATATAAAAGGCTTTGTCCTGACTTACTGACTGACAGGAATCAACGTACGGCCTAAACTATAACAAGTAGAGACTTGGAATTTTGACAGTACCTTCGTTTCATAATGTAGGTGCTCACTAAGAAAGGATTTTGAAAAATTCTGATTTTAAATGCCAAAAATCAAATGTTTTTGAGAATACTTAATCCCTTCTTACACAGAATTATTGAATCCGAATCACATTTGACATTAAAACATATTGTTGCCAGTGGGTTTCAGATGGGTTTGGAATTAAATTAAATGGAAGTTTGACAATTACAGTTGGCTTTGTCTATTTTTGTCATACCTTGGAAATTAAACTTTCACGATCGCTTGATGTTGTAAGCCCTAATATGGTCAAACATTGTTTTATTTGGACGAAACTCACTATACAGGGGTTTTCTGGACCAAGGAACTCGAATCTGAGGTCGCTTTTACCAGGCGATGCTATCTAATCATGGTATGTAGTTCACGTCATTTAGGTGTTAATAAATATGATGATTTAGGCTAACTATTATGCTCTTAATTTTTAATTTTGAAATAATTATCGCGGGCACATGCTAGTATTATGAATATGGTGCAATTTATTGTTTCACTTTGGGGTTAATTTAATTATTTTTCCTTTACTTTACTGTTAAAAAGGCAGGTGTGGCTTAAATTCAGGGGTGGCTTATATTCAGATAAATACGGTATTAGGATTCGATTAGTATTAGTACGACGTATTTAGTTCTCCTTGGAGTTTGGCGTTGTTGATGCCATGCGCAAATGCAGACTGCGATGGATTTTTTTTCTGCATAGCGCATTGAGTGACAGGCACCATCGTTTGTCACAAGGGAACGTTGAACTTTTTAGTGAGATGTTCTTTGAAGGATAAACTTTACTTAGCCTTGTACATATTGTGTCTTGATCGAGTTTAAATGTGTATTATTTAGCCTTTTGTAAATATTTTGTCTTGATTGGGTTTAAATGTGTATAATTTAATTCGATTGTATGGTTTAAGCACATAAAAGGTATGCTTCCCTGTGAATCTGCTATAGTTTTGAAAGTACCGAAAAGTTCAATTGAAACCACCGAATTTCACATTTCAAAGTACCGCTTTCTCCGGTTTGTAAACACCGAAAAATTCCCATCTCTAGTTATGACAGATGTATAATATGTAAATTTATAGGCCTAATAATTTGATTACAAAAGAAAATCGAACAAAACATGCTTCATCTGAAGCATTGAACTGTGTGGGAGTCACGTTTAATGAATTGGGGGGATTAAAAAAAAAAACTCACTTTATTTTGAAACATCAGACATGAAACAAGTTGCATTCCACAATGTGTTAACAGACACAGGCGAAATAACTGAAAGTATATGTTCAGTACATGAGAATCATGATTAATTTCTTTTACTTACTTTAACCTGCCTAATTTTCTTCTTTCTTACATTTATTCTAACCTGCCTAATTTTCTTCTTTCTTACATTTATTCTAACCTGCCTAATTTTCTTCTCTACAGCACATGAAAAGGAATTTTAAAATATTCAATATTTCACACTTTTACGAACACAGCAAAATAATTATGACAAAACTGGCAGCTAAACAACTGACCCTGGACATCACTGTCAAAAAACGACCAATGAGAAGCAACTACAGTGAAAAATAAAACATGGCATATACAAAACTAAGGTGACGATTGGTCCCATGCAACAAAGAGAAAAATTAGAGAACACAAGAAATTTGACACTGAGTTAATGCAATCAGATGCACAACCAAGATTTGTGTTTTGCAACATGTGGTTGGCGAACCAAATTGTGAACGTAGAGTCGGTCAAATAAAAAACGTTGGGACTCGTATGCAGTTAAAATTAAAGTTTTGACGCATTAGTTCACAAGTTTCCTATAAAAAACATAAAATACAGGTCATTTTCGGAACATATGAGGCCATGCGACAGGAGGGGAAAAAATGAACAATTCGGAAAGCGCAACACACGATATTCAACTTAATGTATTGTCATAATTCATTTTGCTTTGTGTCATCGCCACATACAAATGCTAAAGTGAGAGAAAGTGTAGTTAGGGCTGTAATTGACCTGCATTTTTCGGCCTCTGAAGCAGCGAGAAGGTTCCATATTTATGAAAGAGCAGCTCAGAGGTGGGAACTTTACTATAATGCGACCGGAAGTTTTCATAGGAATCGTGGATCTGGTCGGGCCCGTATTTCAATGCTAGATTGGCTGCAGAAGTTGAGCGTAAGTTATTGATTTTGAACTACAAGTACCGGTATTATAAAATAAAATATGTAAAAATGCTCCTTGAATAAACATATTCCTCGCGAATCTATTAATTATTAATATTATAAAAATTTGCAACCAAGAATATGGCGGATTTGAGGCATATAGCCACAGCCTTCTATACATGTTTGTTTTGGAACAAAACTGACTAAATAATCAAGAAAATACATGGATAGACAAGAGGCGTGTGTGAACCTAACCTTAAGTCTTCCTGTACATGCGCATATGCTCGTTCGTGATACTTAATCTAATACCGCCCAACGTTTTTTATTTGACCGACTGTACTAAGCGAGAAAGCAAAACCTGTTAAAGGAACATTCAAACATGTATTTAGTAAGGTTGGGACTGGGACTTTTAAAAAAACGTGATTCTGTGCAGGAAAACATGGTAATGAGGGTTGTGATAACAAGGTTCCACTGTGTGTATATATATTTTCTTTTTAATTTAAAATGAATTTTCCCTTAATAAACACTTTCACGGACCTCTAACCATAGAGCATGAATTTTATCACATTCTTTTCTACATAATGAACAGAGGCATCTAGCCATGTACAGCTTGTGGTGGAACCCATGAACCACAAATCCTCGAGTACATCCCTTTGTTGTTGTAGCAATGGTTAAATAAAAGTCACTCCTGGTTGGAGTCTCTTCCTACGGAGGTCTTGAAGCATATCTTCATATGCTGCTATCATGCTCATGAGTAAAACATAATAAATTATCTTCATTATGGTGAAATCTGCTTGAAAGGTGTCTCATCCTCTCAAAGCATATTTCTTCGCTTACCAGTTAAGCAGAAACCAGAATGTTCTAATTTTTCATATCTTGAGCTGTTTGAAAAGAACAGTAAAATATTTAATGTATTACAGAAAGTCATTTTCATACTCAAAATATAGTTAGTAAAGCAGTAATAAGTGTAATAAATGGAAGTATTAAGTGTATTATCCTTTGCAGAACGAGATGAACCGCTGGTTGAATGGGATTATCTTCCACCTGTTGGTCCACGCCCTTCTAAAGGTTTTGTCGGTTTGAAAAATGCTGGAGCTACATGCTATATGAATTCTGTATTACAACAACTATATATGGTAGAGAGCATCCGTGTTGGTATCCTGGCTTCAGAAGGAGCAGCAACAGATCTTAATGAGGATTTCAGTGGTGAAGAAAGATTGGAAGGAGAAGTAAGTGTAACAAAATGAAGTAAAATGAAAAATACTAAAACATTACAATAATAAAAACATTTCTGTGCACTTCATTGCAAGAGTATGATGTAATTGATCAGTTTATTCCCCTCGAAGGAGGAGGAGAAAGTTATTAATGAGAGGCTGTAAGAGCTATTTATACAGTCAAACCGATATTTGTGGGCCCTAGCAAATCATATTGTTATATGAGGATTATTGTTGTATCGAGGGGCATCTTAAGAAAACTGCATGCAAAACAAAAAACCTTATTATGTATTTACACAGCCTAATGGACGAATTCCTCAATTTCTCTTCTCTTTTTAAGAAATGTAGCCAACATAGATGTGAAATTAAATTCACATGGAATGGGAAGACACAATGAAGTGAAATAATATTAAATACATTATCTTCAAGAACACTTTCTACTTCATTAAATTGACTACTTACTAGTTAGCCGGCTTTCAGGTGGACATGACATAGTCTGACGATGCGTGGAATGTCCACCTGAAAGCCGGCTAACTAGTAAGTAGTCAATTTAATGAAGTAGAGAGTGTTCTTGAAGATAATAGATGTGAAAGTCCGTAATTTTTTTTCAACTTTCCCTGCTTTAAACAATAATCCAGCATTTTAAAGTTGCTAATATTGTTTCGAGACGTTGATTTTTGTTCAGCGGAGACCATAGCTGTTTTTTGCCACCCACTGAGGAGACCACAGCTGTTTTTCGCCCACCCACTGAAAAATTACTTTAAAGACTGGTTAGCTATTTAACATCACCTAGCATACATCACAGAAAGTTCATTCACATGGGAGGGGGGGGTGGAAAGAGGGAAGAAAGAAGAAAGAAAGAACAGTGACTTTGTACTCCACAGCTGGGAAGGACACTAATCTGCTACATGCTACTGCCTGATGGGCTAAATTGCTGGTCTAGAATGGCAATTGCACTTCAAAATATGTATTGTTATAAATAGTCCAGTAGCATAAAACCAAAAAATTAGACGAATCGGAAATAATTGCTACAAAAGGTTTTATTGCTTTAATGGCTTCATTTGTTGCCTAATATGACTATCCTAGGTTTTCCCCCTCGGCGGAGTTGTGCTTAAGTGGTGGGGGGTAAAAATGTGAACCCCAAAGGGATATTTTTGCAGTTTTACGATTATATCTCATAAATAGAGACAGGCATAATATGAAGAAAATTTTGCCAAAATATGAAATGCAATAAATCACCAATTTTATCATCTGAATATTTGTTATTTGATTTAAGACAACACACAAAGGAATATCTACCATATTCACAATGAGAGGGTAAAATAAAAACACTAGTCAACTGGTAATTAATACGTTAAATATTCACAATATTCTATTCACCTACATTTTTCACATCACATCATCACATCAACTAATATTTATTACAATAAGATAAAAGCAGCTTTTCAATGTTTTCCGGCAAAAAGTACATCTTCTGTCGGTAAGAAACGTCTGAACTGTGTCTGTGTCTTTTTAATTTTCATTTTTTATTTTATTTATAATGCTATTTGTGTGTTGTTTCAGCTGAAACTTTGTGTTTGCAGATACCAGTATTTAAAAAATAAATTAATAACAAAATTATTATGTAATTCAGTCACCCATTTCTTCAGAATAAAGATAACGGCGAAAGCCAAATATTAAGTGCACTTTAAGCTCCGCCCACTCGATCACTCAATATTCACATTTTGTTTCTCAGGGAAGCAGGTGACAAACTATCCTTGTATATTGTCGCCGACACTCCCGACAGTACCAAATATTAAAAATGCGAGAGTGCCCCTTGTAACAAATATTAAAACTGCTAGAGTGCCCCTTGTACCGAATATTAAAAATTCTAGAGCACCCCTTGTACCAAATATTAAAAATTCCAGAGCGCCCCTTGTACCAAATATTAAATGCGAGAATATGTGCCTTGTACCCAACGGTTTGTCAGCCTATTCATCCTCAAAGAATTCGCTAGATCATGGCATAAAATGAATTGCTTCACTGGGGGAGGGCTGGCCGGGATATGTCTCATGCGAACATGCATCTTACATTTGTTCTTTCCCAAGATATCAAATGTAGCGTAAACATAATTTGAATGTTAGTACAAATTTGTCTTTAGATAATATTACACAGGTAATAAAAAGGACTATATTCCATACTTAACACTTTTGTTACAAAATGTGCACATAACAATCGTTCCATCTGTTTTAAAACAGTTTAACTCTGTCACCAATTGCACAGTCCAGATTTAGGCACACGATCCAAATCACCACGAATCGCAAACAACACATAAATGAATATTCCCTCCTCCCTGCTAGTGAGCTGGTTCCTCTAACTGTAAACATCCCTTGCTGTCAAGTTAGCTTTCGGAATGCAAAAAAAATTTGACTACCTCCACTCAATATGTAGAAATTCCATTCCCGATCATAATGGAAGTAGGCTATTATTAGAGCGGAATGGTGTACGGTACCTCTTAACAGTTAGAAGTGTTGACAAATGTCTTAGCTTTCTGGAGTTAGGGGTTTAGGGATTTGAGATGCGATTCCAGGGAAATTTTTCAAAACATTTTAATAATGTGGAAAACTCGATTCATTTGTCAAATAAGTATTAATGAAGGAAAAATTTGCAAATCATACAAAATATGAAGCTTTATGAAGATTTTACCAAAATATTATGAAATATGAACGTTTTTCTTGCTTGCATTGCCATCTAAACTTCGTGATTCGTAAAGATCTGAGTTTTCAGAGTGCTAGTAGCCATATTTTAGAATATGAAATTTCATATTTTGCCTGTCTCTACTCATAAAGAACTCACGATATCGAAGACATGATCCTATTAAAAGTTGTAGAGCTTTAAATTCTGCATTGAATCAGACTAAACAAATATTTTTGGGCAACCCGTTCCCATACCACTGCTCATCAAAGTTGGACAAATTTTATATATTTATGAAAAACTAGTGGACCCGTGCTGCTCTGCAGCATTTCTGGAAGAAGAAGAAGAAAATGTCTAGCCCCCATCATTTTTCTTTTGTTAACTAAAAATATCTCTAAAAAATTAAGAAAAGAAGAAGAAATTCTTGCTCCCCCAACACTATTTTGTTTGTTTGTTGTTATTATTAAAAATTTCTCTTTTTTTTTTCCTCTTCAGTTTTATAAAAATCGATTGTCCACGCATAACTTTCCTCTCACTCAGCTGATTGAGTGATCAATTTGGCATGTTGAAGAGCTGTTTCTGGTGAGTGTTCTTAGCCTATCACCAGCTGTGTATGTTAATTAGAGCCTGAGGTTTCGCCTCTCAAAAGTAACAATTTCTGGATCTCGAGGATGGTGGTAGTTGGGTGATTTCCAATGCCCGATAACATATCTGTGCTTGAATACCATTCGTTAAAAATGAAGCAAATGGACCAAAAATACGGTAATAGAGATGTGTAAACATAGTACTATAGCACTCCATTGTACTAGTCTTGTACTTAGTAAATATATAAAATATTAACATTGTAGAAAAGAAACACGTCTTCAAATCAATTAGTGATGATTTTATTTCATAACAAAAATTGCAGTTAAAGGTAGGAAGATGAAAAGGGGAAAAAATAGGTAGGTATACAAATTTTACAGACGTCGACGTTTCATTGTCGTTTGGCCACTCGGCTCCTCAAAGTCTGTAATTTCCGTTAAGAAGTCCGTCACCCCATCACTCAGTTCCTAAAAGTCTGTAATTGTCGCCCCATGTATGTAGTCCAGGTCTTCGTCAACATCTGGTTGGAAGGAGTTAGTGCAGGAGTTCCCCTTGGAGTTAGCACAAATCAATGAGCAATTAATCCCAGCCTTCCAACACCCACTACTATGTGCACACCCCTTGTTGCATTTGCAGAAAATTGTGGAGAGAAGAGACTGTGGAGCTGGTTCCTTGAAGTTAGGAACGGGGTCAAACTTTGATGCCTGCCATCCCCAGAGGAGCGGATCCATCTGGTGTCCTAGCCACATTTGTACTTGTAGGTAAGTTCCCAAGCAATGTTGGCGGGCTGCTTCGGATGTTGGTGGTAGGGATGCCAGGATGAATTTGGATTTCACGAAAGCTTTGGAAAACAGGTCGAATCGCAATTTATCTAAAGTATCTGCTGCCCTACCTCCATAAAGGGTTGTTAATTATCATAGGCCAGCTTCAGCAATAGCTTCAGTTTGAGTGTCATGGTCAAAGAAAGGTTTGATTTCTTCGAGAAGACATCTACTTTCGACCAACAGCTTGATCACCTTCTTCTTGCCTTGCCTTAAGATTGCCGAAGTTGTGTCACATCCACTTATGGTGTGGAGAAATATGAGTGACCTTCTGATGTTGACTGCCGACGCTGTTGGGACTTTTGATGAGGTCGTTCCTCTTCCAGGTTTTGAGAAATATATGTTTGCTGATGGTGTGGCAAGGGCAATGAGCATTATGAGGAGGTCCGTATCTTCACCAACTAGGCCTACCACAACCTTCTCATGCTCCTCAAGGGCCGTGGCAACAATCAGGTGGTCTGCATCTTCATTAGCTTGCTTTACTGAGAAGCCTCCACCTTCAAGCCTCTCAGTAAGCAAGGTAATAAGACGTGCTTTATTTCTGTCGGAAAGGAATTGCTCCTGGTCACCACCATTAACTCGGTAAAGATGACCTCAGGAGTAGTTTGTAATTTGCTTCGGCGGTGGCGCTCAGCAGATTTGATGCTCTTGGTGGGCAGATCTTCGGTGTAGCTATCAAACACCACACTTGTCGCATTTCGGTTGTAGTGTCTTTTTAGGTAGTCAACATATCTGGTTAGGAATAAATGGAATGTTTCACCATTCTTCCACACAACCCGGTAGAGAAGAAATTCACCATCGATGACAAAAGCTGCTTCTTCCAGGTTTACCTCATTCAGTGGTGTGAAGAAGTCATATAACACTGACTTGGGAGTCTTCCTCATTTCAACTGCATCGTTGGCCAAACTTTAAGGTAGAACTTTACGGAAACGGCTGGTCCAACAAATTCACTTTTAATCTCATCGAACGCAGAATTTATTCCTTTTTTACTTTTGTATGGATCGCTTTACTGATACATGGGTTAGGTTAGATGATGTTACCAAAAAGCAGAAGTTAAAACGAAAATTTTTCATAAATATGTAAAATTTGTCCAACTTTGATGAGCAGTAGTATGAAAACGGGTTGTTCAAAAAATAAGTGTTTAGTCTCATTGAATGCAGAATTTAAAGCCCTACAACTTTTAATAGGACCATGTTTTCGATATCATGAGTCCTTTACGAGATATAACCGTAAAACCGCAAAAATACCCCTTTGAGGGTCACATTTTTACCCCCCCCCCCCCACTTAAGCACAACTCCGCGGGGGGGGGGGGTGAACCTAGGATAGTCGTATTGGGCAACAAATGAAGCCATTAAATCAATAAAACCTTTTGTAGCAATTATTTCCGATTTGGATTTTAATTCTACTGGGCTAAAAAGGGTGTTCATGAAATATCTTAGTCTCTATACCGAGGGACAAGTATTAAGATAAAAAAAAATTGGGGGCCGTAGAAAAATATCGCTTAATGCGGGTTTATCGTTATACCTGTATTTGTTGATGGAGGTTTGACTGTATATTTTTTTATATTTATTTATTTATTCATTTTTTTGTTAATGGGCAAACTTACTCAGTGGCAATAGACAATTCCTAAGTAAGCTAAAGGAATATTATCAATTTTACGGAACCCAAAGGTTCATTGCCGTAATTACCTAAGCCCACCATTCAAGCCTATTCTGTGCTAACTCCATCCAACCATCTCTTGCAAATCCTACATATATCTTAATATTGTCCTCCCACGTATATCTAGGTCTTCCAAGGTCTTTTCCCTTCAGGTCTCCCCATCAATATTTTTGAGATATGTGTTTCCTCCCCCATGCGTGCAACATGTCCAGCCCATATCATCCTCCATGATTTAATTACCCTTACTACATCCGGTGATGAATACAGATTATGAAGCTTTATGCGGTTTTCTCCAGTCCCCATTTCCATCTCTTAAGCCCAAATATATTCCTAAGCACCTGTTTTTGGACATACAGTAGAACCCCGATAATTCGAGCTAATTGGGGCTGAGGCTACCTCGAATTACAAAAAACTCGGATTATACGGAAATATTTATAATCAATGGGTATCATATACAAATGTTCAATGAGGACAATAATGACTAAAAAAAAAATATATATAGTGTTACGCCTGTATGTATATTGGCAAACATTTCCAATTTGCTACATCGGCATCCTTTAAGGGTTAAGTCATTGCCTGACCCTTAAAGGAGTGGAACGGGGAAGCAGCTCTACTAGGAAAACACTTTTAATTACCATTGTCGCTGAGTAGGGATTACTGTAACAATACAGTATTATTTTCTGAAAGGAAGGTCCCGACAAAGAAAGATCGAACCTAACGGTTTCTGTCAATCTGTAATAAAATTGCATTAGCAGTCTGAAGCCAAGGTTATTTCTGTGTAGGCCTATTATGAACGAAAACCCTAAAGTGGGACAGTTTTACCTGCATTTTTGTACATGGAAAAATTGAAAGAAAGCTCAAAATCTAACTCATTCGGAAGTGTGTAAAACTTACATGCGGACACCGTATAAAAACGGGATTTTACTCGTTTTATGGAAAATTTTAATTTTCTTAAGACCACCTCGAATTACACGGAACCTCGAATTACCGAGGCTCTACTGTATACTCAAATTATGTTCTTCCCAAAGAGTAAGCAACCATGTCTCACATCCATATAATACAACCAGTAAGATAATTGTCTTATAAATTTTTATTTTTGGATTTCGGACAGAAAACAAAGAAGATAAAGAGTTTCTGAAATGCATAAAAACAGGCAATTGCACTTAACATTGGCCTTAATATTATTTGTATCTGTAACTATTTGGATTTCTCACTTGTTCGAACAATTTCCCGGCTATTTGATGTTTCATGGCCATATACTTGGTTTTTTTCTGTATTCATTTCCAATCCAACATTCCTGCAGGCATCCAACAGTCAAACGTCATCTGCATAAGCTAAAATCAGGTGACTGTTAACCTTGTTTTCTTGAACTCTCCTAATGGCATATTCCAAAGCAAAATTAAATAGTAAAGGCTAGTTTACACGATGACACTAGGTTTCGTAACCACTTTCATGAAAGTAATTTCGTGAAACTAATTTCACCCATTTTCTTTAAAACTAATTCCAATGCAACCACACATTCTCATCTTATTTCTAAAGTTCATGTTGTTAAAATCCCACATATATGTTTGAAACACGTATGAACCACAATTTCCTCACTTCCCCACTTCATTTTATCAAATGCAAACATGATAAATATGCATAAAATATCAAATTACTATTATAGTTTTGTGAAAAGTTGGAATCAACCAAAACTGCATAACTGCATAATTCAATGGGTGGTATAAATAAAACCAAGCAGCGGCTCAAAACTCACTAATTCCTAGCAGCTGCTTGGTTTGGTATAAATAAAAAGCGGCTTCCTCAGCCACCTGCATATCCGTTGCTCAACGACCTTGACAGCTGAGCCGCGGCTTAGGATTTGGTATAAATAAAACTAAGCCGCGGCTCTCTGTTGCTAGCAGCGGCTTGCTTTTTTCTGAGGTACCTCATTTGCGGACTCAGCTTGCTCAAGTGAAGTTGTTAATCGATTTGTCGGTGTTCATGGGGGTGATTTTTGAATGAATATGAGTAATCTATGCGGGGCGTAGGGATTATGATGTCCACAGATGTAAAGAACCGGTTGTATAATTATTGTAAAACATGTGTAACTTAACTTTGTTACTTTTCTTTATAATAATAATAATCACGAAATAATACATAATTATAGGTCTAACACATTCTCATATTTTACTGCTATCAATATGAACTAAAATATTTCAAACGTGATTAATTCTTTTAACACTATTTCAAATTGTAATACTGTAAACTAAATAACTTCAAATCTATTATGTAGCAAGTGGATTCAAAACGAACGTATTTTAAGAATTAATTATGGAAAATAATAAAATATTAATAAAAGAACTACATATATATATATATATGTAGACCTACCTTCTTCACTAATAGCAAAACATATTGAAATAAAAATGGAAACTCCATCCTCTTACAAAGCTATTTAATGTGGGACAAAATAAGCTGATCTGAACAAATCTCACACCCTTAAAAGCTTATCCGGGTTTGTTTGTCTTACTATCAATTTGACTATGCTCCCTCATCATACAAACATAAACACTTTGAGGGAATGAAAGAAACGGGGTAGAGCACCAGCTTTTAGACTCTTCAGTGGTACAGTCTGCACAAGAGCAAACTATTAAAAATGCTAAGATATAAAATATCCTAATTATTTACCTAATAGCTACTAAGTAGACTTGTGATTTTAGGGCAATTGCCTACTCTGTTAAGTATTATTTAAAACTTTAAACTATAATACGTTTCTATGACTGTACAAGTAAGCAAAATATCCAAATGTGCTTATTAGTATAAAATGTTAACTTTTGTTTATTAAAATTAAGTAAAATTGTATCTGTCTACTGTTCTAGTTAAATGTTTAATTTATTAATTTACAAGCCTAAACATAATTTTTAGTGCCCTAAAATCAAGGTTTTCTAATAAAACATGAATACTAGAGAATACTGTAGGATAAAGTTTCCTCTGACACTGGGACTTGAACCCAGGACCTTTTAATACTAGGCCTAGAGATGTAACAACTACGGGGACATGTTCTCACTCTCTTGTCTCTTTCCTTTCTCCCAAAGTAGTTTTTCTTTCTTTAAATTCAATACTTTTATACATAATATACTGAACTTTAAATTTTAAATCGGTGCACAGACAGTCAAGTGGCATGTTTGTTTACTCAGCTGCCATGTGCCGGGCGGTATGGGATGCAGGTGTCCAAGCACTTGCTGCCAGTTGCCTGAACAGCGGCTTGGCAGGGAGGGGAAGTTTTTATTTATACGAAACAGACAGCGGGTGCTTGATTCTCAACCTTCTCATGAGCAACGGCTTGGTAGCAGTGGCTTCTTTTTATTTATACAACCCATTGTCACCAGTACATCTCGCGCTTGTGCATTCAAGTAAAAAAATCTGATGTGAAAGTCACATAACTTCCTCTGCCCAAATAAAAGTTTGCATCATTTACGCTAATTATGCTATAAATATCTTATAGCCCCTTCTTTGAATGTTGCGACTAAAAACGCAGGCTATGGGGGAAAAAAAACAAGTGACTGCAAACGTTTATTGAACTTTCCGCTGTTAAGAATAATTTCCGAAATTTATCAAATATTCCCCTCAGATATTTCTTTACTGTAAGCAGGGCCAACAGTACATTTTTCTCACTTCACGTGCTTACATAGAATAAAATGCCTTAAATGTCCGCGTATTGAGTTGTTCACCAGGCAAGTTGGTAGGTTACAACCAAGGCTAGTATATGAAAGGTTGCCTCGTTCCCGTAAGAGCTGTGGGGAGAGTCCTACACTGCTGTGTGACGTCAGCCATAGCCCGCGTGAGGGTTAAGCAGCAACATACATGGCAATGATAGGAAGAAATAACACGAAAACACCTTTATTTTAACACCAATAATACATATTTCCGAGGTGAAGATAGAATGTGTACTATCCTACATATAAAGAAGATTTAACACAAAATAAAATAAATATTTAATACAGGTACAAATAAGAATAGTGCAGCTTTACGAAGTTAGGAAAAAGTTTGTCTGACTGAGAAAAAAGTAGTCTAGCAGATATAGCTAAGATTATGAGATAGGTTTTTAATTTTACATTTCTAGGTATGATTACTTATTCCAGGTAGATTAGTCTAATTTATGGAAGGAGACTTGAAAAGAATAGACTTTTGCATATTTTGCTATATTCGTCTTGACTTAGAAAAATAAATTTCTCAAGTAGATTGTGTATTTTCTATATTTATTTATTTTACATGAAATTAAGTTAAACATCTATAAGATGAACCAAGACACTTCTGATTGCAATGTATTTGACACAATTTAATTACAGAGCGTGTAATCATAGATACTAAACAATTATTAAAACCAAAGAAGAATAGAAGTTTTAAAAGTTAACAGCTAGGAATAATGCTTTCCAGAGGCAAAAAACAGGAAGATGTAGCCAAATAAAATGTGCGCACGGAATGACTATTATATTATAAACTGGAAGATGTATATTATTATATTATAAAACTGGAAGATGTAGCCAAATAAAATATGCGCACGGAATAACAATTAATATATTACAAACCAGTCTGTGTTCTGTTTGTAGAACATTTTAAATAAACATTTACAAATGATTCAAAGTTATCACGTCATAAATGTTAACAGGTATATCTTTAAATGTATACCGACCGACAGCATTTAAATGGTCGAACAATCCAAGACTCAATACTGAGTAACTTAGTAATATTTTTCAAGTAAAAATGGATTTTAAGACGCGCTTATAATAAAATAATAATAAAAACGTCATAAACTCACCTTCAGTAGGAAATTGGCTTCTAGGTTTCCATTCTTTTGCTGTTAACAACAGATCCATTGTTGAATATTCTCCTCCTCCCTCCTCCCCCCCCCCCCCCAGTGGGCGAAGCCCAGCTGGTTTATGGGTATATACTTGTAGTTATTCGGTTTCTGAAAGATGTTTTATTAGGGGAATAGAACATTTTTTGTCAAATATAGTGTAGGTGGTCAGCTCAACAAGGAAGATTTTCTGCCTGTCTGCTGGTGTCTATAAATAAAATGGACAGGCCCTTTAAGTTTCTATTGGAAATGTGTATGAATATAGATTTTTTTCAGAAGGGTGAACTTGCCTCTGCGATACCAAAAAAATCGTAGTATACTTCCCATTTTCTTAGTCGTTAACCAAACAGAGTTGTAAAAGTACCCCAATAAATTTAAAGAGAGATCCCTTGCCAGAGAAATGTAGGGTGTCTGTGTGTTTTCTTTATTTTGTGATCCACAGTATGTTTTACAGAAACCAGCCGCTTAAATATTTTAATTTGTTTCAAACGTCTCATTATATTTTGTTACAGCTTGTTATTATATTTTATTCATTTGAGGCCTGAGCACTCAGAAGTGGTCTCTCTATTAAGATCATATGTAGTATATCTTTACAGATACATGCATTATTGTAGTTAAAAATAAGTTATATTCCCATCATTTCCATTGTATGTAGCTGTTTAAATCCTGTGCAGGGCTAGGGGCCACGTCACATCCCTCGTGCTCAATACGCATGCGCGTCGAACGAGACAACCTTCCATATACTAGCCTTGGGTTACAACCACCCTTCAGAGAATGGTTTTGAAATGGTATAAGCAATCCATGTACAAAATTTAAAGGAAATTGTTAGAGCCGTTTATGAGAAAATAGCAAAAAACAAAATATTCTTCATGTACAAGTCCCCTTAAATATAAGAGAAGGTTGTCGCCAATCCTCACTGCCTCAGAAGGTACCTAACCCAAATACAAAATTTTGTTTTCGTACGATTTACAAGAAGCCTTATTGCAAAAAGCACGTATTCACAGTGGGTTGCTTATAACTACCCTTCAGAGAATTTGTTCAAAAAAATGTTCCAAATAAAAGTTTTAGCTCTTGGTACAAGCAATCCATGCGCAAAATTTAAAGAAAATCGTTAGAGCCGTTTTCGAGAAATCGCGAAAAACGAAAATTTCTTCATGTAAAGTCCCCTTAAAAATAAGGGAAATTTGTCGCCAATCTTCGAATCACATCTTCAGAAGGTACCTGACCCAAATACGAAATTTTGTTTTCATACGATTCTCCGTTTCGGAGCTAGCCTGTTCACAAACTTCCACACACACAGACACACAGACATGTTTCCAAAAATAGTATTTTTGGATTCAGGGGGCCTTGAAACGTGTATATATGCTAAAAACTCAACTTCGAATTTTGGGGTCGAAAACAATACTTCCTCTACCTATAGTACCTATGGTACGGGCAGAGGAAGTAAAAAGTTGCGAAACTTAGTTACGAAACCTAATTTTGTTGTGTAAGCTAGCCTTAAAGGTGATGGTGCATCTCCTTGCTTCAAACCGCTTTTAATTGCAAACCTGTCTGATATAAGCTTCCCTACCTTGTCTCTGCTTTAGATTTCATTTAGACACATTTTGATCATCCTAACTAACTTCTTTGTATCCCAAACTAAATGAGGATATTATACAATTTGTCATGCCTAACTTTTATTAATTTTTTTAAATCTATGCATAGCTGGTGAACAGACTTAATATTCCCCTTTTTTCTCTCCAAGATTTGGCGAGTACAAAATATTTGATCAGTGGTTGATCTATTTGATCGCCTAAATCTGCTGGAATTTGGTCAACACTTGGAGATTTTTTATTTATTTATTTGTTATCTTTTTTTATTTTTTTTAAAGCTGTTTCTGCTTTCATTAGAGTTGATTCATCAACCTTCGGCTCTGCTGTGAATATTTCACTTTCTATACTATGTACATTTAATAATTGGTTAAATTTCCCACCTATTCAAAATATTATTTGGAGACGCGAGTATAGTGCTATCATTGTCCTTAGTTATGTTTGTTCTGAGTTGAAAACCTTTCTTGAACTTATTTATCTAGCCCAGTCAAATGTTACATCGGAACTTACATTAAATGGAGTATTAATGATTTTTGGAGGGAACTTCAGGACCATTACTGGGATCACAAATCCAGATTTGCAACCCTCAGAAACCTGTGCTCGCTGAATGGCGGTCGAAATAAACCGGTTTTTTCGGACCCTTTTCGGTTTTTCGACAATATCTCCTAAACTATGCGTTTTTTGGAAAGAATATTTCTTAGCTTTTTTAAAGTAAATTAAATTGTCTAAAATATGAGAACAAAATCGTTTTTGTAAGTTATATAGTTACCGAGATTCGGCTTTCAAAAATTGGCCTTTTTTTTCAAAAAAGTTAAAATTTTAAGTTTTTTTCGTGTTTCGAACTAAATACCGGCAAAATGACACGTCCTAAAGAAATGTCAAGAGAACATAAGCTGTAGGAAATTTAATAAGCTTTAATTTGAGCTATAGCCGGTTCTTGTAGCTCAGATAGTTTAGTCATGAATGACAAAAACCGAAAATATGAAAAAATGCTTTTTTGGGTGAAAGTTGAATAACATCGTTTCCTCCACCAACACCTTAACTTTTTTGGTAACATGTTGGCGGATAATGTCTTATAACTGTATATAGAAACTATTTGTGTGTATATGTGTCTATGGGAGATGGATTTTGCCATAAAAAAATATTTAAGCAGCATATTTCATTAAAATGTATTTACTTTTAAACCAACAGGCATATTTAATCCATGTGTGATGAGGTTCCTGGTATGGGATGGTATGGGACCTGGCAAGTTGAGGGTGGGGTGATGTCTTCATCCTTACTTGAAGAACTGTCATTCTGGGGTGTGGGCACATTACATTTCAGCTCAGTTTTGCGGCAGCTGAAGCCCCCAGCACAGCCCATCTTGCACTTGCACGAGATCAGTTGCAGAGGGGTTTGAGGGGCTGGTTCAACTTCCATTGCAATTGGAGTAAGCCCTACTCGTCCAACTTCCACCCCAATCCGTGAGTTTTTTCCACCCCAACCACTTTTGTACCTGCAAAAAAGTAGAATGAAAGTTAGTTATTCTATAATATTTCAAAGCATACACATGGTGTACAATGAGAGTATATAAGTGAACAACGAAATTTAAAGAACATAATGATAGGAACTGTACATATACATACCTGGTAATACATACAATATGCATGATATTTTGCAGCATCTGTGGTTGGTGACAAACGGGCGAGGTTGACTTTGGCTGTCAGGTCGTTGAGGGTGGTGTCAGTCACTCCTTCATAAACTGCGACGAGATTCTTCTCCCCAGCTGCAGCTATTTCATCGTGACTCCCATCTGGGTGGAGGAAGACTTCTGCTTGCCTGAATAGTGCTGGGTTCTTGAGGAAGGTTTGACAAATTTGGTTTTCCCCTGCCTGAAAGGGTCCCGGGACAGTAATAAGAATTTCCGTTGGTGAACGATGTAGATGAATATTGGACGTCTGGCTCCCCTCTTCTGGAAGTAGATGTATTTTTTCGAATTCAAACCAACTAATAACACAAGCAGGTCTACATCTTCCACAATGATTACAACCTTCTCAGAAGTATCAGCTTTGATGAGGCAGCTCTAACAATGTCAGCGTCAGCGTTCTCTTCTGTCACTACAACACCGTGCTGCTCAAATCCAGTTTTCAGTAGCTCTATCAGCCTATGGTTATTAGTGTCGTTCGATAAGAACTTCTCTTGCGTGATGTTGATGGTAGTTGAAGCTGATTGGACAATGTCACTGCAGTTGAGGGCGGAGTATCATCTAAGACGTTCGGCGCTTTTGGTACTTTTTTGAGAGATGTCCTCCGGGTATCTATCGAAGACAATGGGTTACATCTGTCCCAAAATGGTTTTTCACAAAATGAATGTAGCCGTCAATGATGGTCTTCACTGATGCGTTTTGATGCCACACGTATTTTTGGAGCTGCCTTAGTTCCCTTCCTCACTCCAGCATCGTTGAAAAGAGGCATTGCGTAAGGGGGCAATTCATACTTGCAGTGGGCTTTCAACTCTGCGTTGGATTTTTATGGTAATGCTAACTCGCTGAAATATTGCGAGAGGGTCAACTTCAATCTTCTTACTAGTGACTTGTATGGAATTATTGACGCTTGCCAAGGTAACAACTTGCAACGAAGGTAACAATTTTGTTTTTACGTTTGAATCCAACTTTCCCAAATGTCTGGTTTTCTATGTTAACCACGCCTTCTGTTCCCAGTTCCTTCGCAATTTAACAATTGACTTCATAGCCTCCAACAATCCCACAGCTAATAGAAACTATTTTGTCAGTAACGGTGAACTGATCTCGTGCAAGTGCAAGATGGGCTGCGCTGGGAGCTGCAGCTGCCGCAAAACTGGGCTGAATGCTCAGCTTTGTGCGCTTTCTACAGGGGAAAAATTGTGCCGCAATGTGCCCACACCCCAGAATGACAGTTCTTCAAGTGAGGATGAAGACATCACCCCACCCTCGACTTCCCAGGTCCCATACCATCCCATACCAGGAACCTCACACATGGTTTAAATATGCCTGTTGGTTTAAAAGTAAATTCCTTTTTTTTTCCTGCAAAATCATCTCCCATAGACACATATACACACAAATAGTTTCTATATACAGTTATAAGACATTATCCGCCAACATGTTACCAAAAAAGTTAAGGTGTTGGTGGAGGAAACTATGTTATTCAACTTTCACCCAAAAAAGCATTTTTTCATATTTTCGGTTTTTGTCATTTATGACGAGACTATCTAAGCCACAAGAACGAGTTATAGCTCATATTAAAGCTTATTAAATTGCCTACAACTTTTGTTCTCTTGACTTTTCTGTAGGACGTGTCATTTTTTCGGTATTCAGTTCAAAACACGAAGAAAACTTAAAATTTTAATTTTTTGGAAAAAAAGGCTAATCTTTGAAAAGACGCATCTCGGTAACTATATAACTTACAAAAACGATTTTGTTCTCATATTTTAGACAATTTAATTTACTTTAAAAAAGCTAAGAAATATTCTTTCCAAAAAACGCATAGTTTAGGAGATATTGTCGAAAAACCGAAAAAAGTCCGAAAAAACCGGTTTATTTCGACCGCCATTCAGCGAGCACAGGTTTCTGAGGGTTGCAAATCTGGATTTGTGATCCCAGTAATGGTCCTAAAGTCCCCTCCAAAAATCATTAATACTCCATTTAATGTAAGTTCACGCGTTTTTTTTGTAACATTTGACTGGGCTAATCCCCTTGTAGGGATCCCTAACATTTTTGTCTTTACTATTTACCTTTACTATATCTTGACTATTTACCTGTAATAAGACGAATGGAGATCATCCAAGTGTCTGGGCATTAGATAGTACTATTTACCTGTAATTCATTTACTTTGTGCTTGAGATAGTTTCTTTTCTTTGTTCTAATGGTTCTAGAGGTTTCTGTTTAGCCTTGTTGAGATTTCCGATGGTAGTTTCATTCGGATTTTGCAACCATTGTAATTTTGCCTGCTCTCTTGCATTTACCAATTTCATGCACTATCATTGAACACTTTTTATTTGGTTTCAGTTCAACCGGACCTAATTTTTCTTTTGCAGATTCTTGAATATTGGCTTTAATGCTTTCCCAGGTTTAATCGACATTCATATCATCCCTAACTTCTTGTTCTGTAGTGTTTTCTATTTGAAATCTGAACTTTGTAAGCGTTCATAATTTGGTCATATTTGGTCAACAGTTTTAATTGACATATCTGTTATTAAAACATGAAGTTTAATAACATTAACTTTTTCCACTCTTTGCATCTTCAGTGTTCAGGGAAGTTTGACTAGGTTTCACTAATGCTCTTATACTTTTTGATTCCAGAACACAAAGCCATCTATTGCATATTTTCAAAACTAAACTGGTGTGTGTTAACTCTCCCAGTTTTATTACCTAATTGTACTGTTAACATTTTCACTCCCAACCGCCTCATGGCTTACTAGCTGGCTCAGCCCAGCCATTTTTATAAAGTTAGCGAAGTTTCACATCATTATAGTTATATTTAATTTCCTCCGTAGCTATTAAAAATACAGTAGGATTATGAATTTTTTACATACCTTCAGGAAGGAACACAAGGACAGAAGAAAGGTGATTGCAGATCAGTGATGTAAGATTTACGTCTTCTTTTACAAATTCAGCATGAACATTTTCATTTTCACTATCTGATGGAATCAATACATTTCTCGAATCTTTGTCGAATAGGCCTAATATATGAAACACCTCAAACAAAGCTTCTTTCTATCTGGGAAGATTGGGATGTATGCACGCAAGCACAGTCTATTGTCTGAGGAAAGAATAATATTCCTGTTCAGTTCCAGTCACACACAGCATAATGTTAATGCTATCCTTAAGCGATTTACATTGCTCTTGGTACGTTGCACCTGAGAATTCTTGGGCTAGATATGTCGCCCATGGGAGTGAAGGTGTTAAGCGCTTGAAAGCGACTTCCATAGATTTTAAGTAATATGCCTTCCTGTACACCAACAATCAATGTTGATAGCAGGATAATAATAACTAATAAGTACCATATTTCCTCGTGGATTAGTCCCACCCTAATTTTAAGCCCTCCCCTCCCCCCCCCCCCCCAAGAAAGAAAAATTGTTCATGTCTGGAGGAAGAGCCAATGTTGTGATGCACTCCACTCACCAATAGTAGAATTCAACCATCCAACCTAAAACTGCTAAAAAAATTTATTCAAAATAATTTTTTGTAAAAGTTTGTGGGTATTTGTAGCTGAGGATGACCACATTGGTGGTTGAAACTACATTTTAGGTATTTATACCAAAATGAAGCTTTGTGTGAGCATTTAACTTATAATATTCGTTTACTTAGTGTGTTATTCCCAATCTTAATTATTTATCACCTATCCATCTCTTACACAGACTTGTCTTGTGAACAATACACCTGCTTATGGGTACTTAAGCTTAAAACAAAAATCTTGCACCGGCTTAATGTCTGTAGAACTGTGACAAAATTCATAGTTTGACTTGCCTGTTGGCCTCTGGTGTTTAATAATGTTACAGTCTAGTAGTTAATGTCTTATTATTACAGGGCAACATGGAATCAAATGAGAATGATTGCAACGACGAGAAATGTGGCCTGGAAGAATCTAGGAAAGAGTATAACATTGGCATCCTGAAACAAGTTCAAGCCATTTTTGGTCATTTAGCTTACAGTAAACTGCAGTATTATGTTCCAAGAGGCCTTTGGAAACATTTCAAGTGAGTTATTTTGAATAACCTTTATTGAGAGTTCTTCCAAATAGAATTTTCATTTGAATAATAATAAAATAAATGTTTGTTGTTTCAGACTGCAAGGGGAGCCTGTTAATCTGCGAGAACAACAAGATGCTGTAGAGTTTTTCATGAGCCTTGTTGAGAGCATAGATGAAGCTCTGAAAGCTTTAAATCAAGAACAAATTATGGGCAAAATTCTAGGAGGCTCTTATTCTGACCAAAAAATTTGTAAAGGTTGTCCACATAGGTAAGATTTTCTACTTATTGTATTAGTTTTAATAATGGGTATAGCGTATAGTACCTCGAGTAGAAGGGTTTTGCCTGAGTGCTTATTTACTAAGTTCATTGAGGATATTACTATTGTTTAAATTCGAAAGTTTTCTACTACATTGATTCCATTGTCTTTTCGTGTAGTGTAAAGAATTTCCAGGGCCTATTCTATCAATTTTAGGTCTACCATAGAGGTATTTTGCGTATTCTGTTATACTTCAGATTGTTAGTTTGTTCATTTTGAACTTCCTATTAGTCTGACCAATATGCAAGGTTCATTCAGGTAGTAAGTTCCGATCGCATCCGGAGTTGGCATGACCAGTCGGACACACATCTGCATGTATAGCAGTAGAAAGGGGTATGTGGGAATGCTACAGTGCAATTTGTCTTGTAATGCCAGTAGTTGTTGAACAGCGCTAGGAGTAAATGGCTGCACTGATGTTGTCTCCCGCCATCTGCATTACATTTTTGCAAGACAGCCCACACCACACGGAATCAGTTCCTTCAGTTTGGATGGGAGATCTTCAACCAAACACTATAGCCCCGACCTCGCACCAAATGATTTCCATCACTTCCATCTCTTCCATCTCATAAAGCACTTCCTGGTGGGAAAACAGTTCCATAACAATGCTGGGATACAGAAGGAAATGATTTCATGGCTCCAGACACAGGCATAAATTGTTGGTTTACTGCTATGATAAATGTCTCAGTAACGGTGACAACTATGTAGAGACATAGCCAGTGAATCTCTGTAACAATTGCAGTAAATATTTCTTACTTATTGATGCTGTTGTTTTCTTTATCGGTGATTAGAACTTACTTTTTGCATGTACCTCATACATTTTTTCAGTAATTATATGTCATTCACTGCCTTCCATTTTGACAACATGTTAATATTATTATTGTATTCTTTAGTTTATTCTTTAACCTGTTATTGATTCCATAGCCATAGGCAATGTTTAAACACCTCCCAGTCAAACTTCTGCAGGAGACTTGCTGGGAGGTTTAACACCTACATCCCAGATCTCGCTCCCGTTGTTTTCCATCTTTCCCTACACCTCAAGAAATGACAGAGAATGACAAAGAGATGGACTTGGTTGCCACACAGTGGTTCAAATCCCAGGTGGCAGACTTCTCTGACACAGGTATTCAAACGTTTGTCCCACGGTATGAAAGTGTGTCAGTTCCAGTGGCGAATATGTTGAAAAGTAGCTGAACACTTGCTGTATCTGTTGCAATCAACATTTTCCTCAAATTGTGTTCTGTTTCTGTAACGGCCCCAGGGAAACTTACTTTATGGATGGCCCTCGTAGTTTGTTTTATTCATAGGTATAATAACCATTGTAACAGACCACATTGTTTTTGGCAGCCGTTTTGTTGCTATTAGGGTGATTCTACCTAGTTTAGCATCTTTTTCTCTTCTTCCTCCGGCTTGAATTTTAAGTGTTTGTTCATGTTGTTGAAATCTTGGAAAATATCTTGATGCCTCTGCATTTGCATTTACTGATGATCTTTCACTTACAACAAAAAAGATCATGCCTCTACAAAAGTACTGGTTGAAATGGGGCATCAACATTTATCAAAGATAGGACTGCAATTTATTGTCTTGCTTTGTTTCAGGTATTCAAAAGAAGAACCATTTAGTGTAATAAGTGTAGATATCAGAAACCATAGCACTCTTTTAGATTCATTAGAACAATATGTAAAAGGTGAGCTATTAGAAGGGGCGGATGCATATCACTGTGAAAAATGCAACAAAAAAGTAAGTATGATTGTATTTTTAATATTTCATCACCTAGAATAGCACACAGATGTTCACTGCATCTACAAACCTGCAAAAGTAGATAGGTTTTGTAATACCTACATGACATTTTAATAAACCTACTCTACTTAAAACTGCTGGCTACTGTATGTAGTTGGAAACTAATAAAACATCTTGAAATTCTATTCTTTTTCGTCTCTGTTAACAGTATTCCATTGGAATAAATTTTTTTCTTTCTTTAGGATAAAATTGTAAACAAAATCATTTATCTTTATTTCTAACCAAAATGCTCTCTAGAAATGCAATTTTCTTACAGTTAGAAACCACAATATAAATTCTTAATAAGAGGAATAGATCTTTAGACACAAAAATAATGACAAGGGAACCGTACAAGGTGTCATGTCAAAACCTATCCTCAAATTTTGAATATCGATAGGTCTTCATTACAGATAGATACATGCAAAAAATTAGCTGCTCATATGAACTGTAAGAGGGTGAAAACTTCAATATAAATATTAGATGGAAATTTACAGTGAAGTGTTCAAATCTGTAGCAAGATTGAGATCGGAAATATACACACAAACTTCACTAAAAAGGTATATTTACCCAGTATGATCATTTCAACGGGTCTTCCCGTCATCATCAGCTGATTCCGACTGGCCCTCTGGCGGCGAATGAATGAACTTGTCAATCAAGGTTCCATGTATGCCAACTGAAGTGTCAAAGTTTAAAAGATTTTCTCGGTTCTTTTTAATGAATATTTTTTCCCATACAATAAGATCTATTGGTTTTTCAACTTGTTTTAATAATTCAATTTCATTTTCAATTTCATGGCCTACTTCCCAAAAATGCATTGCCAAAGCGGATTTTTCAATTTGTTTATTCATAATGTTCCTAAAATGTTCTTTTCTCCTTGTGTCTAAATTCCTTTTTGTTTGGCCAACATAAAATTTTCCACAATCTTTGCAATTAATTTTGTAAATTCCAGCTTTTTTGTAATGAGGGACCTTATCTTTCTGGTTGGTTTTTATTAGATTTTTCAAACTGAATTTATTCTGTGGTGCCAATTTGATGTTTACATTGTTGAAAACCTTCTGAAATCTGTTGTTTGCCCATGGGTGATAGGTGAACCTTTTGTGATTTTTGTTTTCTTTTTGATTTATTAGTGTAGTTGTCTCTTTAACCTTCTTCTGTTTTTTGAATTTCCTTACTTTTTTGTCAATCAAATCTTTTTTGAAACCATTCTCTTCTGCAATTTTTACTATGTGATTGTACTCTAGTTTATATTCATTTTTGCCCATCTGTCAACTCAGTCATTAATAAAACAAAATTCATCCCCGATAAAGAGAAACAAAAATTAAAACCAAGCAACCCTACAACCCCCAAAATATACGGACTTCCAAAAATTCACAAACCTGGAAATAAAATGAGGCCTATAATAAGTTACATTGGAGCACCTACCTACAATTTAGCAAAATGGTTATTGAATAAATTTCAAGGCCTCCCAAAATTTGAGACTTTGAGTGTACAAAATTCTTTAGAACTTGTGGACAAAATCAAGAACTTACAATTGACGACAGAAGACAGATTAGTCTCATTCGATGTTTGTTCACTATTTCCAAGCATTCCAAAGGAAAAATTGATGGAAGTACTAAAAAGTTGGTTATTGACCACAAATTTGGAAAAAGAAGTCATTGATGAATATATTGAATTAACTAAATTATGTATTAGTCAAAATTTTTTCAGTTTCAGAGGACATTATTATGAACAAAAATCTGGTTTGGCAATGGGCAATCCTCTTTCCCCCTTTTTGGCCAATTTATTTATGAGTAATTTTGAGAAAAACATCAACAAAGCTTTTCCTTGGATGTTCAGAGTCTGGTTTAGATATGTAGATGACATATTTGCTGTTGTAAAGGAAAAACATTTAAATGATTCAGTAAAACTTCTCAACATTCAAGAAGAAAAAATTAACTTCACCATGGAAATTCAAACAGAAAATTACTTACCTTTCTTGGACCTGAAAATCTACAACAGAAACAACAAAATAGAATTTGGAATCTATAGAAAAGAAACCCACACAGACAACTACATTAAAGCTAACAGCTACAACCCCACTTCTCATAAGCAGGCAGTATTTAACAGTCTTGCACATAGATTGGTCAACATTCCCATGGGCAAAAATGAATATAAACTAGAGTACAATCACATAGTAAAAATTGCAGAAGAGAATGGTTTCAAAAAAGATTTGATTGACAAAAAAGTAAGGAAATTCAAAAAACAGAAGAAGGTTAAAGAGACAACTACACTAATAAATCAAAAAGAAAACAAAAATCACAAAAGGTTCACCTATCACCCATGGGCAAACAACAGATTTCAGAAGGTTTTCAACAATGTAAACATCAAATTGGCACCACAGAATAAATTCAGTTTGAAAAATCTAATAAAAACCAACCAGAAAGATAAGGTCCCTCATTACAAAAAAGCTGGAATTTACAAAATTAATTGCAAAGATTGTGGAAAATTTTATGTTGGCCAAACAAAAAGGAATTTAGACACAAGGAGAAAAGAACATTTTAGGAACATTATGAATAAACAAATTGAAAAATCCGCTTTGGCAATGCATTTTTGGGAAGTAGGCCATGAAATTGAAAATGAAATTGAATTATTAAAACAAGTTGAAAAACCAATAGATCTTATTGTATGGGAAAAAATATTCATTAAAAAGAACCGAGAAAATCTTTTAAACTTTGACACTTCAGTTGGCATACATGGAACCTTGATTGACAAGTTCATTCATTCGCCGCCAGAGGGCCAGTCGGAATCAGCTGATGATGACGGGAAGACCCGTTGAAATGATCATACTGGGTAAATATACCTTTTTAGTGAAGTTTGTGTGTATATTTCCGATCTCAATCTTGCTACAGGGTGAAAACTTGTTCGTATTGCCTCATGAGGAAAGAATGGCAGGCACTAGTACAGCTCGCTTGAGTAGCCCGCATGCTGGGAACATAAGTGCTAGTGGTTGATGGGGTGTAAGGTAGAGGAAGAAGCTATGTCATTACTCATTGAATGTGATAGTTCATGTGACTGTGTTGCCATTTCCACATTTTGAAACTATTTAATCTGTATAGACATTGAGGGGTATGATTGTTAGTGTGTGTATGGGTGTTATAGACCAGAAGTGTGACCACTCTTCATGGTTAAAACGACTTTTCGCCATGATGATGATGAGTGTTCTGCCCGAAGGCAGGTCTAGACCCGGGACGAAGCCATGGGGTGATGACCACGACTCGTCCGAGGACAACATTAATGCTTCAAACGTATTCTCAGTGTTGATATTTCTTGTCAGTCTTTAGGTATTAAAAACTTGGACTAACATACTACATATTGCACTCGTCATTATAGGCCAAAGTAAAATAATAATAATAATAATAATAATATTAATTAACCAATTTAAACACCACATGGGATTCATTTTACTATTCTAAAACACTTAACAAGTACTAATTACTTCACGAGACCTACTGGAATACAAAATTAATGTATGTATCAGAGGATGGTATTAATCATTATAATAATATTATTCGTCCCTTAGTGGTAAAGAAAGGGACAGATAAGACTAACAAAGGCCTAGCAGGAATCAACTCATGGTACATAGTGAACGCTCCATTATCCCTTCCGCCGACAGCTGTGAGAGGAGACTCAGTATTTCAAGTTTGCAAAATTTGCAATTAATTTTCACCCACATAAAGTTTAAAGTTTATATGAGCAGCTAATTTTTCGCATGTATCTATCTGCAATGAAGAGTACCGACATGCAAAATTTGAGGGTAGATATCGTCATGACAACCCATACAGTTCCTTTGTTAGTATAATAGTTACTGAAGAATATGAAGGGTACAGGGGAAGAAGGCGGAATGTCAGTAAATCAAAGTTTTGCAGGAAACGATTTTTAAAGTTTGAGTACTCTAAACGCAGATGTATGAAACCAATTATGAATACATTTTCATTCTACAGTAAGAATAATGTGTTTTGTACACGTGGTGTGAATATCAAGTTCTGAAATTAACTCAATCATGTAAAAAAATCGTAAAATGCGAAAAAATGTCCAGCGGTACAGGGGAAGAAGGCGGAATGTCAATAAATCGAAGCTTTGCAGGATACGATTTTTAAAGTTTGAGTACTCTGAACGCTGATGTATGAAATCAATTATGAATACATTTTAATTCTGTAGTAACAATAATGTGCTTTGTACACGTGGTGTGAATATCAAGTTCTGAAATTAACTCAAACGTGTAAAAAAATCGTTAAATGCAATGAAATTCACAAACATTTTGAGGTAGTAGGTGAAAAGGTATAGTTATGTTTTATGTGGTCATCGCCTACATTTTTACATAACTTTTAAGGTATTAAAAATTGCAATTAAACATTAATTACATTATGAGACATTAATTGCCGTACATTAATTATTCCTTATGAGGAATTGACTGATAGAACATCTGATCAGTGTGGAACAAAATTTCGTCAAATGGTTTACATCTTGCGTACTTCTCCTTTGAAAGTGGGATAAAATCTAAAACAAAATAAACGCAAAGCAGGTATTGATTAGGTTTAAAAAATTAAAGGAGTAGAAAAGATATTTCCTTAAAATTTTAGGAATTACTGATTTTTTGTGCAGTAAAAGGTAGAAAAAAATATGTTTACACGTAAACAAACATGGGTTGTGTCATTAGTAAAATAGAAACACTTAGGCGCATAAAATTGCAATGATTAATTTTTAATATCATTACTAGGGTCCGATTTTTAGATTTTATAAAAAGAAAAGTTATTCCTCAGGTTCGCGAGCGACCCCTGGTGATCCCGTAAGGGAATATTCACAGCGGATTTGTTACCGGGGTGCGCCAGTCCCCTACCTACTTAAACCTAAGGAGACACACACACACCCAGTCCTGAACCCGGGAAAGACATTTTTCTCTACCGAAAAATGCCCGACCCGGCCGGGAATCGAACCCAGGCCGCCCAAATGGCTGGCAGTCACGCTACCAACTCACCCACGGCGGCGGACAGATTTTATAAACCCTGTGTTAATTTTTTTAACATATTAAAATAGATTAATTCTAGTTTGTTTTACTATTGTCAGACAACACTCACTAATAATGGAATCTGGATAAACATAACATTACACCACCTAGAAATTAACGCGCCAAACTGTCACGTCATTTTCCTGTCGGCATTTTCATTTTCGGTCTGGTCGAATTATATTATTGTTTATTGCGGGTAAATAGTAGTTTGCACTTTTAAACCCAAGCAGATGGCAGACTCTGTTGCCAAATTAATCTAATAACAATAGTAATATAATACGAAATTTCAGCGTTTCTTTGCTCTCGTTTCCGACTGACATTTGGCAACGTTTTGTAAATATACTTCAGCACGCGACTATTGATGAGTATGTCCTTCTTGAATTAAAGAAACAACATTTCATATCCCGCACCGGTTCGTTAAGAGGACAGTGAATGTCATTGTCTCCTGACTCGCCACCTTATTTCGCCGTGACGCATGGACATTCCGCCTTCATCCCCTGTACGGTGAAATTTAAACTGCTATTTTCTCCTTATCGAACAATTTTTTCACCGGTTTCAAAAGCAACACTAAAAGAGTGCTCAGTCAGCTACCAGATGGGCTTGATAACTAAATTTCCGATTTTTCTTGACATTCCGCCTTCTTCCCCTGTACCCTTCATATGTAAAAAGGTTTGTTTTTTTTTTTGCATGGGGCATATTCAAATACCATTTATAAAATTTGATTTTGTATAGTTACAGTACAGGACAATAAAGTTACAATTACATTTATTTATTTAATTCTTCTTACCAGGCATTAAAATATAAAACAATTAGCAGAACATTGAAATAATACTTTAAGTCATAACAATGCTGTCTGTAAATGTGTAGTGTTCCTTGAAGCGCTAAAAGAACTATATTCTTCAGCTCCTGCAGGTCTAGTAGGAATTGTTTTCAGATGGTAACCACATGGCATGCAATCATGCCTCGAGCTCCTATTAACATGCCGTATATTTCTATTTCTTTCAGGTGATACTTTTCCAGGTAGTATGGAATTGTAGGTTCGTATATTAGTTGTTTCTCCTTACCGATCTCTTCTGGTTGACCACAGTGTTTTTCAAGTCTTGCAGTTGGGTCAAGAATGTATCCCTTTGATGAATCTTCAGTATATACAAGCATGTAAATTCGGCAATGGCTTCCGTTTGTGGCCACATCTTGGACCTCCTCATAGACTTTGAAACCTTTCTCATGTAGGAGGTCGGCAATTTCAGTTCGATGCCTGGCATTTCTCAGTAGCCCACCATACAGGCAGGATCCCAGGACATGTGCCAATGTTTCTGATTCTCTGCAGCATCGCCCACAGAGGTTATCGTCCAAAGTTCTGCCTGATACTGATCGTATTGCAGAGATGTTCCATGTCATTTTCAAAGCTTCTGTTAAAGTACCGATAATTTTTTATTAAATTTGCTGGAAGTTACTTGTAAATATGCCATAGGAGGATTGGTTTTTTTGGCATATGTTATAAATACTTTCACTCTCTTCTGGAATATATAATATTCTAATGTTTTTAATTAGTGTCGAATCTGTAGGAAGTTTGAGTACAGAAATATTCACTAGTAGAAATGGTAATTGGTTTAAGTTTGCATTATCTACTACGAAACCACTCATACTCATTGAACTAAACTATTAGGTATGTTTATCGTAGTACATATGTTTCGGACACTAGTATCAGAGTTTAAAAGTTTTTTCGCATCCAAGGGAGATTAGTCAACAACTGGTGCCAGATGGCCAGTCTGAATCAACTGAGGATGGAGGGGATATCCTCTGAAACATATGTTATTGTGAACGTCGCTTCTGTTACTGCAAACAATTGTACATAAAAATTAAGTTTCAGTTTAAAATTGCCAAAAGTCTTATATTCCTGCAATACTTTTATTTACGAATTTATTACTTTTAAAGTTATGTTGTACAATAGTTATACATGAACAGCAGAGAGAAAAAAATATTAATATTGCTTTATACTAATACAACATAATATGCTTTCAGTGAAGTGCACAATACTTACATATGACCTTTTGCACCAACAGTAGCAATATTTCCTTACTCAAATTTACTGTTTCGCTATTAATATTAATGTATTATGCTTATTCTTTAAAGACTTCCTTTCATATGTTGTAAATAGTTCTGAACTATTGTTAATCCAATGTGTTTGTTTTATTCAGGTGGTTACTGTAAAAAGACTCTGTGTAAAAAAACTGCCACCAATCTTGGCAATTCAATTAAAACGTTTCGAGTACGACTTTGAGAGGGTCTGTGCCATTAAATTCAATGATTACTTTGAATTTCCAAGGGATTTAGACATGGATCCTTACACAGGTAAAAAGAGCAAAACTTATTTTAGTTTTGTTTCACTGAGTAATTATCTGTATTTTTAAAAAGTATTTGTGAATAAGGTAAGTTTTCTGTCTAATTAATCTTGCATAATTTTTATTACAGTTTCTGGTTTGGCAAAACTTGAGGGAGAAATGATAGACTGTGATTATGATGAAATATCAAAAGATATTTGTACAAAGTATCAGCTAACTGGAATTGTTGTACATAGTGGACAGGCTAGCGGAGGACATTATTATTCATATATCTTACACAGGTAAAAAAATACCATGAGTAGTGATTATTTAACCCTACTACAGTAGTAGCTGTAGAGAAGTGCTAATGAAAATACCATAGAACCTTGGTAACACCAATTAATTGGATCAATGGGGAAGTTCAGATGTTCAGTTAAGATTATAAAACATGGAAGTACACATTCTATGTGAAAATCTTCTCGGGTTTGCAGCCAGGTGAGAAGTTTGTTGTGGTCCAACGTTTCCGAGGCTGACGCTGCCTCCATCCTCAGGGAATCTGAAGGCAGCGTAAGCCTCGGAAACGTTGGACCACAACAAACTTCTCACCTGGCTGCAAACCCGAGAAGATTTTCTACATAAGATTCGCCAGGAAAGCCTCAAATCTTACACATTCTACGTGAACTTGTTTTTATCGGAAGCTGAACAGATTATAGCCATTGGTAGCAAGATATTGAGCAGTATTGACTAAAAAAGCCATTTCAATAATTGTGTCTGTGCTTGCAGCACAAGATGGTTAAATGGAAAATCACTAATCTTTTTCTGCCCCATTGTTGTTGTTTTTCGCGGCTAGATCTCTCATTAAATATTTGGAGCAAGGATGGTGATAATCAGGTACACTTGTTACAAAAGGCAGAGAGACATTCAAATTAGCCCGTATATACCCGAATACTACCCGCCTCCAAATAATACCTGCACCCAAATTTTTCAAAATGAAGAAAAAAAAATTTATAGGCCTCTATATAAAGTTATTTTGCCAGGTTTATTTTTTTTTTTTTTATTTTTTTTTTTTTTAAAGGGTGGGCATTATTGCCCTATGCACCGCGACCATTACTGATCTATTGTGCGCCCCTAGCTTTAGTCCCTTAGAAGGCCAGACTCTTTGATAAAGAGTGCCAGCTTCTTGATTGAGACCTTAGACAGTTCATCCGCTGGCATGAACCAGTAGTTGAAATGCTTGGCCCTAATGGCCGCAAGTATTTCACAATCACACAGAAGATGAAGAGCAGATTCTTCATCTTTTCGACATCTCCTGCACATCGAGTCGTCTGCTATGCCAACCTTATGAAGGTGTCCCAGCAGCCGACAGTGTCCAGTCATAAATCCCACAACCCAGCTGAGTAGGAATCTATCCATCTTAAGCAGTTCTCTGGTCCTGCCTTTGATGACTTCTTTGATAGTCATCTTAGAGTGTCTGTGACCTGTCACAGCTACCCAATGTTTGTTGTGTTTCCTGTTAGCCCACTCCCGAACCGCTCCTCGGATAGAACCATAGGGCAGTCCCAGGCAGGGCTCAGGTCCCACAAAGGGCAGAGCTGCCCCCTTTTTGGCCAAATCGTCAGCCCTCTCATTGCCATGGAAACCCCTATGTCCTGGCACCCACATCAGTTTAACTGCATTGTGTTCAGCCAGTGTCATTAGGGACTCCCTGCACTCGAGGACTAGTTTAGACCTTATTTCCTTTGCCTCAAGAGCCTTTAAGGCTGCTTGGCTGTCAGAAAGTATAGTAATGTGTGTATGCATGTAGCCCTTGCTAATACTTTCCCATGCACTTGCCATGATGGCATAAACTTCTGCTTGAAACACAGTTGCATGCAAGCCAAGGCTGTATGAAAGCTCTTTACCACAACCATACAGTCCTGCCCCAGTGCCTTCTTTAGTTTTGGATCCATCAGTGTACCATGTAGGTCCACTATGAATCCTGGTTTCAATTCCTTTGTCCCATTCACTACGTTCTGGATATGCTATAGTGAATTTCCTTTCACTTGCTTTCTTAGGTATCAATTTGTCTGATCCCATAGTCATAAAATGGTCCAGACCTTTGTCCCCAGAGAATTGCATGTGACCGAAGCATTGTAGTTCCAACTTTTCAATGCCATTACACCGAAGTCTATAAAGACCCGCTCGCGCCTCCGCTTCTACCCAGATATGAAGAGGGGGCAGGTCCAATAGGACTTCCATGGCAGCTGTAGGAGTAGTCCTAAAAGCCCCTGTTATGCCAATGCAGGCCAGTCTCTGTAGCTTGCAGAGCTGATCCTTGCATGACTTCAGTTGAGTCCTAGGCCACCAAACAAAAGCAGCATAGGTAATAATGGGTCTGACCATTGTGATATAAATCCAGTATACCAGCTTAGGTCTTAGTCCCCACTTTTTGCCAAGCATTGTCCTGCATGTCCAAAAGGCCCTATAAGCCTTGTCGATACATGCGTCTGCTTGCCTTTTCCAGGTTAGTCCCTTGTCTAGAATAACTCCAAGGTATTTAACCTCATTGCAGAATTGCACTACCCGCCCCCCGAGTCTGGGTTCCCTTAAGTTCCCCAGATCCCGGCGTCTGGTAAATGGTACAATTTTCATTTTGCTTGGATTCACAGACAGTTCACATCTGTTGCACCAGCTTTCTACTTTTCCTAGTGCCACTTGTAGCACATCGGAAACCGTGCCGGGGAATTTCCCTTTGATTATAATTGCTATGTCATCAGCGTAGCCCACCGTGAAATAGCCACTACTATTGAGATCCCTAATCAGGCCATCCACAACAAGGTTCCACAACAGGGGCGATAAAACGCCTCCCTGAGGACATCCCCTTGATGTGAGGACATGAATGGTCTCTCCGCATATCGTCGATATATTGCTCCTGTCCTCCAGCATGCATTGTATCCACCGAAGAACAGTGCTTGGAATACCATGTTCCTTCGCTGAGTGGATGATGGCCTTGACAGAGGTTCTATCAAAAGCGCCCTCAATGTCCAGAAAAGCTCCTAGAGCAATCTCCTTATCATAAAGTGCCTTCTCCAGGTTGGTTACAACATAGTGAAGAGCAGTTTCAGTAGATCTGCCTGGTTGGTAAGCACATTGGTACTTGTGAAGAGGATAATCCCTCAGCACGCATTCCCTAATGTACCCATCGACAAGTTTCTCCATTGCCTTCAGCAGAAAAGATGATAGGCAAATTGGTCGGTAGGCCTTGGCGTCAAAGTAATTGGGACGCCCAGGCTTAGGTATATAGGCCACTCTTACCTGCTTCCAGGCCGTGGGTATGTGCCCAAAAGCTAGACTGGCTCTAAATATGTAGCATAGCAGGGATGCTATTGAGTCAATCCCTTGCTGTAGTAAAACGGGTATCAGTCCATCTGGCCCTGCTGATTTATAAGGTTCAAATGAGCTGATGGCACATTTGATTCCGGTTTGATTGAATATTGCCCGCGTCAGTTGCCAATCCTCCCTGTCTGTCTTGATATTTGACTCCAGGTTTGGTTGCCCCTGTCCGCAGTGCAGTTCCTCAATCTCTCGTGACCCTGGAAAATGAACCTCATACATTGCTCTTAGAGTTTCTTTTCCAGTCATTGTATACCTGCCATCAGCTAGTTTTATGGTACCTAGCTGATGCGTGTTACCTTTAGCTAGAGCCTTCACGAGTCTAGCACCACTGGAAACATGTTCAATGCTCCTGCAGTACTCCCTCCATGAAGTTCTCTTAGCCTTCCTTATTTGAAAATTGTATCGGGTAAGTTCGGTCTTATATCTATCCCAATCCCCCGTTACTTTAGCCAGGTTGAAGAGTCTCCTGCAGCTGTGTCTAAGTTCGCTAAGCTCCTTAGACCACCAAGGTACATTCCTTGATGTGGAAGCAACCTTAGCTTTGCAGTTTGTAGTGTAAGATAGGAGAATGGCCTGTTGCAGCTGGTCAACAGCCAGCTCCAAATCTACCACCGAACGAATGTTCTTTGATATGCCCTGTGTAAGTCCTAAAAGGTCTTTTTGGTATGAAGGCCAATTAGTGTCTTTAGGGTTTCTATATGTCACTGGTTCAAAGCCCTGCGACCCTATCTTAAACTTAATATATCTATGATCTGACACAGATATGTCAGATGATACATGCCAATTGTTTACCAACCTCCCAATGAGAGTGGTTCCAAGTGTAATGTCAATGACTTCCTTCCTGGTTGATATAACAAAGGTAGGTTCATTGCCTCTGTTCAGAATATCTAGGTTAGTACTTACCAGGTATTCTGAAAGTAGCTCTCCTCTTCTGTTGATGCCTGTGCTCCCCCAAATAGTGTGGTGTGCATTGGCATCACATCCGAGTATGAGCTCCTTTCCTGATGTCTTTGCATAGTGAATGAGGTCCTTCATGATGGCAGATAGCGGATCCTCTTCTTCATAGGGTTAGGTATGCAGAGGCCAACAAGAGTGGCCTGCTGTCTCCCTGTACCCTCATGGTCATTTCAATGGCCGTTACATCCCTGGAACAAAATCGTATAATAGGGATAGCCTTAACCCATTTTTTCATGTAGATGCAGGTTCTTGTATCCCCTGTACTACCTGAACTGAAGACTGTGCCACTGGCACAGTTAAGTCCTCTTATCTGACTCTTGTAAACCCAAGGTTCCTGAATTAGAGCTATATCAATATTTTCTACTGCTAGTTTCCTGCATAAGGCAGCAGATGCAGCCTTGCTGTGGTGTAGATTTATCTGTATTAGTGACAGTTCCTCCATAGCAAAAAGAAATACAGAAAGGGAAAGAGAATGATTTCTTACCTTACTTGGAACCAGCTCCCTGAGTCTCCATGGCCTCCGGTGCGGTCCCCGTGGCCTCGGCTCCCTCAGTTGCCTTGTCCCCCTTGTCGCCTTCTGCTCCTTTGCTCTTATTTGGATCAGCCAGGATCTTAAAAAGACCCCAGTCTAGTCCCGTATATGCCCCCATGTTGGCATCCTTGATGGCTTTAGCTGAATCCTGGTCCACAAGTAGTATAAGCCTCTGTCCCGTGGAGTCAGCCTGTCTGTTTAGCACCTTCCAGTGCTCTGTATTGAGGCCTTTGTTGAGAGCCTTCAACCGTCTCAGCAGCACATTCGCGTCCTCGGTCATGACATCCCGAGTCCTGAAGGCCACCTTGACAGGTCTGGGCAAGTCCCTGGCCTCAATAACCTTAAGTATCAGACCGTCCCCAAGATTCTTCTCATTGAGTGTGGTCCTTACCCAGTTGGCACTAAATTCATCATCACAGTAATATATCATAGCACCTTCCTGGAGAGTGAAAGTTCTGAGCCGCGGAGCTGGTGCGCCTTCAGCGATCCCGTCCACCGCCCTCAGAATCTCCCCCAAAATAAGTTTGACTTCCTCTTCCAAGAGTTTAGCCTCAGGGTACTTATCCTTAACGATTGCCATCTTATGTGATGTCAGTGCCTCCCTGTAAGTGACCCCAGGTTCCATTTGTTCCCTGGGTCTTTTCTGGTATGGCCTGACATCAGGTGGCGTATCATTCATCGGTCTGGTTCTTTTGACTGACCCAGACTTGTTTGGCGTGTAGTAGGTATGTCTTTCCTGACCCGGTTGTTTTGAACCCCCGGTGTTAGATTGAGCATCCTCCTGTAACCTTTTTAGTTTCCTTCTGGCTGCTCCTGATAGCTTCTTTTGCAGGTGCAACCGGTTGATTCCAGATGCCATCTGGCCTACGTCTCTATCATCAGATATGCTGGAGGTACCAGCTGCCTGAGGTTGAGTAGTTTGTCGCAGGTCTTTCTCCAAGTCCCTGTGATCTGACAGGTTCTTCCCAGAGTCCCTGTGTTCAGCAGATTTGTCGTCAGGTTTGCTGGAACTGCCAGCTCCCTGAGTTGGTATATTTTCGGACAGGTTCTGCTTAGAGTCCCTGCCCTCTTCTGTTTTATTATTATTTTTTAATTCATTTGGTTCCATATTAGTCCCACGAGTAATGGGGAATAGAAGTCAACACGTGCAGAGCCCCATACACGTGCAAGGTTACATACAACAGGGTGTCACCTGGTGCCCTGAGGGGATCGTTAGAGACACTGTCTTTCGCCCCAGTGCCACTCAGCTCTCGGCACGATGCCTTCCACCTTAGCTTAGGTGACCAGAGCCCATTTCGTTGTACCGGGTCTCCAACTGGGAGAATCCCGGCCAGGTCCCCTACCGGGTGTCCCTGTGTGGGATGGTTTTTCCGATGTTAAGCCGCTTCTTCGTCTGGTGTCTAACCTGTGGCCTCCCTGGCATGAGAGACTCTGCCGGTGGCAAGCACCTCCAGTACAGCCCACAGGATCGCTGACACACACAAGCCCCCCCACCTCTTCAAGGTGATGCGGCTTCTAGGGGGGGAGGTTTATTCTTGATTAAACAGTTATAATTAACTTGACATATCATAAAAGAATTAATTATGATAGGCTAAAATGTAATTTTCAAAATAACATGGTAACAGTCAGCTGGAAATCTCGCCATCTTATATGCACTGCATCTCTTTCAACAGCAACAACACTCTCCAGCTGATCGGCGGGAATCACACATCATGACATACGTCCGACTGGTCCGACTCAAGGTCAAAGTCATGTGGAAATTCACCAAACTTTTCCCGAATTAGTGCTTCTGCTTGTACTGTAATGTTACTTGCTTGGCGTCTCTACACGTAAACCTTTGTTTCACGCCCAGTCATGGCGGACCATGTGCATTAGAAAGCATCGTGCTATATTGAGCCGATATGGTACAAATTGTCGAAATTCAGATGAGAGGAGACCAGTAATCAAATAATACCCGCACCCCAGTTTTTCTCTTGCGATTTTTGGAAAAAAATATGCAGGTAGTATTCGAGTATATACAGTAATAAAATGCAGTAGAATCTTGATTTAACATTTTTCTGTGGATGTAGAATAGTTTTTAAACTCTGAACAGAGGTTTTGCTATTTTTATGATTCAGTAGTTTTCTGGGAGAATTAATTTTACTTACTGAACCCTGTTTATTTACAAACTGTAATTATAATCAGAACTGATCAGCATAAACTTACAGTATTTTAGCTTATAAATTTTTTCCACTTCATGCATAATACACATTTAACTTTCTCGCATATATGTAGTACATATTATATGTATCCATGTATGTATGTCATACATCTTTGGTCATCTGTAGCAAGTAAACAGTTTATTGTATATGTACTTTTTTTTATTATGGACACATAGTTTCACTGGACCTCGCCTAAAATTTGGTTTCTGACTGAATATTCATATGAGGTGGAACATTGAAGTAGATATTAACAAGTAGAAATAACAAATTTAATTACAATTTGAGAACATTATCACTGGCCAAGAAGAAAGAAAGAAAGAAAGGGAAAAGAAAACGTTTAAATGAGTCAAAATATTCATTGATGTCATAAAATAGAGATTATATAATAAATGTTTCACTGATTTCTTTGTTTCCTAAATTTTTAATTTGCTTTGGCAATGCATTGTATAATTGATTGACTCACTAAAGTTATTTTTGGTTCCCTATTGCAAGCACATTACAAAGATTTGTCTATAATGTCATGCTAAAAGAACTGTTTGCTGGTGAAAAGGAGGGAGTACAGTGTTATTACCATTATTCTGATACATAATTTTGTGAGAAAAATTTATAATTTTAAAGTTTTTAAACATTACACAGGGTTCTTATATTACAAGAAATAATGTTGAATCAAAAGTTAATAAATTACATGTGGTGATGTTTGAGGTTTTCAAAATTGGATTTAAAATGTGGGAGAGTATTAAATCGAGGTTCTGTTAAATTGTGGTTCTACTGTATAGCCTACTCTATTATTCTCTAGTTATCTAATCATATACATGATATCGAATAGGTAACACAAAGTAAATAATACAATTCAAGACAAAGAAGTAAATCAACACACAAGTATACGTAGACATATATAGTGGTACAATAACGTAAAAGGTACAGAACAGTATGCGACAGATTTGGATTCAAAAAATAATTTAAAATATTCATGTACATTGAATGGCAAATAGGTCAGTAGTTTTGATCTTACTGCTTTTTTGAAATTTCTGTTATTTAGCGCTTTAATGACTTGAGGAAGGTAATTATACATTATGGTGCCTCTATGTGATAAACTGTTAAGAGTTTTAGAAAGCATGTGGCAGTTTAAATGTATATTGTCTGATGTTCTTGTGTTGTGCTCATGTTTGTTTTGTTGTGTTTGTTTTGTTTTGAAAACATTTCTATTGCTATGAATGTAGCAAACTGTCTCTAAAATATAAATACAGGGTAGTGGTAAAATTTCAAGCTCTTTGAATATGGTTCTACTGTTTGTACTAATCGGTACTCATTTATTGATTTTGAGTATTCATTTTTGCAGTTTAAATATTTACTTGGATTTTGGTGCAGATCCCCAAGTAATAATTCCATATGCACTGATCCTTCCATCCTTACACTTGGCTCGTAATGTAAGATTGTTAAATTTCTTCACTGTTACAGAATTGATTTTTTTAATAATAATTTGTGGCTGTGAGATTCCACAAACCATAGCTTTTTTCTACCATCAAGTTCTTCATAAATTTTAACACTGAAATGTCTTGATGGGTAGTATTGTGCATGTGGCTTTAACATGTCAGACCTTAGTGTAGTTGAAAAATAAACACATTCTAGGTCTGCTGTCTAGGATAACTAATGTTCTGTTGTGCATTTTAGGCATAACGATGGTACCTCAAAATGGTACAAATTTGATGATGGAGAAGTTAGTGAATGTAAAATGGATGATGAAGAAGAAATGAAGACACAGTGTTTTGGTGGAGATTACATGGGAGAGGTTAGATAAATAACAAAGTTTTCTCTGCTTGTTTGTTTACTGGAACATGTTTTATATCGGATTTATTTATATTGACTCTTATGTGCAGGTATTTGACCACATGTTGAAAAGAATGAGCTATCGAAGACAAAAAAGATGGTGGAATGCATATATGCTCTTCTACACTCGCTTGGATGTTGAAGAAAATGCTCTAATGAAGAGTCTGAATGAATTATCCCTATGTACGTATCTAATGAGTACACAATGGCTTCATTACAATCAAAGTTACTTCTGTGCATGAGGTATAACTTGACCTGGGATTTTAAGGCAAATGCCTATTTTGTTCCTTATAAAATAACATGAAATTTTCTAAATATGTGGACGTTTCATGATAAATCACTTACATTTATAGAGTTTTATCGTGCCCTAAAATTCCTGGACCTTTAGAGCCTATTTTACTATTTTAGTGCCTAAAATGTCTATTTTGTACAATTAAAATAAAGTACAACTTCTGTAATTTTTACAATCTTATAATGGACATCCCTCAATGAAAAGTAGAACAGCAGAGGTGGGTTTTCACAGAAACTTAATTATTCCAAACAATTGTCGCTAAAGAAATGCTGACTGATGGGGGAGGGGGAGGATTAAGGAGGAAGGACTACTGTGTCAAGTCACCAGTGAAAGAATATCTGTTTAAGTGAATGTAGTTCATGATGCCTAATTTTGCAGTTAATTCTGATAAGAATAGGTATACCATGTTTCTTGCAGTAAAAAAAGACCATGTTACAGTTTAAGTGTATATTGTAATATTTTAAAGTCTATTTTCTATCTATTTACACATTTTTAAAGAAAATTTTAAGTGCCTATTTCCTCTTTTAAAAGCCTATTTATTTGTTTTAAAAGCCTATTTTAGGTGCCTAAAACTAATTTTTTTTAGAGCCTAAAATCCCAGGTCTAGTTATAACTGGTTGAAATAATGTTTTGTATTTGTAGCTTAAATAAGGTTTAAACAACAACTTGCAGCTTAGTACAAGCATTTGTCTTTTTACTACTCATCCATTCGCTTAGTACTAATCACTTTTACTGTATGGCAGGCTGAGAAACAAAATGAAAACTATTTGAATAACAAAGTAATTCCATGAACCTTGAATTACCGCTCACCTTTGCTATTATAAGTAAACAGTTTCACATGCTCAGTTAAAATAACTTATGAGTTTGCCTTCAGAGGAGTATATGTTTGTGTAGGGCATGACTACCCAGAAATAAGGTCAACCTTTGGCATCTCAAAATCTTTCAAGTTATTTCTGTTTTTCTGTATGAGATTCCAAAGGACAACAACCTGATCTCTAGGTTCATATGCCCTACAGCAGGGGAAGACAGAAGGTTGCTCTGTGACGTCACTGCTTTCTGCTCTGTGACGTCACTGCTTTCTGCTCTGACTGCTCGCGTTATACCTCTGCGAGGAGTATGTGAAATGGAGGTAACAGTGAACAGGGGGGAAGAAAGGGGCATTAGTATTGCGGGCAGCGGGAATTTAGGGGGTTAGAACTTACGTAATACGTGTTTCCGAGTTAATGAAACATCAATTGATTTTCTTGATAGTTTATCTGTTAATGACAGCACAGTAGTTTAACATATTATAAATAATTCTATTTTTCTATTCTGTGAGAACAATTGCCTTTCCACAAAATCTATGTTCTTTGACAAAAATAGACTATACTATCATTTGAATTAACATAATTCACTACAGTAAAAATAATAAAAAAATGAACTGAATTCATTACCACAAGCTCGTCTGCACCTTAGATTATACAAGATTACAGTAACAATTTTCTGACTTTCCTGTCTCTTTTTTCTTTAACAAGTTTATCAATGTTGGGACGTAATGTTTGAGCAATATTTAATCGAACACTACATTTAGGTTGTGATTTGACAATGTACTTCTTGATTTGAGCTTTGCACATTTCATTAGCGAAAAAAATTGTTCGGCTACATATGTCGATCCAAAATTACATAATATTCGTGCGGCAAGTATCGGGAATCTGGTTTCAGAGAAATTTCTGTAAATGTTACCCAAGGCCACTTTTCGTTCGTATTTGTCCTTTAACAGATTGTCGCATTGTAAGTTTAGCAGTTCCAACTGATACCGGCAAGGAACGTCTTTGACATTAACTAAATATGGGGTAGCAAAAAGTTTAAACATTGGAGAAAGGTTTTCCACATCCTGAAACCTCGATTCGAACTAAAGAAGGATGTTTTGCAGAACTAACACATGTTCTGCAGAGAGAACACTATCAGGATCGCGTACTTGCATTAACTTTGAAAAATGCTCCGTATTTCCAACCAGAAGTTGTTCTACCCACAGAGCTAAAGTGAATAGGTCCTCTAGTACCTAGCTCTAGCGCACTCTAAACACCCCTACTACCGTGCGCTCTTGCTGACGTCACACACAAGGGATCCGCATGCACTTGCTCCACAAACGTCATCACAAGACGTAGTTGACTTCCTCTGCCTTACAGAGACATTTGCTATCCTCGACAAACTCGTTGGTCGATTCCAGCTGTAGATGGAGAAAAGTCTGTAACACAACCTACAACTTGCAGCAGGTGCTACAAATGCACAATGAAGAGTCTACAATTTTAAAAGTAGAAAACTTGTAAATCATTTAACATTGAAAGCTCTAGTTTTCACCTTAATTATAATTTAGAAATTTTGAAGTACATCTGAAAATTTGGTTATTTTTTGAGCCTAAAATGAAATTATAAAAATAGGTTGTTAGTAGATCCCCATGAATTCTGTTGGCTGTTGAACAGATATTTCATAATTGTATTTTTATTCATGTCTTTATTTTACAGCGGATACAAAATTAGGAATTATGAAAATGCCACCAGCAATAGAACGTAGCGTAAGAAAGCAGAATATCAAATTTATGCACAACCGGAATCAGTTCTCAGCAGAGTATTTTCAATTCATTCGAAAGCTAGTATCCTGCAATAGCCCTCCTGTAAATCGCCAACATAGTAATGAGAAGCTGGTAAGTTTTATTCATAATTTGTCTATTAAACATTTGGATTGTTTTCTTTTATTTACATGAACAGAATTTTGTTATAATTTTACACATTTTCACAGACTCCTGAATTTGAAGAACTTGCCATGTTGAGTGTTCAGTTGGCATCTAGGTTTCTGTTTCATACTGGATTCCATACAAAGAAAACACTTCGGGGTACAGCTACAGAGTGGTATGATGTCCTGTGTCATCATTTGCGCAGTTCTCGTTCTGTTAGGGCATGGTTTGCACATAATGTGCTTTTCCAGCATCCACACAGGTTAGTGGATAATACTAGTTGTTAAAGTAGCATTCTGTTCAAATAGCCTTATGTTTGCTTCTCACTGAATATCTTTCCTCTACCTAATAAATTATTGTCAACTCTACATACAGTCTGACAATGTATTGGCATATTAGTAGGGTTACCGTATTTTTATTTTCTGATAGGGGACATCTTTTTGTACATTACATATAGGAAGAACAACATACTTCCTGATTAATTGGAATTGACCTGTTTTGAGGGTCCAGAAATTTGCTCCTTTTTTTTTTTTTGTGTGTGTGTGTGTGTATATAAAACTTGCCTTTTTTCCCCCAATTTTTCAATGGCAACATAAAATCCTCTCTGATTATACGAGGCGTGTTTTTTAAGTAAGTACCGTTTTGCGATTCCACCGCCGCAGCGCTACGGTCGGCGTTCCGCGCATGCGTGCTGGTTACCTACATCTCTTGTCTACGCACTGACGCCATTACAGTCTGATTCTTCATTGTATACGTTGTTTACTGAGTGTTTAAGATGCCTCCGACAATCGTGAGTCCCGCCGATTGTGAAGTACGGGCTGTTATACGATTTCTTAGTGCTAAAGGCGTAAAACCGATCGATATTCATCGTGAGATCTGTGAAGTTTACGGACAAAACATTATGAGTGATGGAATGGTAAGGAAATGGGTGAGAGCATTTAAAGATGGCCGCACAAATGTGCATGATGAAGAACGGAGTGGGCGTCCTTCGGTCTTTAATGAAGATTTGGTGCAGAAAGTGGAAGAAAAGGTGAGAGAAAACAGACGCTTTACAATTTCATCAATGTGCGACTGGTTTCCTCAATATTCTCGTAGTGTTTTGTATCGCATTGTGACCGAGAACTTGAATTACCGGAAATTTTGTTCACGTTGGGTTCCAAAAATGTTGACGGATTTGCACAAAACCCAACGTTGTGGCAGTGCATTGACTTTCCTTGAGCGGTACCACAATGAAGGTGAAGATTTTTTAGACCAAATTGTTACTGGTGACGAAACATGGGTGGCCTACGTCACACCAGAATCAAAACAACAATCCATGGAATGGCGACATTCATCATCACCCAAAAGAGTGAAGTTTAAGCAAACAATTTCTGCCCGGAAAATCATGTGCACAGTTTTTTGGGACAAAAAAGGAGTATTGCTAGTGGAATTTCTGCCTCTTAATGAGACAATCAATGCAGCGTCCTATTGTGAGACATTGAACAATCTGCGTCGTGCAATCCAGAACAAAAGACGTGGCAAGTTGAGTAAGGGTATAGTTTTGCTGCATGACAATGCCCGTCCACATGTGGCTAATCGGACCAAAGATCTCATCAAATGGGAAACTCTAGATCATCCTCCATACAGTCCTGATCTGGCGCCCAGCGACTACCATTTGTTCCTGCACTTGAAGAAACACCTGGGTGGTCAGCGTCTTCAAGACGATAACGAAGTCAAAACAGTTGTGATACAGTGGTTAACAAGTCAGGCGGCAGAATTTTATGAGGAGGGTATTCAAAAACTGGTGCCACGTTATGACAAGTGCCTCAATATTCACGGAAATTATGTAGAAAATTAGATTAAGGTACAGGCTTTCATGTAAAAATAAAATTATTGCGATATCTTTGCACGTCTTTTTTTAATTCCAAAACGGTACTTACTTAAAAAACACGCCTCATAGTAAAATTAGTAAACTATGTTGTTTTACATTGCTTGAAACATAAGATAGTATAGAAAGATTGTAGAAATTCCTTAAAAGCTTTTTCACAAAGCAATTAGATAGTATTAAAGTACCTTTGTAGTATTACTCAGTGAAAGAAAACTATTCTGTATGTACAAGGGTCGTCCAGAAAATAATGCACCACATTTTTTCCTTCAACAATTATTTATTGAACACATTGAAACTTACACACAAAGAAAGAATGATGTTTCTTCTGTACTCCCTATTTTTCTGTTCTATGGCCTTCCTCCAGAGAGACACAAGGGCAGTATGCCCTGTCAGTACAACTCCTTGTTCTGGTCACGAAGCCATTTCTGCACTGTGCGAATCATCACTTTGTCATCCTCAAAATGTCTTCTGCGAATGGCATCCTTTAATGGCCCAAACAAGTGGAAGTCTGCTAGTGGAGCTAGGTCAGGACTGTAGGGTGGATGGGGTAACACTGTCCAACCCTGTTTAGTGATGTGTTCCAAAGTCCTCAAACTTGTGTGAGGCCAAGCGTTATCATGTTGAATCAAACATTCACCTGGGTTGTTATAGCGCCGAAGTCACTGGAAGCACTTCCTGATTTTGGATAATGTCTTCACATAAGCTTTAGAATTAATGGTACTGCCTCTTAGCATCACTTCAATGAGTACACAGTCCCAAAACACAATGATCATGACCTTATTGGTGGAAGCAGTTGCTTTGAATTTTTTCTTCTGTGGAGATTGAGGATGACGCCATTCCATCGACTGTCGTTTTGTTTCAGGCTGAAAATGGTGAACCCAGGTTTCATCACCTGTCACAATCCTGGACAAGAACGCTTCCCCTTCAGCTTTAAAATGTTTCAGCAACTCAGGAGAAATGTTTTTTCTGAGAGATTTGTGATCCACCATAAGACAGTGCGGAACCCATTGTGCACACACTTTTGAGTAATCAAGAGCATGGATGATTTCATCCACACTTCCTTTGCTGATTGACAGCTTCAACGCCAACTGCTGAGTCATTATGCATCGGTCCTCACAAATGAGCACATTTTGTCAGATGTGACAGCCGTGGATGACCACCCTGAACATTGCAAATCTTGGAGCCTCTGGCTGCAGCTATGCTATTTGTCTGAAGGAACACAAAATTTGCGCGCACACTCCTGAAAATTCATATACTGTGTATCTAAAGTTTCGCATTCGTACCATTACTGTAGGCTAAGAAAATAAAAATGGAGCATTATTTTCTGGGCGACCCTCGTATGCACATAGAGGAAGTATATTGTGTAGGAGATGATTCAGTTCTGAATTGTAAACCATTTGTGAGATTTTATTATTTTTATGGTCTTGTAGAAGTGGAACATGGATCTTGTCAGCAATAAAAGCAGCTGCACTGTGCTACTTGTTCCTTGTGAATTGCCAAGTGATAGGTTCTATTATTGCTTTGTTATGTAGGTTAGCGATGCTGGAGAAGCCAGTACTTGTATATTGAGCTATTGCAACTTGTTCTATTTAAGACTAAATAGACGCATGATCTTGAAAATAACTTATTTTTGCATTTCCTTCATAAGTGGTAATATATAATTCTTTGAGTAAATTTTTTATAGAACAAAATATGTACTTTTATGTTATTCTCTGTTTGAACTATTGGAAAAAGCATTTGTTACGTCATTGGAAAATGAGGCTTGGAAAGTTATGTAATTGCCTGGACAATGTTCTTATTATCAGCATCACCCAGCTATCTAGGACATTGTTGTTTGTGAACAGTAATTGATGTTATTATCCAGTGTACTTGAACGATGACTAAGACCGGCCTTTGACAACATTTCCCCAATTTACTTCGTTGTCCGTAACAAATACTATTCAACTAGCATTTTACAATCCTTTGGTTGAAATAGGATGAGTACAAAAGTGTTTTTATTTATGTTTGGTATTCAACTAAATTTGAATGTTATTTTATTAGGTAATTATTTTTGAGGAATAATAAAGTTAAAGCAACATAAAAGGTTCCTTGGGGGGATCATAACCCCTATGATGAGTGAGTGGTGGGTGAGTCGGCAGCGCGCCTGCCTTCCACTCCGGCGGCCCGGGTTCGATTCCCGGCCGGGTCGGGGATTTTCAGTAGTGAAAAATCCCTTTCCCGGGTTCAGGACTGGGTAGGTTAAGTCTTAGGTTAAGATAATGCACATTGTGCGCGATTCCTTAATTATTTATAACCCCTATGGCCCTCTCCCTGGAATCCCCACTTCTCTCATAAGATTGCATTTTTTCCTACTTTAATCTGTAAAAAAAATCCATGTATTTTGTCAAGCAAGGAATCAGCGACTGATCAGAAACCGATGGATTTAAATTACAGCTGATTGTTGCAATTTGATGTCACCATTCAGAAAACATAACTGGTGTGCTCACTCCTTTATTTAACTAAGAAATTCATATGACAAATTGTTGCAGGTTCTGTGAGTATCTTTTGGGATGTCCGAGCACAGAGGTACGATCAGCATTTATGAAAATTTTAGTGTTCCTAGCACACTTCGCTCTGCAGGATGGTCCCTGCATTCCTCCTATGCTCGAGGCTTCTTGTAAGTATAATGTTAATTTTTCTGTATTACCATATGTTAATTTTTTTGTTATCGACATAAGTCATTGAAAAAATATGAGGGACGTCCACAAAATAAGTTTCTTTGAGTCTGTTTACAGAAATAAAACACAATTTCAAGAAAATAGTTATTGCAACAGACACAACCAGTGTTCAGCTATTTTTCAACATATTCACCACCAGAATTGAGACATTTGTCATACCGTGGGGCCAACTTTTGAACTGTGTCGCACAAACCTGCCGCCAGGGGTTTAAACCACTGACAAACATCTCCTCCTCTCTGTCGTTCCCTATCATTTCTTAAGATGTAGGAAAAGATGGAAATCACTGGGAGTGAAGTCAGGGCTGTGGGGTGGATGTTTAAACACCTCCTAGCAATTCTCCTGCAGAAGTTCAGCTGGGAGGTATTTAAACATACACCCTAAAGCCTAGACCTCGCTCCCAGTGATTTCCATCTTTTCCTACACCTCAAGAAATGACAGAGAGGTGAAGATGGTCAGTTCTCAGGCAGCAGACTTCAACGCAGGTATTCAAAAGTTGGTCCCACTGTGTTGAAAAATAGCTGAACACTGGCTGTGTCTGTTATAACTGTTTACTTGAAATTGTGTTTTGTTTCTGTAAACAGACCCAGGGAAACTTACTTTGTGGACATCCCTCATACTATGTGGTATTGGTAACCAATATAAAACAAAGAGTCTTTTCTGTATTCTTTTTCTTGGTCTTCAATTTCTACTTGGGAATTTTAGTTTTGTAGATAAGATTGTTAGCATATTTTAAAATACCAGTTAGTTCTTTTTAAATGGCAAGGAAAGGGATTCAGTAATTTGAAATAATAATTATGTACCCCCAAAAAAATGCATCATTCATTTCATTTCATTCACAGTGAGGTACTGGATCTTTTAGTGGTGAAAGTTTATTTCTGAGTTTAAATAGTGTTCTCCTGTATGGAATCAATTTTTACAGTTAAGTCTCCTTGATTAACCAAGTTAAAATGGTAGAGCATATAGCATTACACAGTTTATTTTTAGTGATCCGTAAATATCTAGTATTATTTAGGATAAGGATGATATATGATGGCCATTAATTTATTTGTCTTGTTGTTTTTATTATTATTATTATTATCATTATTATTATTATTATTATTATTATTATTATTATTACTATTGATTTGATTTGATCTGATCTGATCTAATCTACTACTACTTGTAAGATTTATTCAAAAGAGAGTGTACCTTAAGCATATAGTGAGATGAAGGGGTGGTTAGGTAACTTTCCTATAAGAATGACAGAAATGGAAGTGGGTATGATAATGGACTAGTAGTAAACTTACACAGGCTATATAGCTCATAAATCGGTGACCATCGAGCATAAGAATGTACGTGCAACTGTTTTTCACAAGGACTGAACACTGAAACATCTTCATACCTATACCTTTTTTGATCAAAAATAAAATCAGGTAAACTGATATAACAAAGTGCCATTATGTTTTTGTTGAATCAATTATAATTGCAATTATGATATGCAGAAAATAAGTTTTTCTAATCAGATTAAAATTGACCAGCGTCAGCAGAACTACAGATTTGTGATACCTTGACAATCACGCACTCACATAAAAATAGAAAATAAAATTTAAAAAATTCATGTCAAATCTGCCAGCTCAGGGATTTGATCCGGGGATCTCCAGAATACAAGTCCAAGACGTTACCATTTGGCCAACTCAGTCAGTTTGACGGTATTGTTTGATAAGCTTATGTGAAGGAATAGTGTTAACTGTCAAATTATACCGGTAGACAAAAATTAAAAAACATGTGACCTTTAATTAGTCGTTACTTTGGTACCAGTCAACCGATTAGGTCCAAAATTAATAGGGTTCTTCCCATGGACATTGTAAATGCGTATACTAAGTTTCATGAAAATCCGATAAAGTGTATTTGAGTTATGGCGCGTACAGACACACGGACAGACAGACATTTTTCCGTCCCTCACACACAATCTCATAAAGTACCATACTGGCACTTAACAATAATTAATCATCGACAACAGCGATTGCTTAGGCCTATATATAAGCTGTGTATGAGCAAAACGAGATATGAAAATAACATGTAAATATCTTTTTATGGGAGAACCAGGTTCAAATCCCGTAGCTGGCCAATTTGACATGGGTGTTTTCATGGTTTCTCCAGTCGTAAAGGCAAATGCCAAATTGGATATTTATACATCATGAATCATCCTATATCATAGCCATTTAAATTAATATCAGTTGAAATTTTTTCCATATAATACACCATTAATGTTTACCCACTTCCAGGTGAGCTAAGATTTGGTAGACTTAAATCTTATAACTTGTGACCAACGGCAAAATTTCAAAAAGTTCAAATTTTTATTTTTTTATCCCCAAAAAATTCTAGTCTTCCTGAACTGTTTTAGGTTTATTATGGCTAAATGGTAACAAGCTATGTAATTATAAAAATATAAAAATGTGTCAATAGCAATGTGCAAATAATAGTTGAAACAATATACACTTTTCAGCTGATTTCAGTTTTCATCTGTAGATTTTGTCTGATTTTTTTAAATACTGTAATTTGTTTAGTTTGAGTATTGTTATATTTTCAGTAATTTTCATCATCATTCTTGTTCATGGTACCAGAATGAGCACTTATAAAATCATATTAATTTAGTTTGATTTTGAGTTTATTTACAACTGTTACAAAATTACAGAAATGATAAACTATATCCTAGACAGAAAAATTGTACAAATATACATCATGATATATTGAAAACAAACAACTACATACAGTACTGGTGATATTTTTAACAAGTAAAAATGTAGATATAGGCCTACTTATAGTAGCGATAATCCATTTCACTGTTTCCTGTTATGAGAAAATTAAAATTAGCATATTTATTTTTGTGGTCTTATAGCCATCCTTCTAGATCCTCATGCAACTCTCAGTGATCATCTACTCCATGCAGTTCTGTTGCTTCTGGATAAGGAAGTTTCAGACCATGGTCGACATCTGCCTCACTATTTCTCACTTTTCCACATGTATGCCTCATTGGGAGTGCCTGAAAGGACTCAGCTGCTCAAGGTTAGACTTCTTAACTATTACCAGTGATTATATTGAAGTTGGTGTATATACATATATATATATATATATATATATATATACACATATCTGTAATTCTTACCATTGGCAGAGAAATGTGAATTTTGGAGGAGGTTGGCATGAGAAGAAGATTTTATACAAATAATGTAGAGGGAAAATTCAGTTATTTTGGATCACTGAAATTCTGTGAAATGTTCAGGATTAATTATAGGTTATGATGATGTTAAACTTCAATGACGCCTTTTATCTGAATCTTGACTCTTCATAGTAATTACTTCTTGACTGCAACCATCCAACCTTTGTAGCCAACTAGATTGTTCGGAGCAAGCATGGTTCTTTGTCAGAGTATACATGGTGTAATTGTTAAATAAAAGAGTTGATTTTGGAACAGGGATTTATTTGAATCATAAGTTTTAATCACTCATTTGGCACAGTGTATTAAGGGCCCGTATGACGATCTCCAGATATCGTATTTATCTACCAGATAGAGAACCTATCTGGAAGTTGGCCAAGAATTGCGTATTATGGTCTCCTGACAAAGTCCGTCTGGGAAGACAACTTCCAGATAAGCTAGCAGGAGGGTGGAGTGGCTGACAAAGTACTGACTGCTAGTTAGGGATCTTGGTTGAAACAAGATGGCAGGATGCGGAAGCTTCCTCGCCATTTGATTTTCAGAATTGATGCTGGAAGATTTAATTTACACAAAAATGTCATTTTAGGCTCACATATGAATGAAATAGAATTGCACAAATCGATTAATGCACTTAAAACGATGTGTTATTATGTAATTTAATTGTACAAATACAAATCCGAGCTGCCGCACCTAGCGGACGCCTACTGAACTACAACAAACACACCTCTTTGCTCAGTCAGCTAAGGACCATTTTACAAATTTTTACTGCGTTCTTGCCGGTAGCAGTTCAGCGGTGGTATTACGAGGCATCTTCCAGTTAAGCTATCTGGAAGTCACGTATCGGGAGGAATTGTCGGCAGATGGTAATACAAGCCCTAAGCATATCAAAATGGTTATTCTAAAATTTCACTGGAAATTAAGTCTTAAAATCACACTCTTTGTTTATTTACTACCAAATCCTGATTCAAGAGAGTTTCTATATTACTACCAAATGTTGATTCAAGAGAGTTTCTAAACTTGCGAGATAAATGTCCAACATTGTGAAGCAACTGGAGACTGGGTGCCACCAGGCTTCATGATGACTGTGTTTTAGCCATCTTATATCCCTACGTCAGATTTTGAGGTTAGAACTGCACAACTACAGTTAACATGTTAACTGGTCAAAGTTGGCTAAGCGACTAAGGTTATGTTTGGCAATGCATGGCACACGGCAACCATTACAAAGACAGATGGAGACGAAGACTGCACTTTACTGAGCAATCTAGACCAACAGACTGATCATGTGACTAATATCCCTAACGACTCACTACATATGTTGCAGTCTAACAAACCCAAATAGACTAAAGGGGTGATGCAGATTTAGTCCAGTCATTTGGTGCTCAAAAATGGGGTTACCTGGAAAGTTTTCCGGGAGTTTTGAAAATTGGTGATTTTATAGATTTCGACGTGCTCTTTTCGAATTTTCACTTTGCTACCTCGTATCTTTGCCGCTCGCGCCGCCATATTGGAAAAATGGCGCGCAAAAACAGTTTTTTCACAATATCTTCTTTACGGCTCATTTCACGATGAAAATAGTTATGTAATAAATTAAACTAGAGAAAATTTCCTATAATTTATGTCGTAACGAATGTTTTGTAAAATGGATAGTTTCAGCGTACGAGCGCCGCAAAGTCTACTCCGACACGCGTTTTGGCCAAAGCCACGGAAGATGCGGATACGCTAATAACAATCAATACGGCAATCAACACTTCATCTACTCGTACATTTGATTCCGTAATAGTTGTCGGCAAAGATGTAGATCTTTTATTCTTTTGACGGCTCTATCTACGCATTCAGAGACACACACACACACACATATATATATATATACTCAAACCAGGAAAAGGGAAAATTTCGCAACGAATATATTCAACAAAAAGTATCGTAGATAAAACATAATATTATTTCTGCACGCCTTCAATGGCTGTGATACAACATCAGCACTCTTTAAACAAAGAAAAATAAAATGTGCTAATGTATTAAAAAAAAAACAGAATTAAACGAGCTTGTCCAGGTATTCAAAAACCAAAATGTAGATCAAAGATCATTGCTGAAGCTTCCTCCTTGCATTGTATGGTTACAGTGCCGTGAAAAGTGTGTTGTTAAACAATTATAGATATACATGCTTCACAAAATCATCATATGAAAATAAATTTAATATTGCATCGCTGCCACCGACGGAAGCAGTAGCACGACATCATTCGTTCCAAACCCATCACCAGGTTCAGCAGTGGTATGGAGTTGAATATATTCGTTGCGAAATTTTTCCTATTCCTGGTTTGAGATTATATAGGCTATGTTTGAACGCGTAGATAGAGCCGTCAAAAGAATAAGAAGATCTACATCTTCGCCGACAACTATTACGGAATCAAATGTAGATGAAATGCTGATTGCCGTGTTGATTATATCAGCCTAGAAAAAAGACGAAAATGGTAAAAACGAAAATAGGTGTGTTTGATTAAATTCGCTGTGCTAAATTCGAAAATGTATTACGTTTTTCTCTATCACATCTGGTTAATTGACATTTGTGAAAAATATTATTTTGACATTTTGTATAGTAAAATAACTGTATGCAGCTTTGATGCTGGATTTTGAGACTTTTTCCTTTGCGGTAAGTGGTGTGATAGGTGATTTTAACCAATTTTGGGTCACTGAACATGAATCCGTTGACCGTTTCTACGCAACATGTCATGTTTTCTTGCAATAGGTACTTCACAACGAGAGATATAAGTTATTGCTTAGTCTAGCTTACAGGATAAAAAATACTTAAAAATTAGGATAATTTTGATAGGCCTAATAGTTTTCGGAGAAAAATCAAATAATATTTTCAAACAGTCCAAGACGTATGTATTCCAGTACTTTCTGTGAGTGCAGGCCAAATAAATTTATTTTTGCCAAATCATCTGATGCCGTACAAATGCTCAGTGGCAAAAAATCGAAGTTTGTTTGGAGGGGGAAATATTAAGGATTTGAACTTTTGGGAATTTTTACATTGATTATATGCTAAAATCTATAAAATATATTTTAGTTGAGCAAATGGTATCTTATTTATCGTATTACATTGATCGAGCTGAACGGTTTTGAACATGTATTTTAATAAATCTAAAATCTATAAGTTAGCCAAATTTCAAGTTTCTAGCTCATCTGGAAGTGAATAAACATCAATGTTAATACGTGGAAGATTAGACTGTCGTAGATGTGAATGATGTCACGGCTATCCAGCAAGTTTTTCTATACTTATGGGGCAGCTGGAAACACCAAATTTAGCATGCTTATGTGCCCAAATTCCTACCAAATTGTATGATTCTATCTTTCATACCATGTGTGCCAATATTACATAATGTGAGAAAAATATACAGAATTTATTTAAAATAAAAAAATCTAACTCAATCTAAGGGATAACCGATGAAGATACGTCAAAAATTCATAAGACCAAACTTGTAGATCTCTAAAAATCCGTTACTGCTTCTGCAACAGGTTTTTTTATACGACTTACCGTTTAGCTACTATAAGCCCCCCAAAAAGTCTACACAGACCTTAAAATTGCGTCCGCCATAACAGCAAACACGAAAACTAGATGTGAAACAACAAAAATAATGACATTTTTGAAATCAGGAGACCTTATTTAGTTAAAATCCCTCATTAAATGCTTTACCGCAAAATGATGCAGGTAGTGGCGTATCCGCATCTTCCGTGGCTTTGGCCAAAACGCGTGTCGGAGTAGACTTCGCGGCGCTCGTACGCTGAAACTATTCATTTTACAAAAAAATCGTTATTACATAAATTATAGGAAATTTTCTCTAGTTTAATTTATTACATAACTATTTTCATTGTAAAATGAGTCGGAAAGGAGATATTGTGAAAAAATTGTTTTTGCGCGCCATTTTTCCAATATGGCGGCGCGAGCGGCAAAGATACGAGGTAGCAAAGTGAAAATTCGAAAAGAGCACGTCGAAATCTATGAAATCACAAATTTTCAAAACTCCCGGAAAACTTTCCTGGTAAAACTACCAAATGACTGGACTAATTGAGAACATTTGCTTTCGTGCAATCACTTATATAAAAATTGTTATGTCATGCATCAACAAGATGTACATAATATATTACGTGGGATTTTTTACAGTGAAGTGGTACTATAAATAATGTAGTATATGGTCGGTTGTTTAAACTCAAACTTCACTTACTTGTTTCTTTTCAAGAATCATGATTTCAATCAGCATCCTGATCATCCTCAGCTTGTGTCCGAGTCGAACACAAGCTGAGGATGATCAGGATGCTGATTGAAATCATGATTCTTGAAAAGAAACAAGTAAGTGAAGTTTGAGTTTAAACAACCGACCATATACTACATTATTTAAAGATTTACATACTTATTCAAATGCAATGAAAAGTATTCAAATATGAAAAAACTGAAATCTGATTGTGTAGAATTTAATGTTTCTGGAAACTCACATACTTTTAAGTTGAAAATAACAGTGAATGGTGCCTTTTAACAAAATCTTCCTTAAACCGTCAAAAATATAAGAATATCATAAATAACTCCTTAACCATTAATCCTATCTTAATGACAGCACATGAAAATTAGCAAGTGTGCGTCGTACCGATCTAGTACATCTAATGGATTAATGTGGATTCAAAGTGGATTCATTGTAGATTCATATAGATTAATGTGGATTCAGTGTGGCATAAATTTACCTGAACAATAACACTGACCTATAGTTTGATTTGAAACTTAACACTGAACTATGATTTGAAAATTAACACTTACTGTTGACTTTAAACACACTTATACCGTAAAACTGAAAGGTGAACTGAGTAGTGTGATTTTTGCTTGATATCTGAAGCAATTGTTACAACTATGGTCACAGGAAGCTTTAGTAGATATACCGGTATATTATTACTAAATAGAAAATTAAATTGGCAAACTCTTTTAGGCATAATTAAGAATAATCAAATAAATGATAAGAAAATTAGGAAAATACAAAATCAAATGTGTCTATAGCTGGACCGTGTACAAAAACAGTTATGGAAGAACCCTTACCTGAATCCCTTTCCACAGTCTTGCTGTAAGTTCCCCTACGTGCACTCCCCTGAATTGTTTACCAATCGGAGTCTGTCTCTGAACTCAGCTCGGCAGCACTACACCTGCTGAAATCGTCACTGTCATTCGACAGGGAGATGATGACGTTGACTTCTGCATCGACAGTACACTCGTGAGCAAGATAATTGTCTTCAATTTTACGCACGTGGTCACAACATTTCTTCCACTCTTCAGGCGAATATTCACTCATAAGTTTTTTTAGTAATTTTCCTTTCTCCTGTAAAGATGTTCCTACACTCTGCTGAGCTACTTGACCTTTGATGTCACTCCATACAAGCTCGATAGGTGTTAAATCGGGATGGTAAGGGGGAAGCCTAAGTGGTGTGTGACCATGCTTCATTATTAATTCATCCACTACATATCTCCGTTCATGATGAACCCCTTTTACTACCTGAAGAAACTGGGACCTCGTGTCTGATTCATTGAAGTCTATTTCATGCTGCCCCAGCCAGTCCACAATTTTATACCGAGGAGTTGCTGTGGTAGGCCTCTTATCTACCTCTACATTGTGGTATTTTGCGTTATCCATAACTATAACGCTAGGGGATTCTAATTTAGGGAGTAGTTCATTCTCCATCAACCTACAGAAATTATCAGAGTTCATGGATGTATGATAATCTCCTCTTTTTTGTCCACTTTTGAACACAAGCAAGGCATCCTCCACAAATCCCTGTTCCCCACCTCCGTGTAGGACAATTATTAACCTTTCACCTTTCCCAATTTTAGACAGAATGTCCAATTCGTCATCTCCTTGCCAGCAAGAATTCACCGAATGTGATGCTTGTAAGTACGTTTCATCTATATAAACAACATACTTTCCTTCACTCCTGTGTTTTCTTATCTCGCTTAAATAGCGAGTTCTCCACACGGCAATGTCTGGTCTTTCTATCAGTACTTTCCTACTGTTCTGACACTTTTTCCACTTGAAACCAATTTTTTTCAATCTGTTTCATAGAAATTCCCTTTCGCAATCACATGATCTTCTTTCAAAGTAGTCAACAGTTTTCCAACTATGGGACATTGCTTTTCTACGGCATAAAATGAGTGAATCTTTTGTCTTATGGCACAATCTGTAAAATTGTCGACTTCTACTCTTTTCTTTCTTTCTCCTTTCTTTCCATTTGTTGTAGACAAAGATAGAGAGATCCCCTTGCTAAACTATCTACTCCTTCCTTCACAATTTTATTTACTACACTTTCTGATATTCCAGTAGCTGCACTGGTTTCACGTGCAACATTAATGTTATTCTTTTGTTCCTCTTTCTGAGTTTTAAAATACTGGTGCACATTGTATACAATTTCACGGGCCTGACCCCTAAGTGGCCAGCCGGATTTAGACAACGAAGGCATCACAAACTGTTTAAGAAATAGGTTTTCGCTAAAACTTACTTTACAAACACAATACAACACACAGCTCAAAATTTTACTCACAACTGTACCCAATACGAACGAACTCAGCACTGACCTTGCCCTGTAAAGTGCTTCCCCGAGCCATTGGATGTGGGATAGGGGAGGGGGTGAGTGGCATGCTTTCTGCCGTAACTGTTTTCTAAACGGTCTACCTATAACTAAACTCGCATCAGTTTTTTGTAACATAATTTAATGTCTCATTAGTTTAATTATAACGCAACTAGGACAGTGCAGATGAAATTAATAAGGTCTAAAGAACTAAAACACTAACTGTGCAAATGCACACCTTTGGTAAATGCTTTTTTACCCTTCTTTTTTGCAGTTGAATGTTCCAGCCACATTTATGTTGGTAGCCTTAGATGAAGGTCCCGGACCACCCATCAAATACCAGTATCCAGAGTTGACAAAACTACATCAAGTTGTTTCACAGTTGATTCGCTGCTGTGATGTCAGCTCAAAAACACAATCGTCGCAGTCACAACAGGTAAAATTTCATACTTAAAATATTGTAATTAAGATTTTCCTGCCTGAGTTTATGTTGCTAGTCAGAAAGAGTATTCATTGTGTTAAGGAGCAGTTTTTTTAACAGAAATTTAATTGTAGAATAAATAATAAATAAAACAAGTTATTTATCATATTTTGAGATGAAAAATTTAAGTTAACCGGAAATATAGGAAACATTAATTTCAGTATCCGTACTTCGTGCTAATGTTATAAAATTCAAATAAATAGAAGAAGTTATTGTCTATGATTATGCATCTAAAATTTGATAACTCTTAATGACCAAATGGAGATGAAGTAAGATGTGAAAAGGATTTGAAAGTGTTATTGCTCTACTGTGAGAAGAAATGATACCAGTAGTCTTTATTCCTTGAACATTTATAAAACATTTTTTGGCTCAAAAAGATAACTTTATGTGCTATGCAGTTTTATTAGCATGTGGTCCAGAGGTTTGTGGGAAGGATTAAAGGAGTTTTCAAAGAATACTGTTTTAACATAATGTTGTTTTCTCAAATGCTTTCATAACTTTTATTCGCACTCGTAGGAGCAACTACCTGCAATAACTACCAGCTGGCTGCTGGCACAGAGCAGTGATTCTTGAATTCCCATGCTAATCTTTGCCTAATCCACACTTTCTTTTTTAGCAACAAAGGACAAAAGTGGGATGTTTTTCATATTCCTGTCATGTTAAGCTGTTTTCTCCTGTACTAAGGTTAAATTCATGTATATTTTATGTTTGTGATTTTTTAAGTAAGTTTGAATATGATTATGATTAAAACTGGGTTCGAGTGTTTTTTGTATAACCTAAAGCTATTTTCAGCCACATACAGTGTGGATCAGCATTTTCATTACCTATAATAATATTGGTGTAGGAGTGCATTATTAATATAATACAAAAAGAGCATTGCTGTCATGTTGGGTCAGAATTTAATTTATAGAAGTGTGGAAATATTTTATTGGGGAACCCTCAAAAGAAAATAGCACTTAAGAGATTGGGAATCACTGGACTAATGGGTTGAGATTGAAGAACAGTTTTAGGTGACTGCGGATCAAGACATGTGTAAGATATCGCCAAACCTGAGTTTTGAGCTAAATAAACATCTGTGACACTTCTGTTTATTCGTGCACTTTTAGTTTATGATTGTAGATAGCATTAAATAACAGCAAATTTTAATGTATCCTGGATAGTTTGAAAGCATTCTGTATCAAATGTGAAATCGTTGTCAAACTAACATTGGATACAATTTTTATACAGTTTAGATAGAAAGATGGGCAGAAAGGCAGAAGAAACATAGCAAATAAATAAAAATTTCATTTTCAAGCAGGTGATTACCATCATAGCTATAATTCTATATGTACTCAATGTATTGAAATGAACATTTAAAGACTGTTGTATTCATTATAAGTAGAGGTGTTTGTTTTTGTTGATTAACAATAAAACAAAATGATGTATTCTGATGTCAAGATTACATTATCTTGATATATTAAGATGTTAGGTACCATTTGCGGGCAAATGCAAGCCGCGAAATAACGCGAATTTCGTAAATAAAACCACAAACGCCATAATCCGCGAAATAAAACCTATTTTTGGTATTTTTTTCATTTTCCCCATAAATCGGAACGGGTATCACGCCAACCAACTTCAGGGGTCGTATTCTGTAACTTTCGCCACCAACGCATTGGTGTTGTTGAGAGCTCACCAATCAACAGAAAGATACTAACGGCCGGAGCGTGAGCGATTCTGTAACTCCCTGTTGGTATCTCGAGACGCATTGTTGAGGCCCACCAATAACTTTGTGAATTTTCGTGAATGTTGGCAATGAAAGTAGCTATGAGAAATCTGTTCTAACAAACTGCAATGAATATCATTGGCTGATGGAGTTCGGGAATGTGATTTCATAATTTCCAAACTGGGCGGGTGTTTAATTTCATGTATATATTTTTAAAGTGTGCGTTTATATTACACATAATTTCATGTTGCCAGATGCTTATAGGGGAAAAAAAGCGGTTTTATAATAATAGGAGAAATTCACAAAATGCCAATGGTTTTTTAGTAATGTTTACTGTCTAATATATAATAAGGCGGGTATCTCGAGGCATCCAATTAGCAAATTTCGCAATAGTTTGCCAATGTCTGATTTAAATTATGATTATAAAAAAAATATGCGATCTTGAAGCGGTTATATTTTTCCATTGCAAGCTCACCTTGTTTGTGTGAAAGTATTCATTTTAACAATTAACAGAAAGTAAGATGTAGCCCTTTTCAGAATACTCATTTTATCAAAATGTTGCTGGATTCAAGGTTCTTGGTTTCATACTCAGTGAAGGGAATGAACTTTCCAATCTCTGTCCAAATAAAAGTTAGTCTCTCAGTATAATATAAATTATTGTGTATGACATTCTTGTCATGTAAATTGGTTGTATAAATAAAGAAAAGGTCCTTAACACATCACATCGCATCCCCGAAGGATACACAACCCAAATAAAATATATTTATTGTACTCTCATAACTTTCTTTACTTTAAGCATGCACAATACATTTTTCTCACTTCACATTCTGATAAAGACTACACTTTAGAGATTTTCTTCGAAAAAATGTTTCAAATAAAAGTTTTAGCACGTATTCAGAGTGGGTGGCTTATAACTACCCTTTTAATACATTTTTCTCACTTCACATTCTGATAAAGACTACACTTTAGAGATTTTCTTCGAAAAAATGTTTCAAATAAAAGTTATAGCACGTATTCAGAGTGGGTGGCTTATAACTACCCTAAAGAGAATTTCTTCGAAAAAATGTTTCAAATAAAAGTTTTAACTCCTAGTATAAGCAGCCCATGACCGCCGGCGTGGTCTTGTGGTTAGCGTCGCTGACTACAGATCTGTCGGCCCGGGTTCAATCCCTGGTACCTCCTCGGATTTTTCTGAGGTGGTGCACGAGGTGCACTCAGCCTCGTGATTCAAATTGAGGAGCTACTTGATAGAGAAGTAGCGGCTCTGGTCTTGGGAAACCATTAACGGCCGTGGGTGTCGGCATGCTGACCCCATGCCCCCCAATCCTGCCATCTGCCTATAGGTAGATGACGCAGCGGTCGGGTGGTAGGCCTTGTTCCTTTGGGGATGTCGTGTCACGGAGTTTAGTTATAAGCAACCCATGTGCAAAATTTAAACAAATCGATAAAATCGCGAAAAACGAACATTTTTTATGTAAAGTCCCTTTAAAAATAAGAGAAACTTGTCGCCAATCTTTGTGTCACATCTTCAGAAGGTACCCAACCCAAATACAATTTTTTTTTTCTTACGATTTTCTGTTCTGGAGCTAGGCTGTTCACACAAATCTACACAGACATGTTTCCGAAAATAGTATTTGTAGATTCAGAAGACCTCAAAATGTGTATTTAGGCTAAAAACTCAACTTCAAAGTTGGGGTCGAAAACAATACTTCCTTTACCTATAGTACCTATGGTACAGGCAGAGGAAGTAAAAATAATTATTCAGTAGGAGTTTTTACTTTGTTTATAGAACACAAGCCAATTATAAAACTATTTTTATATAGATAAAGCAAATAGTAAAGTTTAAGCAAATAAGAGTATCTTATCTTGTCTACTGCTTTTATGACATTTATAAAACCCTTGAAATGAATTAATTGCGTTTTAGGTTAACTTAAAATGAATTCATTAGTATTTAATTTACACAGTAATTTGAAACATTACAATTGGCCTAATAGTTGTTCATAATCATATATTAATTTAAATAACACCATAATATCACTGAAAAAGTGTCTTAAGGGGACTCATACACCAAGAGACCATGCCCGAGCAGGCATTGCAGTAACTGTTCAATATCTTCAACACTATTTGCAATAACAAAATGAAATTTTGGACATTAGAAGTATACATTTGGGGCTTGAAATGAGCACAGAAATTTTTATAGTGTCACAAATATGAAGGTTGATATTAGAAAATTAATTTTTTTTATCTTTCAGCATGCGATTAGGCCTAAGAAACATGATTTCTTGCAAAGAGCCAATCTGATTAGTGTAATATTTTTTTTATTCACAGCTGACACTATAATCAGGATAAACCATCAATTTATACTGTGGTATGCCTGATACAATTTTCAGGGATTTTAAAATTTCAATATAAAATGATTACTAATTTTTTCACACCATGTTCACAAGTGAAATAATCTTGTGTTCCAAATACATCAGATTATTTAGGTTTATCCTCTAGAACACACAAAAAACTATGGGTGTGCAAAGTTTCATGCAATTTGGACTTTAAGAGATATTGTCCCTTTTGTGTTGAAAATATTAAGTTATGGGAAAATGGCTTTGAAAATTCAACATACATTTCAACTTACGGGAAAATGGAACTTTACGCCCCATGCGAGTCCCTCACTCCAACTCCTACTGGTGCAAGGGTCTTTTCTATTACATATACTTTTTTTATATAATTGTGAAATATGTTTGGTACAAGGCTCTTCTTTTATTGTGAAATATTATTACCGGTGTTCAGCAGGTGAGCGGAGAAGAGTGGGACGTAAATTTCCATTATGCCCTACATATAAGCCACACCCACTTGACGCAAAATCACGAGATACAATATAGCTCATATTATTATAAAAGGAGTTAGAGGGAATAAAATAGATGGTTTAAATTAGACAGAAAGTTGGGAACACCCAATATTGTGGCTAGATTTAAATAATAGCTTTCAATTACAATTGGCAGAGAGGCATATTTTTTGTGCAGTTAAAAACAGATGCTTCTCTACAAGTGTGAAAAGTTTTATGAACTAGTAAACGCTATATAGGCTACCGGTATATTTAAAAGTAAGGACAATACGTACATCATATTTTGCTGAGTGATATAGTATACACTTACAAAGTAAACTTTGGTACAAAAAACAGACTATTATATGTATCATGAGTATATGGCACTTTGCTCAGTTCTAATAAGCATAGTCTTCGTAATTATTTCCTGAAAATTACAAAAAGCCAACAACATCTAACTGCATGAAGCATCACTTGAGTGGGATGTCCTTCTCAATTGCAAATAACCTACTTGTGCACTGTTGTTCTTTCGAATGAACTGAACAAAATTTTACACTACATTAAAAAATTTAGGCCTACAAATAAATAATAATAATACATAGAGGTGACACCCATCAGTGTTCATTAAGCTTTATTAATGGTGCATATTATGTTGTCCACTCTTTAATGCAGATCACAGGGATTACAATTCCAAATCTGAAACAAGATAAAGTAAAATAATTAATATTATGTGCAATTATGCAAACATAACCTCAAACATGCTTGTTGCAACATAAAATTATGTATTTAGTTTTTATATTGATAAAAACATATTAACAAATACTAAGTATCTATTCATTAATGGATATATACTGTACCTTCTCTGTTATTACGCAAATATAGCTATTGACACAATCACGAAGTCGCCCTATTAGGATATAGGCTGCCAATGTAACACAAATATGTCGATATTTCTGCAAATTTTGCGATATTTTAGTACTTTCGAGTTGTTGTTGAGCTCACCGAGGGGTTTGCAGTCGTCGGTGTGTTACCAATATTTCCAGCAATATATTGGTGTGATTTCAAGATCGATTCTTGACACCAATAGTTAGAGAATAACTTTTTCTAGTAACATTGGTGTAATCGTAGTTGAGAGCGTTGGTGGAGTTACAGAATACGACCCCTGGAAGTAGTCACTGCTTCTGCTTCTGGATCTGTTATTTTGTAACTGCTTCATGTAGCAATCACCGTTTCTTTATAGCTGCTTCCCGGCCCGCACATTGTCTGGGTCCTCATGGGATTATTTCCTGTAACTATGTAACTGCTTCCTGCAGAAATTGTTTTTGTAGCTGCTGCTTCTAGCTTTGTCTTAGCTCAGAAATAGAAAAATAACACCATGGTGGCAAAACAGTTTCTTCCACCGCAACAGAATAGCAGGTTATTTTGAAGCAGTAACAGTTGAAACAGTTTCACAAAAAGAACAGTTTTTCCAGAGCTATATGCGTGTATTCTTCTGTTCCATTGTGGTAGCCAACGGTCTTTTTAACTAACTGTAGTTATTTTGCTCTAACTTCTACTTCTTGGCAACATTTTTGCGATCAACCAGAAAATTGAAACAAAATGAAACTTTTAAAAATTGTTTCTTTAACCTTTTTGAAAAAGTAGCAGAAATTTTCTTGTTCTGTTGATCACATGCCTATTATTGTTATTGTTATTATTATTATTGTTATTGTTAATAATAATAATGACAATAACAATAATAATAGGCCTAGGAATAATAATAACAATAACAATAATCATATATGCATGACGTCCTACGTCTTTAGTGTCTTTAAAAAAATAAAAACACATAACACCACCTTTTGAATTTTAAAACAACAAATCTTACAAAAAATAAAAACATTTTCAAACACCTCTAATAATTATAAGTTATAATAATTCAGTGATCCTTTAGAAACTTTTGATTCTGATGTAACTTTTTTTCTTTGTAGGGTGTTCAACCCCTTCCAAATCCATACGGTGATCCAGCAGTTCCCGACTATATTATGCCAATTCAGCCTCAGGCAGCTGAAATTCTCTTTGGCCGAACGAGGTAAGATAGTAGTCTATTACATGTAGAGATGGATCTCTCCTGAACAACTCTCTGCTTGCTCCTTACAAAAGAGAAAATTATTATAACAACTCTCTGCCTCCTTGGCATCTCTCCACATTCTCTTGATTTCACAACTCCTATCGCTCCTCCAAGCCTCCCTTCACCTCAACTTCCTGTATCAGTGGTTGCACTGGCTTTTAAATGCACACATCTGCACTCCATATGTGCTCCAAGAATTAAAAGAATGGGAGAAGAATTAGCGATGAAAGAAGGAGTTGAAAGAGCGGGTCAAATTTGCACTCACCCATTCCATAAAAACGTTTATTGTGCACTGCAATGAAATCTAAAGTAAATGCAAGTCTTAAAGGGGTATGCATAATAAGAGAGGAACATGCACTGTTACAGCACTTACTATTTTGCAGTTTGAATAGTACAAGCCATGTCATTGGCTGATGTTTTCTGTATCTAGAACTTATACTGGAAGATCTAGTTGGAGCATGCGTTGGTGGAGAGATAGAATTGAAAGAATGAGAAAAGAAAGAGCAGCAAAATGGGGAGTTGAATGAGCAAGTTCATTTTGTACCGCGAGGGACAGTGTGTAGGGAGGTATGCTACCGTTAACTGAGTATTTGATTGGAGCTAAAACATTCTTTGAACGTCTATTGAATACCACCCAAAGCGCATCCAAATGGCTCAGAATTACCCACAGTGACACAAAAAAGTCTTAGATCATCATATACACAATCCATGTGCAAAATTTAAACAAAACTGTTAGAACTTTTTTTGATAAAATCGCAAAAACAAAAATTTCTTCAAGCAAAGTCCCCTTAAAAATAAGAAACTTGTCACCGATCTTCGTGTCACATCTTCAGAGGGTACCTGACCCAAATACAAAATTTTGTTTTGATACGTTTTTTTCGTTCAGGAGCTAGACTGTTCACAGACATCCACACACACAGACATGTTTCCGAAAATAGTATTTTTGGATTCAGGGAACCTCAAAACTCATATTTATGGTAAACTCAACTTCGAATTTGGGGGGTTGAAAACAGTATTTCCTCTACCTATAGTAAAGATCACACACTTTATCTTGAGCCAAACACTCCATAACTCTAAAAACAGTCCATATCAAGAAGGACTCACTTGGAAAAATGAAGATCGCGGCCCATTCCCAGTATTGCCATCTTGAATTACCGTATATATTTTTAAAATCTGTTTATTTATTTATTTAATCAAAAAATGAACATTACAGGTATACACCCAATTACAATATTCATGACTATACGAGCAATACATCATGTGGTTACAATAACACAAATAGGAAGTAGATATTATAAAAAGTAGAAAAGTTAGAATAATGACCAATGTAAGTTAAAAAGTAAAGAGAATAGGAGAGAGTAAAAAGAACAAGAGAGATAAGGAGAAAGCAAGCATGAAGGATGTAGAGAAAAAATAAAAATGAAATAAGAGTAAAACAAGTAAAATAAAACAGTGAAAAATATGTTAGTTGACAACGGTGTTACTATTCACACACAGATTCCTATGAATTACCATGTTGGACAAGTTTTAACAGTCGGCTTGCAGCAGAATTAAATTGTTTAAGATTCATTCAAAATATATCTATATCAATTGGGTGGATTTGATTGTACCTATTCAAAGTTCTGTTTATTGGTGAATTTTTGTGTATTTCTGTGTTTACTTTAGGAGTAAAAAATAGTTTTCTTAATCTACTATTTTTACTGGGTACATATATATAAATTTTTTCTATAAGGTTTGTATCATCAATATGGGAATTAATTATTTTATACAAAAAACTTAATGACTGACATGCTCTTCGATGTGATAAAGCGTGGAATTCAAAATTTTCCAGGAGTTTATCATAATTCATATACGAGGCGTGTTTTTTAAGTAAGTACCGTTTTGGAATTAAAAAAAGGCGTGCAAAGATATCGCAATAATTTTATTTTTACATGAAAGCCTGTACCTTAATCTACTTCTCTACATAATTTCCGTGAATATTGAGGCACTTGTCATAACGTGGCACCAGTTTTTGAATACCCTCCTCATAAAATTCTGCCGCCTGACTTGTTAACCACTGTATCACAACTGTTCCGGTAATTCAAGTTCTTGGTCACAATGCGATACAAAACACTACGAGAATATTGAGGAAACCAGTCGCACATTGATGAAATTGTAAAGCGTCTGTTTTCTCTCACCTTTTCTTCCACTTTCTGCACCAAATCTTCATTAAAGATCGAAGGACGCCCACTCCGTTCTTCATCATGCACATTTGTGCGGCCATCTTTAAATGCTCTCACCCATTTCCTTACCATTCCATCACTCATAATGTTTTGTCCGTAAACTTCACAGATCTCACGATGAATATCGATCGGTTTTACGCCTTTAGCACTAAGAAATCGTATAACAGCCCGTACTTCACAATCGACGGGACTCACGATTGTCAGAGGCATCTTAAACACTCAGTAAACAACGTATACAATGAAGAATCAGACTGTAATGGCGTCAGTGCGTAGACAAGAGATGTAGGTAACCAGCGCGCATGCGCGGAACGCCGACCGTAGCGCCGCGGCGGCAGAATCGCAAAACGGTACTTACTTAAAAACACGCCTCGTACAATGGATAATAGCCACAAACTTTAAACATTAAAAACTTGAGCAATTTATTTTGTACTTTTTCGATTATATTTTTTTTGTTTACAGTAAATGGATCCCAAATGATAGATCCATATTCCAAATTTTGTCTAACGAGAGAATAATATAAACGAGTTAATGTTTTCTGGCTTAGCATGTATGAATTTCTCATTATGAAACCAAGGATTCCCAACTGTTAATTCTATATGTTCATTAAATCTTAGATCAGAAGTAAAAACAATACCTAGATCTTTTTTACTTTTTACTTGAAGTAATAAAATGTTGTCAATGCTATAATCAAATCTAATGGTTTCTTTGCATCTTGCAAATGTCATTTCTTCACATTTTTTAATATTAAGTGGTAGTTTGTTATCTGTACTCCACTTACCTTGATACTGAATTAATATCAGTTTGAAGATTATAACAGTCTTCTGCTGAATTTATAGATTTATATAATTTGACATCATCAGCAAACATTATCACATTTGAATACAGAATTATATCCGGCAAATCGTTTACAAATAATAAAAATAATAGAGGACCCAGGTTTGATCCTTGAGGTACACCTGAATTGACGGTAAATTTATATGAAAAATGGCCTTTATAATTTACTATTTGGGATCTGCTGTTTAAATATGAACTGAACAGTTTGAGTAATTTCGGGGAAAGTCCATAAAAGGTTAATTTCTTTAATAGGAGGTCATGATCTACTTTATCAAAGGCTTTCTGAAAATCAGTATATATAGTATCAACTTGTTTGTACTCATCTAATTCAGATGATATGTATTCTGTGAAGTTACATAGATTGGTAATTGTTGATCTCTTAGGCATAAAACCGTGTTGTTTTGATGAGATTAATAGTTTAACATGATTGAAAATATGTTTATGTAAAATGCTTTCAAATATTTTGGCTGGTGTTGATAGAATTGCAATGGGTCTATAGTTTTGTACTAATTTCGTATTTCCTGATTTATAAATGGGTGTAACTTTAGTAAATTTCCACGCATCTGGAAAAATAATCTTTTCAAGTATTTTATTATATATCAGGGTTAGTGGATATGCCAATGCTTCTCCACAGCCTTAGGTGGGTATTTTGTCTGGCCCAGAAGATTTTGTTGATTTTAACTGTTTTATGGTCTGTTTCACTTCTGTAATAGTTATATTTTTCAAATCAAAATAGTCCAATTCGCTATTGATCGCATTAAACATTGGATTGTATGTAGATTTGGTTTGTGAATATATTGATCTAAAATAGTCTGCATTATATATATTATTCTGAAAATGGCAGGATTAACTCCAGGGACACAAGAAGAACACTACTGGCGTTGTGGAAATGGTCCGTATAAGTGACAACCAAGTTAAAAGTGAGGATTCTTTAAACCAAGAAGTGTCGGGCATCAGCGAATAAATAAACCAAATAAATGAAATGGAAGGAAAAGCAATTTAATGAGTTTGACCCACCTCCCGAGCAAAATTACAACTTACCCATAAGTCCACTAAGAAGAAATACAAACCAAATTTGAAGCTGGCGACCTCAGCTTCTGTGGAAGTTCAGATGACTGGCTGCGAAAGGTCTCCTCTCCCTCCAAATGCAACCAGCAGGAAACGCACCGGATGACCCTCCCTAAGGGTACTTAAATTAATGATCCCACCCCAGAGGATTAACAGGGACAGCCCACTGGGAGGCTCGGTCAATCAGAAGCATGCAGCTCCATTTTGGAATGAAATTACATGCTTCAATTAGAAAGTAGCGAGTGGAAGAATCTAATTAAATTAATGTTTATTGAAGTCAAATTGTGAAGTTAAAATATCAAATCAAATCTTTAGTTCATATTTTGAAGTTAACACTTTATGATTTACAGTATAATTTTTAAAACCTAAGATACAAATTAAATCCTAAGGGTACAAATAAAATCCTAAGACACCCTTTATTAATACTCTATTAATTAATTCACACACACTCTGGATGGCACACCAGTTTTGATTATTTAAATTAAAAACAAAAACCAACAAATACAATTTTAATTCCCATCCATGAATTGAAAAGGGGAACTGGCATTTTCGCACCATGATGTGGCAGTATTTCTTATGAGGGCATAATGAAATTACAACTATCTGAAATACAGGTGACGAACATGAAAACTAATATGAAAATATGTCAGATTACTTAAAATGAATATTAATTAAAAAGGGGCAGTTATTTTATACTCAAAACACAAGAGGGGACTTATATGAAAAACCAAGGACTATGGCGTTATGACGCTAAATCAGCTACATATTTAATATCAAGAAAACTGAATAATTACTGAGAGAAAATTCGTAATTAATATCTTATTCCATGCTAAGAATCATGAAGCGAACGCTTACCTGTGTTTCAGAAGCAAAAAGAACAGTTTTACCATTTATATCGGTTTTTGAAGCAAAGCCTCAAAGAAAGTGTGGTCCACGCCATAGCTGCCAGGAGTCAAGATGGCTTCTCCAAGCTATCCTTGGCATCCTACAGAATTGATCACATGACATGGCTGAAAACCAATCTTCTTACTCGACACATATGCCATGACAACGAGCAGAAAGGCAGGACCAGTCACACAGCATCTATCATATTAACTAATCTGATAGTTTATTATAAATATCCTGTCCAATCACATCATCAATAACTCTTGCACACGAAGAATTAAGAGTTCTTTGTTACTATACGATTATCTGTAGAGGTCGCCATCACAGCAAGACATCACGAAACCCGTGAGCGGGGCCGAGATGAACCGAAAGAGTCTGAGAGAAGAAAAGAGACAGAGGATACACGGCAGAAGGACACGCGCACGCTATCTGTGAGTCGTCCATACCCAGTTCACTGTTTCAGCACATAGTCAACAGATGGCGTGAGATTACTAAACACTGTTCACAGTTTTTAATGTAGTTCACTGGTTGCGTGCATTGCTAACAGATGGTGAGAGAATACAGAACTCCTCGAATGTCAGATTTCACAAGCCATCTGAACCATAGTTTCTAAAACACTGTCTTAAACGTGAAAACTCGGTTCAGTTTTAAGCTGAATCTGTCTGAGAAAAGAACAAAACAGTTTTGATTATTTTGCTAGAAAGTTGTATTAAATACCTGCAGACTCTCATGAATGAAATTTTGTCATTTTGTATGAATTCAGGCTTGTGAAAGTGGGTAAAGTTTGTACTTTTAAATCAATTTTCTATATTCTGAAGACTGAGAGAGAGATTGTCTAAAAAATTATATTACTGAATTCATTTAACCAGCGATATATTCTACTATAATATCTGCATCGATAAAATATCTTTAGTTTAGTAACGAGAGTTGAAAGTACTATGAACTACAGTTAGTTCCATTCTGTACCAGCATAAAACTACAAACTTTATATTTTCTAGTAGTTGGCAACCCTTCAGAAATTATGTCAATTTCAACTCACTGCCTTTTGCAATAGCCAGTCTCTTATACTGCATGCAGTGTCAGCTCCCCTCACCCCCGCATTTTTTCAGCTCAAGATAAAGTGCGTGTAGTCTATACCTATGGTATGGGCAGAGGAAGTAAAAATCACACTAAAACATATTACGATTTTGAGTCAAATTTTTGTACACATTTCTCTACTTACGTGTAAAATGGGGGTATTTTAGGCTTATTTAGACTTTTTGCACAATCGAATAAAGTTCACGATATTTCGTGAATTCAGTTTGCCTAATATTGGTACTGTATGCATATGTAAAGCTAAATATAGTTAAGGAAAGCTGTTTTATAAAATTCCATGCTTATTTTTTATTAAATTAATCGGGAAAACATTGTGAAGTGTATATTATATATAATCAATAAGAATATTCTTCTTCACACATATTTTGTAAGTTTTGACTTACAAAATATGTGTGAAGAAGAATATTCTTATTGATTATATATTCCATGCTTAAATACGTGGTGTGCTGTTACCAAAAAGGATGCTCCTTACTAATACTGTGTGTAATTCCATATGTTACAGTTACATCAAGAAACTTATAGAAGATGCTAACTTATCCGAAGAAACTGTGAAGCTCCTTCAATTCTGCTGTTGGGAAAACCCTCACTTCTCACGTACTGTGCTTAGTGAATTACTGTGGCAGATTGCATATGCTTACTGTCATGAGTTAAGACATCACATGGACCTACTTCTCAGCATGTTGCTCATAGAAGACTCGTGGCAGTCCCATAGGATTCATAATGCTCTGAAAGGTAAGTAGCTTTACTGTCTATTGTAGTTCCTATAGTAGTTCAGATTTAGACTGAAAGTGTGAAATCCTCATCAATCGTCATTCTACCCTGTATCACTTGGGCATTTACTTCAGCTTAATAGGCTTTTCTGTATGTTTCGTTAAACTTTTAAACTGCCTAAGTTTAAAGCAGAATTTCACACATTTGCACGCTCCTCTGACGAAGTCCATATTCTGCTGTCAGTAGCCACAGCAAACTACATGTGCCGGTTGGCATGCTCATTAAAAAGTTTTACTCCTCGTTCTGAACACATCTAATAAGTGGGGACCCTTAACCCATTAGCGCACTTCCCCGTCTGCGGGACGGGCAAAAAATTAAAGTCGAAACGCACTTTGCCGGCTGCCAGACGGGTTGAGCAACCGACACCTTTTCTTGTAGTTCTAGCTTTCTCTGAGTAGATGGCATAACATTCCATATACCATTTTTAAGCTGAATAAATTCTCTATGCAATGGTATGCAACACGATATGCTTCATATCGATCTTCAATGTATAAATCGATCGTGAATATGTGGTCGATATGCACTGTGGCGGCTGCCAGACGGGCTGAGCAACCGACACTTTTTCTTTTAGTTCTAGCTTTCTCTGAGTAGATGGCATAACATTCCATATACCATTTTAAAGCTGAATAAATTTTCTATGCAATGGTATGCAACATGATATGCTTCATATCGATCTTCAAGGTATAAATCGATCGTGAATATGAGGTTATTCCCGCTTTCCGTAAGTAGATGGCATGACATGCCTTATTAGCGTATTATACCCACACAAGTTATCTACCTTATTGTATTCAAGTTTAAGTTATAAATCGTATAATGATCACGTGATCATGGGATTCCGAGGCACTCAGTTCGAAAAATGGCTTCGAGGAAGAAATTGTGTGTGGCGTTCCAGACTGTTTTAGGGTGTATCACACCACAAAATACCTGTATACAAACATTCCAGGGTTCAACAAAACATCACAGCATAAAAAGGGGTATGCAGTTTAGTCCATAAAATTGAATTTGCATGAAGTAATAATAAATGTAAAGAAATCAATTTTTGCCTGAAAATATTAGTGTTTATGGGTGCGCTGTGCATAAGAAAAGTAGTGTGCCAATGGGTTAAAAGTAAGTTAATTCAAGGAAGAGTGGTGACTATTAGCTGTAAATATGCTTCATTGTCCCAGATTAATTTTAAATGTAAAATACATGGTAATGACAAAACACAGTGTAACTTAACAGGGTGTCCACATTCTGCAAAATCAGGGAAAGTCAGTGAAAGTCAAGGAAATTGAAATCGGTCAGGGAAAGTCAGGGAATTCTGTAAAATAAAAAAGTCAGGAAAATTTGGAAAAAAAAAAATACAAATGCAGTAGTCAGGGAAAATAACTAGCTCCAGTGAGTGAATTGTGAGGGGCATGTGTTTGCCTCCAGACTGTGGATTTCCAGACTTCTCATTTTGATATGGGGATGGAGGAGGCTGGATATTTTTTGTATTTTGTTTACAAAGAACATTGAAATTGTTTATTCTTGTAGTCAGGGAAATGTTTCTGGTCATGGAAAGTCACGGAAATTTAATTTGAAGTTTCTGTGGACACCCTGCTTAATACACAAGGAGGAAAATTAAATTCTATGGCTCACACACAACTGAAAACTAAAATCAAAGCACTTGGTATCATCAAGGCACTAAGAATATTTTCATCTTAAGAATCACTACATTGTCATGTTACCCATAGTACTTTCACATTCCTGAACTTTCTTTTAAAATTGATTTGCAAACATGGGTGGTCAGAAACTTTCATCTACTCAATTATGTACTGCACACAGGGCAGTCAGTCTTGATCACAGGGCACTTCAGTTTTGCCAGACTGCCGATTCTTAACAGAAGATCGCTTGACAGACAAGACACCATTCTTGTCTTGTGTGTCTCGACACTCTGAATGCTAGTAGTAGAATGCCGTTAATGCAATATCTGTCAATGCTGCGTGAAACAAACTCCTATTGGTTTGTCATTTCGCACTATAGGTAAGACATACCCACCATGGGAATGAATAGCAGTAGTTCTTGTAGCATGATGAAATTGCTGAGCTGTACATTTGAATAATGATATGAGTTCTTGAGTCAATTTTTAGTAGTTCTCAGTTACCGCGTTCTCACTTCCTGGATCCTGCATCCATCTGCATAGGCGTAACCAGGCTGACCATATGGGGGGGTTATAACATCTGGAGAGGGGGGTTCGGGGGTCCTCCCCCGGAAAATTTTAAAAATTAAGATGCACAATAATGAGTTTTAAGCTTCCCACGTTTTAAACTCATATTAAGTAATTTATAAGCAGATTTTTTTAAAAAGGTGATATATCACAATAATGAAATAAATAGTACAATTTTCCCTTTTTTAATCAAAGGGAGGGGGGTTCAGAGGCATAACGAGAGGGGGGCCCTTGTTATGCCTCTGTCCATCTGATAATTTTTATATTTGAATGATGATCTGATTCTTTATATTATTAAAAAAAAAGATTATTCGATTCCACCCATCACTAATATAGACATTGAAAGCACCATATGGACTGCATTATAGGTGTACCAGAAGAACGAGAAGGGCTGTTCGATACAATCCAACGCAGTAAAAACCACTACCAAAAGAGAGCATATCAATGCATTAAGTGTATGGTGACATTGTTCTCAAAGTGTCGACCAGCCAACCAAATGCTTCACACAAATGGAGAGGTGAAACGGAAATGGACACTTGCAGTTGAATGGCTTCAGGATGAACTCGAAAGGGTGAGTAGAATATTACAAATAAAGATGAAGTGATATTAATATTACAGTGAATTGCTGAAATCTGGAGCAAGATAGAGTACAAAAGTACACACACAAACTTCACTGTTAACTGTATGTACCCAGAACAATTTATTGTTTCAGTGGGTATCCTCATCATTATTAGCTGATGATCTTTACCGTCTTGAACTAACTTCAACATAATAGTAGAATACTTTTTAAAAGTACTCATAGCAACAAGGCAACTAGGATAATTTTTTTTTTTAACAATCTCTGTTGGCAGTGCTGAATAATGTGGATTTTTATTATTATGAAATTGTTTATTACACAATGTAGTAGTAGGCCTAGTAGTAGAAGTCCATCAGGTCGGGTGCGACCCCTGGCGATCCAAACGGATTTACAAGGCAGTAAGGCTGCCAGCCATGACTATTCGAAATGTCTTTTCCTGTTCCTAACACTCATATCCACTATCTTCATCCATCCAACCCGGTCCTTCACAGCACTTAGAATTTCTTCCCATCTTAGATTGGTTGCATTGCTAATCTCTGCGTGCCATCTTGTTCTTCTCCTACCCCTACCTCGCTTCCCGTCCACTATACCTAGCATAACATCTTTTTCCAAGGAGCTGTTTTTCCTCATTATATGTCCAAAATACATTAATTTATGCTTAGTTGCTGTTGCCACTAGTGACATGTCTGGTTTAATTTCCTTTATTATGGACAAGTTAGTCCTTTTTTCTACCCATGATACATTTAGAAGTTTTCTCCAGACCCACATTTCAAAGGAATCAAGTCTTCTTTTCTCATCCGATCTTAATGTCCAGCTTTCGCTAGCATATAGTACCACTGGAAATACCATCACTTCAATGAGCTTAACTTTTGTTCTTCTAGAGATGTCTGGATCTTTGAATATCTTTTCTAGTTTTTTCATAGCTGTTTTGCCTAGCACTATTCTCCTTTTAATTTCCTCTTTGCTATTACCCTCTAAAGTCACGGTTGTCCCAAGATAGTTAAATTTGTCCACAGCTGTTATTATTTCGCCACCTATATTGATGTAACTTTCAGTATTTGACATGTACTACAGTAGGCCTACATGTACTAATATGTACATACTATGCCTTAAAGTTCTTTTTCCTGAGAGAGACTTGTAATTTAGAAGGTACTATTGTGACCAGTGAGGGAAGTGAGACTGTGCTGGTATGGAATACCGGTGAAGTGCCAAGAATGGTCATTGCTCTCTTTGTAGGGTTGGGGGTGTTTGAATTGGAGTAGAGGATTGTTGGAATCTGACCATTCAGGAGTCGAAATGTACACAGAACGAAGAAATGACATGTGGATGAGATGTAGCAGATGGTCCAAATAAGGGGTGTGTAGTGTCGAGAATTCTTGTAGGTGATCCAGTGTTGTGATAAAATTAACTGGAAGGATGGATGTCTCAGTTAATCTTAAAATGATTCAATAATATGAGACCAGGCAGGGCTCAGTTTGATACCACTGTCTCTCTTCATATTGTTGGGTTCCAAGCGAATCTCCCAGAAACTTGAACTAGCAAGAAGAAGAGAAATTGCATCAAACTTTATGTGATGACTAGACTTATGACTTTTAGATTGCTAAAAATGCTGTTTTAGGTACCTAAAACAAGCTCTAAAAATTGGAAAATAGGTTCTAAATATCGTAAAATAGTCTCTTATAAAATCGTTAAGTTGCCAATTTTCTGAAATATCTCAATTGCAATGCAGAATATTATATTTATTGAGGTCACCATTAATCAGTAATCATGATAAAACACAGATATAGGCCTGTGGTACAGAGAATTAAATAGACCTATTACTAGGGCCTGTATTACTACCATAACAGTGAAAACCTAATCTAGTGATTACCTGTAGTTTTGGCAGTAATTCTCTACACTACAACACACCTGACCTCTGAACCGATTTCTACACCTCATTCATTGGTCCTCATTTCAGTCTTGATTGTTCAGTTTCCAACAGTCCTCTTTTCCAATCCGAATGCCCTTATCTGCCCCCATCCCTATAAAAGAGCAGCAACCAATCATGACATTGGAGCCTTAGATCTTCGCTGAAACATCTGAGTTCTTCCAAAAACTACCTGGTTAGAAGTCCTGGCTCAGAATATTCTGTAACCAGCACCTGGAAAAATTCAAAGTTAAGAGTAGTTAGGAGTTGTTGATTCTGTATTTACATTTGTACGTAGCTTTTATGAAGAAGCACTGACTTGCAAAAACAGTAGAAGAAATGTACATATTGTAAATGAATGTATGTTTAATTTCAGCGCCCTTATGCATCTAATGCACAGTACAGTTACAACAATTGGTCACCACCTGCACAGTCTAATGAATCAACAAATGGCTATTTCCTTGAACGGTCAAATAGTGCTCGAAAAACACTAGAGAGAGCGTGTGAATTATGTCCAGAAGAGGTAAGTTATAGGTGGTTAGTGCCACTTAGCTTTTCTGTGTTGCATGCAAGTGGTGATTAGGGGTCATTCCACACCAAATCAACCAATGGTCCAAACATCATGTCATCAGATTGTTACGATTTTTTAATATGAGGTAGTATTAGCTGAGTAGGTACAAAATGTAGATTTTTACCTTTTTTGGACTTATAGTTTTTGAGATAAAAATTTTTGAAGAATTACATAACGACAGTTTTTAGGAACGTTTTGATATATTAAAAAGCATGTAACTCAAAAACGGTTGGTCCTTGAAAGCTCAAATTTGCACCATTCTTTTTAGAATTACAAACGCTTTAATTTGACATGAAACTTGACTGTATCACATCACTGTATATTTCTTCCAAAAACTCAAAAAGTTTTTTTTATCAAAAACTTAAAATCAGAATTTTTAATTTTTATGAAAAAAATATATTTTATTCTAAACCTCTTTAGTAAGTTGTGTACAAATTTTCATGATGGAATTTTTCTGGTTTCATACTAAAATTAATTTTTTTATGAATTAAGGCATATAGAAATTCTGGTAAATTCATTCATTGTTATTCTATTAAAAATTAATCATACTGTTGTAATTAAACTTACTCTAATACTAATTTACTTTTTTACATTAGGGCATGTACCCTAAAAGTTTGTTTGGAAAAAGTTAGGTCTATATAATAGGATGATGATGGTCCATATGGTAAAATAACAACTGGAACTAACAGGCCTTACTGAATCAGTGCCATGTTTCTTTCCTCCTGTTGAAAATTGATATCTTATTTATTTTATTAAAAGACAGTTAAACTTACTTTAAATCATGGAACAATTTTCATTACACTTTAAATCAGTAGAGGTGGTTTTTCTTCTTTGCCAAAACTTGTGTCGCTTTGGCCATCTCCTCCGCTGGAACTTGGTAGGTTCTACTTCTTGCTGTGGTTGGATTTAGTTTGCACAAAACATAGTTCATTGCCACTGCTAGGGTGTATGTTCTCCTAGGATATGTGAATGATGGTGATGGTCCTTTTGGGTGAAGAAAGCAAACATGAATTTTCTTTTCAACATCATCTTTTGAGTCAACATGCACCAACCACCACTCTTTATCATAAGCACAAGCAACAAAACCCACAACATCTTCAAATGGAATGTCTTCATCACCAGGGCTGATCTGTACTCTATGTGTTTCTGAATCATCAGAAAATGAGTATACTTTGGTTTTTACCCTATTTAGGTCTGGAGGAATGAAGGCATGAAATTTCTGGGTCCCCGAGATTGCCACAGCTTCTTCAACCCTTGATTTCAGAACTTTTTCTTCATCAGAATACTCTTCATTGGTTGTGTAGAAAAATGTGATTGTTGGTAAATGTTGCACACCCCACTGAAAAAGCTGAAAAGGTGTTAAAATTTGATTTTCTAATGGATTTTGGAGGCTGGCTTTGGCGGCAAGCCTTTTGACTATACCCCCTACTCCATCACAAACTCCCTTTCCATGTGATGTAGCATAAAAATGCCACTCAGCTTCAAGTCCATCAAAGTCCTCTTTGTGATAGCAGAGGTTCAGAAAATTCTTACGATTTTTGTATTGCGCAGCTGAACCGTCTGAAAAATAGTACAGCTTTTTCAAGTTTGGTAGATACTTTCTTAGATATAGCATTGATTATTTCTGGAAAGCATGAACAAGAACAGTATTGTGTGCTAGGCAATCTGATATAAATACAAAGCTCCAGTTAACTAGCTCTTGTTTTCCTGTTTCTTGATTTCTTTCCTTGAAATATATTCCAAAAGGGTGCACAGTAGCCTCATCTTGTAGAACAAATGAATAATTTTCGGCAAAATCACAAGTTACTACAGCTTCATTTTCTTCCAATGAGGATTTTGTTTCAGAGAAGAAAAATTATTGTTGTTTCGCAATAAAATGATGCTTTTTAAGATTACTCAATTGACTGCAAAATTCTTGGACGAACTCATCAACTGGTTTTTTTAATGTTTCGAAATTACACCTGTCAACAGTAATCCACTGTTTATAAGTAATGTTGTCAATCATTTCCTCCTCGAAACACTCGGTTAAAGCTTCCTTAAAGTCCTCAATTGTGGGACAATAGTCACATTCATTTAGGAAGCATGCCTGTAATGGTGGATTGCACATAACTTTAGCCATACATTCCTTGTAACTCGTTAGAGGACTGTCAGATCCAGGCAGTGTTAGTTTATTTAATCTTCCTCCTGAAAACATGAGCTTCATATTCTGTTGTGCAGTGCACAAACACACACAGATTGAGTGCCAGTGGCACCAGCAATAATGCAGTTCTTGGGCCTCAGTTCTGCAAACTTCGAAAAGCCAGTTTTTAAATCAGGGAAATTTGATTTGAAAAGTTTGTAAATTTCACGCAAATTTCCAAAAATCAACCTTTTTTGAAATGGATTGGCTTTCCTTCGATGTCCTTACCCATGGAGACATAATCTTTTTTCCCCAGACATTTGCCTACTCACTTCATCATTATTATAAAATTCCTTTACCAAAACAGCTGTTTCGGGAGGTAGAGTTTTTCCAGGTTTTGGGTCAGGAGTCGATAGTATCCCCTCTTCTTCAAGAAGTTCTTTTGCTTTCCTTGCCATATAGTTACTAATACCAAATTCACATTCCATTCTTGCACAAGACCAGCGTTTAGGTAAAAAAATCTACAGGCCCATATATAAAGTTATTTTGCCAGTTTTATTCTTAATTGAACAGTTATAATTAACGTTTGATATCATAAAATAATTAAATACGGTAGGCTAAAAGGCATTTATAAAAATGACACAATGACTGTAGTGAGAAAGAACTGCTGACTGAGGGGTTGCAAGTTTCAACAGGAGGAAAGAAACATGTCACTGATTCAGTAACTCTTGTTAGTTCCAGTTGTTATTTTACCATATGGACCATCATCATCCTATTATATAGACCTAACTTTTATCAAATAAACTTTTATGGTATAGGCCCTAATGTAAAAAAAGTAAATTAGTATTAGAGTAAGCTTAATTACAACAGTATGATTAATTTTTAATAGAATAACAATGAATGAACTTACCAGAATTTCTATATGCCTCAATTCATATAAAAATTAATTTTAGTATGAAACCGGAAAAATGCCATCATGAAAATTTGTACACAACTTACTAAAGAGGTTTAGAATAAAATATATTTTTTTCATAAAAATTAAAAATTCCGATTTTAAGTTTTTGATAAAAAAAACTTTTTGAGTTTTTGGAAGAAATATACAGTGATGTGATACAGTCAAGTTACATGTCAAATTAAAGCCCTTGTAATTCTAAAAAGAATGGTACAAATTTGAGCTTTCTAGGACCAACCGTTTTTGGGTTACATGCTTTTTAATATATCAAAACGTTCCTAAAAACTGTCATTATGTAATTTTTCAAAAACGTATAACTCCAAAACGAAAGGTCGAAAAAAATTAAAACTTTGTACTTTTGGTCATAGTGATGAACAGAACACAATCACTGAATATGAGCCATTTTGAAAACCTCGAGGTTAAAAATTATATTTTTATTGGTTGATTTGATATGGAATGACCCAGTTTTTTAGATAAAACTTTTTGAAAAATTACATAATGACAGTTTTTAGGAACGTTTTGAGATATTAAAAAGCATGTAACTCAAAAACGGTTGGTCCCAGAAAGCTCAAATTTGTACCATTCTCTTTAGAATTACAAGGGCTTTAATTTGACATGTAACTTGACTGTATCACATCACTGTGTGTTTCTTCCAAAAACTCAACCCCCAAAAAAAAACTTAAAATCGGAATTTTTAATTTTTATGAAATAAATATATTTTATTCCAAACCTCTTTAGTAAGTTGTGTACAAATTATGATGGTATTATTATTATTATTGTTGTGTTATGTACAATATCTACAACAAAGGTCGGCAACGCGTTAATCGTGATCGACCGGTTGATCGCCATGCTATATAAGGCAGTTTGCGGAGAAAATTTAGGAATTTATTTTTAAATAGCGGCCAAGCCAATAAGGCACAATTCTGTCCATGGTATCCAAGTGCCAGCTGAGGTCTCCTGTCTTAAGATTATCTAATGACTTAACTCAACTCCAGGGCAAGACGTTTAGAGTTGGATTACTCCCACAAAGTCTCTGGCCTTGAAGACTAACCCAGCCAGCGAGCTTCTCGTTACATCTCGTTACCAAGATGCGCGGATTCGCTGCGCGTAAGATCAGTAAGCTACTGCTAAGCAGAGAGTAAAGATCATGCTGAATGTTCCCAGCGGTAGAAAATACTGTAATAGTTGAGTGGAGGGATAATGCCGCAGACACAGAGACAGACAACACGTGGAGTGGGATAGCCAATCAGGGTGCAGCTACCTCCCCTACGCAGGAACTCTATGAACGGTGAGACTCGCTCCTAAGGTATATACGTAAAAACCCAGATACTTTGTGGAGGTAATCCTACTCTACTGCAAAACTTCAACAGGGTTTGAATCCCAAAAAGGCTAGTGTCTATAGATACAATAAGTAACTAACATTTTGGTCTCTGTGGCTTAACTTCTCCACTGATTATGCTTTACTTTTGTTGTACAGGTGAAAAAAACCTAAAAGAGCATTTTTAAACCTGGTCATAAGTCTAATTTAAATGCCACCTCACATACCTCGTGTAGGGCTCTACCAGTAGCAGCCGCGTGGGTTTTGGACTTCTCAGCTGTGGAATATACAGCTATGATATGAATATTAGATATGATATTCAGCTGATATTATATATGATATATATGATATTCCGCTGTGGAATATGATGGTATTCCAATGGTTTCATATTAAAATTAATTTTTATATGAATTGAGGCATATAGAAATTCTGCTAAATTCATTCATTGTTATCCTATTAAAAATTAATCATACTGTTGTAATTAAACTTACTCTAATACTAATTTACTTTTTTACATTAGGGCCTGTACCCTAAAAGTTTGTTTGAAAAAAGTTAGGTCTATATAATAGGATGATGATGGTCCATATGGTAAATTAACAACTGGAACTAACAGGAGTTACTGAATCAGTGACACGTTTCTTTCCTCCTGTTGAAAATTGATATCTTATCTATTTTATTAAAAGACAGTTAAACTTACTTTAAATCATGGAACAATTTTCATTACACTTTAAATCAGTAGAGGTGGTTTTTCTTCTTTGCCAAAACTTGTGTCGCTTTGGCCATCTCCTCCGCTGGAACTTGGTAGGTTCTACCTCTTGCTGTGGTTGGATTTAGTTTGCACAAAACATAGTTCATTGCCACTGCTAGGGTGTATGTTCTCCTAGGATATGTGAATGATGGTGATGGTCCTTTTGGGTGAAGAAAGGAAACATGAATTTCCTTTTCAACATCATCTTTTGAGTCAACATTCACCAACCACCACTCTTTATCATAAGCACAAGCAACAAAACCCACAACATCTTCAAATGGAATGTCTTCACCACCAGGGCTGATCTGTACTCTATGTGTTTCTGAATCATCAGAAAATGAGTATACTTTGGTTTTTACACTATTTAGGTGTAGAGGAATGAAGGCATGAAATTTCTGGGTCCCCGAGATTGCCACAGCTTCTTCAAACCTTGATTTCAGAACTTTTTCTTCATCAAAATACCGTATTTACTCACCTATAACACCCCCCTTTTTTCACAATTTTCAACTTCTAAAATAGGGGAGGGTATAATAGGTGAAAATTTTCACATGACATAGGTTGGATTGTCATGCTTTAAAAGTAGAAAAAGACACATTTAGCACCTTTAAATCAACACGCAAAATAGTTGTTTAAATCCATTTTTTTAATTTACAAAAAGTTAAATTATCACGTTAATTTAATTTTAGAGTTTCAAACAGTTTGGTATAGCTCCCTCCTGCATTACCGCAGCTGACTGGGTCACGTGACTAAACGCTGCACGTGCCCGCTTGGTATTCAAGGTTAACTCAGCATTGCAACTGGGCAGCAACTGCCTGAATTTCGTATCTCCCTTTCTTCACACCATGGAATGATTTCAACATTTTCTTTGCTCCTGATAATTTGTCTTTCTGTTTACGCCAATAAGATATCATACATGGCTGCATATTCTAACACACTCAACTTGAAGGATGCCGTAAAACTTGCTCGCCAACTCATTTTTCATGTGCTTACTCTCAGGCAACAACATAATACACGCGTACGGCGGAAGTTGAACTCAGAAACCTGAAGGGCATTGAGAAATCTATGGGGGAGGTGAGAGTAACTAAAGCCAACACAAAGGAGGCAGGGAAGCGTGGGTTTTACCGTTAACAGGAATGTTGCAGTTGCCGATCACTTTAAAAGATTTTTTTTTCCCCGAACATTGGGGGGTATTATAGGTGAGAGGGTGCTATAGACGAGTAAATATGGTACTCTTCATTGGTTCTGTAGAAAAATGTGATGGATGGTAAATGTTGCACACCCCACTGGAAAAGCTGAAAAGGTGTTAAAATTTGATTTTCTAATGGATTTTGGAGGCTGGCTTTGGCGGCAAGCCTTTTGACTGTACCCCCTACTCCATCACAAACTTCCTTTGCATGTGATGTAGCATAAAAATGCCACTCAGCTTCAGGTCCATCAAAGTCCTGTTTGTGATAGCAGAGGTTCAGAAAATTCTTACGATTTTTGTATTGCGCAGCTGAACCGTCTGAAAAATAGTACAGCTTTTTCAAGTTTGGTAGATAATTTCTTTGATATAGCATTAATTTTTTCTGCAAAGCATGTACAAGAACAGTATTGTGTGCTAGGCAATCTGATATAAATACAAAGCTCCAGTTAACTAGCTCTTGTTTTCCTGTTTCTTGATTTCTTTCCTTGAAATATATTCCAAAAGGGTGCACAGTAGCCTCATCTTGTAGAACAAATGAATAATTTTCGGCAAAATCACAAGTTACTACAGCTTCATTTTCTTCCAATGAGGATTTTGTTTCAGAGAAGAAAAATTATTGTTGTTTTGCAATAAAATGATGCTTTTTAAGATTACTCAATTGACTGCAAAATTCTTGGACGAACTCATCAACTGGTTTTTTAAATGTTTCGAAATTACACCTGTCATCAGTAATCCACTGTTTATAAGTAATGTTGTCTATCATTTCCTCCTCGAAACACTCAGTTAAAGCTTCTTTAAAGTCCTCAACTGTGGGACAATAGTCACATTCATTTAGGAAGCATGCCTGTAATGGTGGATTGCACGTAACTTTAGCCATACATTCCTTGTAACTCGTTAGAGGACTGTCAGATCCAGGCAGTGTTAGTTTATTTAATCTTCCTCCTGAAAACATGAGCTTCATATTCTGGTGTGCAGTGCATACACACGGAATGAGTGCCAGTGGTACCAGCAATAATGCAGTTCTTGGGCCTCAGTTCTGCAAACTTTGAAAAGTCAATTTTTAGATCAGGGAAATTTGATTTGAAAAGTTTGTAAATTTCACGCAAATTTCCCAAGATCAACCTTTTTTGAACATGGATGGGCTTTCCTTTCCCATGGAGACATAATCTTTTTTCCCAGACATTTGCCTACTCACTTCATCATTATTATAAAATTCCTTTACCAAAACAGCTGTTTTGGGAGGTAGAGTTTTTCCAAGTTTTGGGCCAGGAGTCGATAGTATCCACTTTTCTTCAAGAAGTTTTTTTCCTTTCCTTGTGAAACGCCCCCCCCCCCCCACTCACTCTTTTAAGCTAGAAACTCCTCTTCTTCACCTTAACTCTTCATTCTTGTCTGTTGTGGACAGCGTGTTCCTGTTTTAGGGCTCCCAGATTATAAAAATGGCTTTTATGGAGAGCGGAAAGGAGCACTTCTTAACGAAAGGGATCTAAAAATTAATTTAGATGCCCTTCGCGAAAGTGTTTTATGAGAAAACACAACCTATGTGGAAACAACACTTTAAGGTTTATTTTTAAATCATAAATTCCAAGGCTGAGGGCCAATAAGAAAACATTTAAGAGACACAGGCTCATGCCCTGTGGAAAATTAGTTACAGATAAATAGGCTGAGGCCTATACAGAAATAAAATACGTTACAGTTAAAATATGCTGATGGCGTATATTGAAATAATATGACATCATATAGATTGATTAAAATTATAAAATAACATTAGGCGAAGCCTATTATATCACACTTCTTAAAATAGGCTGAGGCCTATTTTCATCTTAAAGTTGAAAGATTTACATAAGTGAAGGCTTTAAAATTTACAATTGATTAAAATAGTTAAAGTTCATTAGACATTACTTTAAAAACAATATGTACAAAACATGTCATGAATTACAAAGTTATACTTTCTTACCTCGTCTAGTACTTTTAACTCCACACGCATGTGGGTAGAAAAGTTTCCAATATTTGTCAACATGCTCGGTACTAAGATGGCGACAAGAAAATAAAATTTAGACAGAACATCCCTTCATCTCGTGGAAAATGCACAACACTTCTAATTAAAAAAATCAAAACTAAGTTACACCCGTTGTTGACCGGCACAAGAAAATAACTTCACACTAGTCATTTCATTTAGTTTAATTATTTGATTGAGAAAATAAACAAAGGACCCATGCCCAAACAAAATATCAACAAACCAGCGAAAGCTGATATACTACCAAGCCCCGGTCACACAACAAAGATTCTATGTTTGGTTAGCATTAAAAAAACTGAATAATATTACAAGATGCTAAAGGTTAAAACAGATACAGCACATACCTCAACGAGATGGAAAGATGTCTAGGTTATCGCCAGCCGAGAAGGCCGCCATCTTATGTTGCACACGACACATGCTGACGAGGTGATGGCTATCAAAAAGGTGAAAGAAGGTAAAGCCTATAAGCGCCACCAATAGACTTTGTTAAGACATGATGATAAAAAACAAATGAACAATGAAATTAACACGTAACCAATGCGCAGAGCTGTATGAAGTTGCTTCTATTACCCCGGCAGCCCGCCGACTGTCTGCCGGTACTGCAGATACACCGAGACTCCGCGAGCGGGAAGCATGTGAGTACAGCGTGAACAAGCGAAGGGGAAGCTCCCTCCCGTCAAGCAGACATGGGATGTTCCTCGCTCACTGACCAGAGCTAGCCCCTGCATTGTTATGCAACAAAGGTCTCTCAGCACATACTCAGGGCTGAACAAAGTTCGATACTTCATTTCCTTATGCAAATACCTGTGACAATGTAGTGTGCCTTGCATTATAAAATATAAATATTGGCACACCCTCCCTCCACTGGACTTGGAATATGTTCTAAACACATTCCAACCAATAGCTAAGAGTAAACACTGTTTATATATAATGTCCACAAGGAAAAGGTTTCTCCTAGACGGCCCCTGACACTGACATGCACGAAACATAAAAACAGAAGGGTCATACCTTCTAACGAAGCGTTTCCACTCACACATACATGGCTTTATAGTCCATATTTCATACTTGTTCTTGTTCCGTGCTACTGCTAGTCACTGATGCCTCCCAGGTTGGTGGAGACGACTTGGCGAGTCAGCGTCCCACGAACCAACAGTGAGTCTAGGCAGCTGGTCAGGTGGCTCGTCAAGGAAGATACCCTCCAACATGGCATCCAGTGTCACTCTCACATGGTCACAAACATGTCCATCCTGAAATTACAAGTTCAGCGGGAGAATCTCGAACAGCATAGGAAACAAGCACAATTATAGAGCTCCTATCTCTACAACTTAAGGAAATTACTTCATGGCCAGCCTTACATTAGAAATATCGTATGGTTACTTTATATGAAAACAAACAAGGCGGCCATAATGAAGAAATAGGGAGAAATGACATTTCTAAGTTAATTATAATAATTCTTTTCATGTGATCAGGTGATCAAAATAACATTTTTCTTAAAATTTCATTTTTACAATTTACTAGCCGAAAATTCTAGCTATAGGATAAAACATATGAACTAATTATTTCATTACCTATTAATTTTAACCTAATTATTAAAATGCACATCTTGTGTTTTGCTTAACATAAATAAATAATTACAGTAAAATTTGTTTACATAATCTAACTTCTACAATAAATGATTGTTGTCTGATTTTAACTAAGTTACAATTTTAAAGTTATTAGAAAAATCATATTCATGCATTGAAATTTGAGCTAAAACAGATTGGTTTAAAACAAAGTACAAGAAAATAAAAGTGATACAATAAAATTTTACCCTAAATTAGCTAAAACTATATACAGAAAAGACATTAATGTCTAATTAGTGATTACTTTAAAGATAATATGATACAACGTTTTTACAAGATATTCTGGGAAAGCGTTAATCAATATTTTAACAAATGATTACATTTGTGTTTTCTTTTGTTACTAAGTCATGCGTAATATGAAAATTCTAAATTACATAGAATAAGTAAAGATACTCCATTTATTATGAGTAGCGGTTCCTCTTCTCCTATGGAGAGGCTCTCCTCCATTCAGGTTCAGAGTCCAGTCCATATTTCCCCATCCCGTCAGCTGCAAGGAGGGACTCCCCGGAACTTCAGACATCGAGGCTACTTCTGTCGTACTCCCCAGCATTCACCACCGACTCGCCTAGACATTGTGTCGGATGACAGGAGAAGGAGAAGACCACTCTTCTTGCTATCTCAAGCTCATGTTCACTTTGAATCGCATCACTACAATCTCTATTTACATTTATATGGGTTAAAATCTCTTTCCTTGAGCGCCTTTTGTGATAAATACTATTTACAAACGTCCTAGTGGCATATAAACGGTCAGTCCTGCTTTTAATGTCCGTAGAGTCAGTCTTGTCAACAACAGTGATCGGAGTCACCATCCTAGAGCTGATCAGGTCCCTAGCCGGCGTGTCAACGTCATTAAAGTCAGTCACTTTAGTCTTTACCACATCTTCAGTCCTCTTTCTTTCAAAAGTCACGCTACAAGAATTGTTAGGATCACCCCGGGCCCTTGGGTGTGACCAATCTCAATCAACAGAGCGATTCTGAACAACACGCGTTTGCCTATTATCTCTATTCCCACTTCTGCAGTCTTTTGCAATATGTCCCATTTTGCCACAGTTATAGCATTTGATAGGCTTTCGATTGTTGCCTGCTGCAACTGGTTTCGCACTATCAAAACTAGCATTAGGCCTAGACTGACTACTACTTAATATGACCTGGCTGTCAACTCTTAAGGAGTCAGAAAAGCTTACGGCATTCACTTTAGCACATAAGGACTCTAATTGCCTATACGAAGCCGGTCTGCTCTCAAAAACGACTTTAGATCGAGTGATAGGGGACATACCTTCTACGATAGAGTCTACAATTTCGCTCTCAGGCATGGAAAGGCGGAACGCTTGAGCACTCTTCTTAATACTGCGTGAGTATTCTGCTAGAGTCTCATTATGACCCTGCGTGCGATAGAAATGCTTTGTTATTAACGCAGCTCTCGCTCGCACAGGAACATAAGTGTCCAATAACCTCACATGAAAATCTTCTAGTCCTAATCCACAATTAACTGCCTCTAACGCTACATCTCTTAAAGAACCGGTAAGTTTAGCAAACAAGTATGCTAGCAGACTGTGTTCGTCCAAGTGAAACACAGTCGCTTGACTTTTCAGTTCACAGATGAAGCTAATGAACTCTAATACTTTGTCCACATTGTCATCTGAGAAATGTGTACAACTCTCAAACATGGAGGCAAGCGGATGGGGAAGATTTGAAAAGGCGAGAGGCAAACTCTGAGCAAAGGGAAATGACCTAGCATTTTCCCTACCGACACTGCTATCAAAACGTGAGAAGGCTGTTTGATTTCCAACACTCGTGTCAAATTTAGGTTGTCTAGTTGGGAAAGTGAAGGAGTCCATAACCTCACTGTTATGTGAAATCTCCTCTTTAGCAAGCTCCGCGCTCACTGGAGCATTTATCTCCGATCCAGTTGATTTAACTATGTTTAACAATTCACTGACTTTACCTTTGAGTAATTGCACTTCTAACAGAAAGTCGGTTCCTGCGACTAATTTTTCCAGATCAGCAATGCGCTGACAAGCATGCAAAACCCTACTCCTAAGCTTATCTGAAATCACTTCATTTTGAACAATCTTGGAACTAGCACATTCTAACCTTTCTCTAGCAACCGAGAGTAATTCTGGAATTTTGGACTCACCCCATACATTTATGTCCACTTCCTTGTCCAGATTGTCAGTCAGTCTTTTCTTAAGATCAGCGACTATGTCCTTATCATCAGCAGGAAGACCTCTGATTGTGAGCTCGTATTTAATGTCCGGTTTCAACAAGTGGTCCAGGTTAGGAATAATACGGCCAATTTCAGTAGCCATTTTACATGAAACACAGAATTCACAAGAGATTAGATTAAGCACAAAACCAGAATAACATAATTAAAAAAACCCATTGTTTTTTTATTAGTAAAATGAAGGTTTCCACATAGTGTGCAAGTATTTTCACTAAATAATCAAGTGACAATATTCCGGAGAATCAAAAAAATATAGCAGCTTGAAAAGAAAACAATTGGTTTTCTAAAACCTCAGAAATGCAAACAGCAACTGTGGAATTTAATCCAGCAAAGCTGTAAAATGTAAGCAACAGCAACTGTGGAATTTAACCACAGCTCTGCTTACCAATTGAAACGCCCCCCCCCCCCCCACTCACTCTTTTAAGCCAGAAACTCCTCTTCTTCACCTTAACTCTTCATTCTTGTCTGTTGTGGACAGTGTGTTCCTGTTTTAGGGCTCCCAGATTATAAAAATGGCTTTTATGGAGAGCGGAAAGGAGCACTTCTTAACGAAAGGGATCTAAAAATTAATTTAGATGCCCTTCGCGAAAGTGTTTTATGAGAAAACACAACCTATGTGGAAACAACACTATAAGGTTTATTTTGAAATCATAAATTCCAAGGCTGAGGGCCAATAAGAAAACATTTAAGAGACACAGGCTCATGCCCTGTGGAAAATTAGTTACAGATAAATAGGCTGAGGCCTATACAGAAATAAAATACGTTACAGTTAAAATATGCTGATGGCGTATATTGAAATAATATGACATCATATAGATTGATTAAAATTATAAAATAACATTAGGTGAAGCCTATTATATCACACTTCTTAAAATAGGCTGAGGCCTATTTTCATCTTAAAGTTGAAAGATTTACATAAGTGAAGGCTTTAAAATTTACAATTGATTAAAATAGTTAAAGTTCATTAGACATTACTTTAAAAACAATATGTACAAAACATGTCATGAATTACAAAGTTATACTTTCTTACCTCGTCTAGTACTTTTCCCTCCACATGCATGTGGGAAGAAAAGTTTCCAATATTTGTCAACATGCTCAGTACTAAGATGGCGACAAGAAAATAAAATTTAGACAGAACATCCCTTCATCTCGTGGAAAATGCACAACACTTCTAATTAAAAAAATCAAAACTAAGTTACACCCGTTGTTGACCGGCACAAGAAAATAACTTCACACTAGTCATTTCATTTAGTTTAATTATTTGATTGAGAAAATAAACAAAGGACCCATGCCCAAACAAAATATCAACAAACCAGCGAAAGCTGATATACTACCAAGCCCCGGTCACACAACAAAGATTCTATGTTTGGTTAGCATTAAAAAAACTGAATAATATTACAAGATGCTAAAGGTTAAAAGAGATACAGCACATACCTCAACGAGATGGAAAGATGTCTAGGTTATCGCCAGCCGAGAAGGCCGCCATCTTATGTTGAACACGACACATGCTGACGAGGTGATGGCTATCAAAAAGGTGAAAGAAGGTAAAGCGTCGCTTCCCCTTTTATATCATTGTCTCCCTCCTCTTCCTATGGCGCCTATAAGCGCCACCAATAGGCTTTGTTAAGACATGATGATAAAAAACAAATGAACGATGAAATTAACACGTAACCAATGCGCAGAGCTGTATGAAGTTGCTTCTATTACCCCGGCAGCCCGCCGACTGTCTGCCGGTACTGCAGATACACCGAGACTCCGCGAGCAGGAAGCACGTGAGTACAGCGTGAACAAGCGAAGGGGAAGCTCCCTCCCCTCAAGCAGACATGGGATGTTCCTCGCTCACTGACCAGAGCTAGCCCCTGCATTGTTACGCAACAAGGCTCTCTCAGCACATACTCAGGGCTGAACAAAGTTCGATACTTCATTTCCTTATGCAAATACCTGTGACAATATAGTGTGCCTTGCATTATAAAATATAAATATTTGCACACTTGCCATATAGTTACTAATACCAAATTCACATTCCAGTGTTACACAACCAACTTTTAGGTAAAATTGTTAAAATCTGAAGTTTTTCACTCTTGCTTGCTGTTGCAAATTTTTCTTTAAGCTGATTAAGAATTTCTGTCTGCGAATTATCTGACAGATTCTTGTATCCTCTTCTTCGTTAACAGATTGGAAAAAGTTTCATTTAATCTTGATTTAACTTTCTCGAGCTTTTCTTTGCAGTATTTCTGATTTAATTTACATTTTATTTTGACAGCAGGTGATTCTCCAATGGATGTCAATGAAGCATTTAAAAAATCTAAACCTTATTCTACATCCATATACTCAGAATCATTTTTGCTGCAGCCTGGTTTTGTATTTTCAGTTAGTAGTTCATCATTAATATTAGTATCACTTTCAGAACCTGAGTGAGCTTTTTTCTTACTTAACCGTAAGCGGCAAGAAGTCAAGAAGTACAAATTTTCATTCCATCTTCATTATTGTCATTCAGCTTTATCATCCACTGTGTAACATTCCTAAGATTTTTAGTGACCCAGTGTTTATCTTTATGAAAAGGATTGCAGCAATACTTACCCCACTGTTGATCCATTTGTTTGTAACTCAAGACAACTTATAACAACAGAGAAAAAATACTGATTACAATTTTACAAACCTAACTACCGGTACATGAGTGTAAGTAGTTATCACTTTTATGACATTAATGTTAAGGATTTGGTTAAAAACAGTTTAAATTAAAATAAAATCACCACAGTTCTGTTTGATGAGTAAACAATATCCCAAAAGCGTTAACTTATAATTTCAAACTAGGAAAAAACTAAATAAATAACACTGAAGTTTGTTAAAAACTAGGCACTTGTTCACTCAGATACAACAAACAACACAACGACTGTAGTGAGAAAGAACTGCTGACTGGGGTGTTGCAAGTTTCAACAGGAGGAAAGAAAACATGTCACTGATTCAGTAACTCTTGTTAGTTCCAGTTGTTATTTTACCATATGGACCATCATCATCCTATTATATAGACCTAACTTTTATCGAATAAACTTTTAGGGTATAGGCCCTAATGTAAAAAAGTAAATTAGTATTAGGGTAAGTTTAATTACAATAGTATGATTAATTTTTAATAGGATAACAATGAATGAATTTACCAGAATTTCTATATGTCTCAATTCATATAAAAATTAATTTTATTATGAAACCATTGGAATACCATCATGAAAATTTGTGCACAACTTACTAAAGAGGTTTGGAATAAAATATATTTTTTTCATAAAAATTAAAAATTCCGATTTTAAGTTTTTTATAAAAAAATTTGAGTTTTTGGAAAAAATATACAGTGATGTGATACAGTCAAGTTACATGTCAAATTAAAGCCCTTGTAATTCTAAAAAGAATGATACAAATTTTAGCTTTCTAGGACAAACCGTTTTTGAGTTACATGCTTTTTAATATCTGAAAACGTTCTTGAAAACTGTCATTCTATAATTTTTCAAAATCGTATAACTCCAAAACAAAAGGTCGAAAAAAATTAAAACTTTGTACTTTTGGTCATAGTGATGAACAGAACACAATCACTGAATATGAGCCATTTTGAAAACCTCAAGGTTAAAAACTATATTTTTATTGGTTGATTTGATATGGAATTACCCTTAGATAACATGTTGGGATTTGAGTCTCTCAAGCTGGATATTCAAATTCCACCAACCCTTTTAGGAGTTTAACCTGTGTCTGTATTATTTTAATTCCCAGCTTTAAATTATATCAATGTAAATACAGCAAACTTCCGATTACCCATGTTAATTGGCACCATGACTTGCATCAGTGGCGGCCTCTGATCATATTACAGTGTTGCACAACAACCAGTTTTTAATGTAAAGAATATTTAGATTTTTTTTATTATAGTACTGCATATGCCTACTATTAAACTACTTCGAAATCGTCTTTGTGATAGGTTCTTATCGACTGAAAACATGCTACACCTGATATTTGACAATTTTAAGTCATTTAAACGTGTAAATGCGCGGAGGACGTCGCATTAGAAAAGCCTCGACTTGCTGCCTCATCTTGCCGGCTAGTAACGGGTGCGAGAGGCTTGACTTGGTGGTAACCCGCCCGGGGTTTAAAGGTTTTCGTCGTCGCTTTCACTCTGCGAACAACCGCTAGAGCACGTCGCGTCGGCTGCTGTCTGCAAGCAAGTTAGGGCGCGAGCTATGAACTATGAAGTCCCTCACAGAGATGCTAATTGCCAATGTAGTCACTTTGTGGCGAAACCTATATTGCTAATTTCATCTATCTATTAGACACTAAACTAAACTCCCTGGCTCTACATCCCTAGAGGGACTAGGCCTACTATCCGACATCCTACTTCTCAATCAAGTATCCCCTCAATTTGTATCAGGAGGCTGAGTACACCCCATTCCAGACCTCCCTACCTCAGAAAAATTTGATTAAGTACCGGGGAACGAACCCAACCTAATGTTTACTCACGAGCTAGAAACATGAAATTTGGCAGCTTTTAGCCTGGAAAATTCCAAAAAGTTCAAAATTTTATATTTTACCCTCCAAAAAGAAACTTCGAAAATCTTTACAGGCATTAATGTTGACCCACTTCCACATGAGCTAGAAATATGAAATTTGACAGACTTATAGCTTTTAGCGTGTAACCGACGAGAAAATTCCAGAATGTTCTAAATTTTAAATGTTTACCCCAGAAAAATCTTAAAAGTTGTTCCACAGTTTTTTTTTTAAGGTTTAGTATGGTTAAGTAGTTATTATGGGCTACGGCAGTCTAAATGCAATTAATGTATCTCTTCGATAAAGTGTCGGTTAAAAAAACAACAAAAAACTTTTTCTTAGAACCACACAGAGAGGCAGAGCCCCACTGGGAGTTTGAAGGTTTAGCCCCGAACGAGCAAAGCGACTATTTATATATTATCAGGTTATGTGTTTAATTCCTGTAAAACCACCCCCCCCCCCATGACTGAGTGGTTACATTGCTCGCCTTCCACCGCTGGGACCCGGGATCGAATCTTGGTGGATCCATGTGGAATTTGTGGTGGACAAAATGGGGTCGGGGCAGGTTTTCTCGGGGTACTTCTGTTTCCCCTGCCACATATTCCATCAGAGCTCTATTCATCATACTATGGCCATTGGTTGCAATAAAGGAATTATAATTCCCGTAAAATAGTGCAACACCCTGTTCCTACACCCACGATCCGCCACTGACTTGCATGAATAATTGAAAATCACAGATAATCCAAATCAGGTGCGAGATTTTGAATTTTCCACGATTAATTTCGAATTTTTTTGCATTTGTCACTGTGTTGTGCACAAATTAATTGTTGAAAATTTGAAATGAGCAGAAAATTCAAAATTAAATATGGGAAATTCAAATTTTTCCAACGGGTAATCTGCAAACCGGATAATCGGGAGTTTTTTGTACTAATGGTTTTTAAATAAACCTTTATTGGAAATTTTATTCTGTAGCTTGCCATTATTGGTTTGTGAATCCCGAGGTTCTAAAAGATATGGAATATTTTCAAATAAACCCAATTGGCAGTAAATATAGAATTTATAATATCTCTTCTTTTTGTATTTTTTGACACAAAATACGCCGTTTCTATGGTTTAATTTGCTTCCTCTCGCATGGAATTTTCATGACTATTCCATTCATTCAATGCATGTTTGATATTGACCAATAACATTTAGCAGTGCCTCGGATATTGACCAATCGTGATCATTTATCTTGTAATATGCTTGCTTGGAACACAAGGTTGCGTTTTTATCTGATAAAACTTCAGCTCCTTACTGAAAACATGGGTATCAGTGTGCAGTGATTAATATGTAACATGCTGCCAGCAAAAAAAAAAATATATATATATATATATACAGTGAAATCCCCGTACAACGATTACCGATATAACGATAATACTCTTTATAACGTTAAAATACGTTGGTCCCGGCATTCTTTCCATTAAAATAATGTAAAATTCCCCTCGGTTTTACGATACTCTTAATAACGATAAACCTCTCCATTACGATTACATTTAGAATCCCCGTAAAATACCTTTTCCTCGGTACAAGGATAAAAATAGATCGTGAAAGTGCAAAATCATGACCTCCCCGGAGCTAACGGAAGAAAACATTGAGGAAATCCAAAACAAGCAGGCGGAAGATGAAGAAGAGGAGGTAGAACAAAGTGTGCATCTACCAACCTTAACCGCACTCAGAAGCCATTGCCTCTATGTATGTGTTCTGTGCTTGCGAGGCTCTGCAGAATTTTCTGTCGAGTGTTCCATCGGTGCCAGAATGTCATTTAGTGAACCTCGAATCAAATAAGGGCATTGTGTGTATCCCTGTTCATAAAAAAAGCTAAAGAGACTGTCATTTCTGACTTTTACAAACAGGGGCAAAAATGAGTCATCCTGTTCATGGTGCTGTGTTATAATGCAATGTAAAATGTGTTTGCTCATAGTGTAATAATTTAAGGGTGAAGTGAATACAGTACAGTATAGCAGTTCTTGTGATAAAATTATTTATTTCTCTAAATACTTAAAGAATTCTTGAGTTTTGTCCATTCTGTAGCGCTATACTTAAAGAATTTCAGCTATTGAAGTTGTTTCCTATATACTACCAAAATTTGAACATTTTTTGTAAATTCTCGATATAACAATATATCTCTCTACAACAATATATTTTTCTGGTCCCTGCGAAATCGTTGTATCGAGATTTCACTGTATATATATATATATTTTATGCAGCATAAGTTGTTTGAAAATTTAAATAATATACATTTATTAAAAACAATTTTGGTCCTGTGAAAGCCAGTTTGTGTGCTTTTATTCTGTTCTGATGTTACCTTATCTGAATTTGATTAACTATGTCTCGTACACACGATTAGCAGCATTGGTTACAATCTGATAACTCGAATCAATTCATCGATTGTTGATTCGAATTGATGTCTCAATAAATCCAACTCAAGGTTAGGAGTTTCCCCAAATAAAATTGCTCCTGCTGCACAGTTGTAAATATATCAATAAACTCATTATCTCCCATTATCTGTGATATAATGTCTTTCTGTCAGAAGAGCGCAGAAGGACAAAATGGTTGCGAGAGTTTGGTGACACACTTTATCTATTGAAGAGGGAAGTTATTAGTTTTATTTGAATGTCAGTTTGTTGTGTTACTTTGGTACTCAGTACATTAACAGTCATACTAATAATCCATGTGTACCATTTATACCAGGAGTATACACAGCCGATGAGAAAACAGTGTTCAAACCACCACTGAAAATAAGGAATTTCCTACATATTGTGAAAGACAATGTGGATGTGTAACGCATTCCTTCCTGAATGTGGAAAAGCATATTATATTGGTCTGATATCACTGATTAGCACCACAAAGAGCACAAATAGTGCATTTGGCTGTTCTACCCCAGCAAGTTATTGATAGCCGAGCATTACCATCTGCTCAGGACCTGGCCATAGAATTGATTTCACAATACAATGGTTACTTTCTAAATCATCTGGCTTTGACTTGGGCTAATCTGAGTTGCCATTGAGATGAAATTGATGCAAGACAACTTCAGTAGAGAAGGAGGCTTTTAACATCAACTCAGCTTGGAATGGATGTATCTGGGACTTAAAAGATGGGAGAGAGAGATTGGCCCTGAGAAGGAATGAACAGAAAAGTGATGGTCCTAGAGCTGATAGCAATGTTCTGTCTAATGAGTCCGTTGCACCAGTAGCCATCATCTTCCAATGATAGTATAGGCTCAAAAACTCTGTGGCCACCCTGATCTCTTACCTAACCTCTAGATTTTTACCTGTGGGGCTGTCTGAAGGACAAAGCATATAGGAATAGACCTCGTATTCTTGCACAAGTTCAAGAGAATTTTGGGAAGTAAATTGATAACATTGACAGAAACCCATATTTGTTGTTTTAAAATTCAAAATGTGGTCTTTTATGTTTTTATTTGTTAGAGGCACAAAAAATATAAGATGTTATGCCTGTAAAATCTAACATAATGGTTATTTTAATGACAGCATTTATTTACATATCAGTATACTGTATACCAGATTACTGTATGTAGCTGAATAAAAGAAGTTTTCTACTTCTGAGAAAACATAGCAACTTGAAAAATTTTCAAGAGCTTACCTTTTTTGCATTCTAGGAGAGCAGAAAATATGTTGCCAATAATGGCACTATAACATCATAATTCATAATAATATGAAGGGAGCATATCAAAAGTTTAAATATCTGTGTGATTTCAAACGCTAAACAGATTTCGACATGCCTACTTATATTGCAAAATAACCTTGGGAAGATAACCTATTTTCATTTGTTTACTTCAAATATGCTAATCAAAGGGTAAGAGTTATGGCAATCCGCTGATTTTAAAAGGCTCTTACAATACACTACAGCTGAGGAATAAAAATGGCAGAAAAGAATAATATTTTTTTTTTTTTAATTTATTTATTTATTTAGCTGATTATGACTTTTGTGGTTTTACCCCGAAATAATTCCTAACATCCATTTATGTTAAGAAAAGGTACCCTAACTCTGAAATACAACATTTCGTTTTATAGCTTATTAACAAAAACAAACACCTCTAACTATGACAGTAACAATTCCCCCTGTTACTCTTTACTTAAAAAGTGATTTGCGTCTCTGTTTTTTTTTTAATTTATTTATTAATTTTTTATAATAGTTATATATATATGATTTAAAAAAATTTATTTGGAGTTTTTGTCCCTACACCTGTGGATGTAGTCGTGTCATCCGAGGCACATACAGTGAACATTTGTAGATGACTTGCTCATTCATTCTAAACTGGTTTTATTAACGCAAGTTCAATAATTTACTTGCAATAAGGTGTTGTAATCTCTGAAGCCTATATGAAACACAGTGTATAATCTTCTTTGTGCTATTTGTTTTGGTTTCTGTATGCCCTGTGACATTAAAATTATAAGAGATAAAAATGTTTTAGGAACCAGAAGTAGAAGAAATGTCAGAAGAAGGTGAAAGTCCTCAACAAGATGAACACCAGCCATCCCTACAGAAAGTACACCCTGACTTCTCTGAATGTGCAGAAGTGGGTTATGGACCTAGTGATCCTTATATGCGCCTAAAACGAATAGTCAGGCTTCATCACAGGTATTGTACCTCTTAAATCCTATGCTCTAATGTATCAGATGTTTTGCTAGTAACCATAGTTATCATTACCATGGTTACATCTATAGTAATATTATTTCCATACATATCAGGTATTTTGCTAGCTAACCATAGTTATCATTAATTAATTACCATGGTTATATCTGTAGTAATCATTTTTGTACATATAAGATGTTTTGCTAGGTAACCATACTTATCATTACTATGGTTATATCTATATTTTGTACATATTTTGTGTTTTGTTAGCTAACCGTAGTTACAATCATTTTCGTATGTAGATGTTTTGCTGGCTAACAATAACTATCATTATTCAGTTTTTACAATATTATTATTGATGTGTTCACATTTAATTGATACATGTATCTAAATCCCTTGTTTTTTAATTTGTACACTTCCACTGCCTTCTTTATTTCTTACAAGCCATGTTGTTAAATCTGGAAACATCGCATCGGTAGTCCTATCGGCTATCAACATGCTGTAAATAAAGCAATGAACTCCATCAGAATCATTGCAAATTAAGCATGTTTCAGCTTAAAGTAATCCCAGTCATCATCGCCTATGGTTTAGAGAACATCTGGACACACCTGAAGAGCAACTGGAGAGCATAGAGAAGGTAAAAACTGTGTACAAAATGAGATACTTATATACACCGTCACCTCTAATTGAGTACACCAGAGAATAGTTTTTCATAGAATATTTTCATGTTCATCAGCTATTACCATCTACAAACGAATACAAGAGAGAGGTACGGTATGATATTAGTGTCCTTCAGGAAGAATTAGCTGGTATTAAAGAAGAATTGAAGAGAAATATAGTCACTTTTACTGGTATGAACTTTTATCAAAATATCAAGCTGCTCACAGTAGGCCGTAGGGGGCTGACACTGGATCGATCGAGGGACAGTGTCCAACCGACTGGTATAACGAACCTATAGACAGCAGTGGTACCAGTCACATAGCATCGATCGCCAGCAATCAACGAGGGCGAGATATCATCTGGTCTGTGAAATCAAACCTGTCCGTTTTTCAATCGCCAGTCGATGGCAAACTTCGTACCCACCTGAATTTCAGAATTGATGCTGGAAGATTTAACTTACACAATAATGTCGTTTTAGACTTATATTTGAATGAAATAGAATTGCACGAATCATTTAAGGCATTTAAAATGATATCTTCTTATATAATTTAATTTTAAAAATACAAAAATAGATCGAGTTGTAGTTGGGCGATCGAACTACAACAAACAACAAACCTCTTCGCTCGGCCGACTGGTGGAAGCTTGAAGTAAACAGATGTAGCCTGAGATAGTAGGCATAATATTAAACCTTACATCCCAACACATGTAGTATGATAATGTGCAGGAAATAGGCATTCGTATTCCTAATAAGGTAATATACTTTACCTCTAATATACAGTGATGAGTAGACCTAATAAAATCATATAGGTACATAACCTATAATATTTCCATTGATATATGACGCTCGATGCAGTGTGACAAGGAACAGAAATTCAGCCGAGAGCGCTTGATGGCAATCAGCTGGTCTTGTTCGATCGAAGCTCAGTGTGACAGGCCGCTAATTCATCTCAATCTGGTAGACACCAAATCGTAGTATATGCAATCTCCTATTCTCCCAATATTACTACTAGAAAATCGATTCAGCGTTTTCCTACAGTTTGGTGAAGCCAATGAACAGGATTCAAACCTTAACCTGGCGAATCAACACAGTTCACCACTGGAGCCAAGGATGAACGAATGGATGATTTTTAGACAGCAAATAACGGAAAGCCGAGTGATTCCAAGGAATCAGGCAAAGTTATTCTTTTCAGTGACAGTCATGGGCATAGTCTTCCACAAAGTGCATGTGACAAGAAGATAGATATCAGTGTTCTAGGTTATATTATACCTGAGACAACTAGTTCAGTGGTGGTACAAAATGACCCAGAGAAGTGTAGTAGCTTAATAAAATATGACTCTGTTGTGGGTCAAATAACAGAGCTCGTAGGCCTAACAGGATAAGTGAGGTTATTACCAATAAAATAAGAAAAAACGCGACATCATAACGTATAATGAGGAGACACTGAAAACTACGAATTCCTTCAGATATGTGGAGTCACCGCACGTTACGTATTATGCACATCACAAGTATAGGCTATGTAATATAGGCCTACTGATTTGGCCTAAATAAAGTCAGTATTTGTGATGAAGAAAATTATCTGCAATAAAAACGTATTCAAATGCTTCCCACAGACCACCACAGATAGGACTACCTCCTGTGTTGCCAGATTTCAAGCAGCATGGCTTGTAAGATATAGAAGGCAGTGACACTTCTAATACATATTTCTTTAGACATATTTCATTGAACTACCTGAATTTAAAATTTTGTTGCTACCACACTAGTATTAATACTAAGCTGTTGTGAAAATCAATACATAGTTGAAGTTCCTTTGATTTGCATTATAATAAAGCGAAGGTCTTCTAGCTAATTATTTGCATTGGCAGGTAGAAAGCATTTTGCCTATATTGATTGACTTATTATCACTAGGCAGTGAACTTCAGGTTTAAAGCTCATATAAATGTCGGTTAATACATATAGAACATCTGCAGAATAACTAAGCAGCATTTTCGACATTTCGTTAGGTAATTTTGAGTGTTTTTTTTACTGCCACAGAACTGTCCACATAGGTTCACTGACTCCATGTTGATAAATTTAAATGAAATATAACTAGATTGTGTTTCAATATGTGTGTTTCAACACAATATCTTGTGTTTCAATATCTTCCGTATTCATCATCATGTTTTAAGCACCATTTAGCTTTAAAAAAGAAAGAAGGGGAAAAAAACTAATATTATATGTTTTAAATGCACTAAACATTGAAATATGTATTTACAACTGAAATATGCAAATATATGCACCATAAAATCTTGCTATTCATTCCAGATGGCTTGAAATGTGTTTAAGTACCAGCAGCATAAGTTTTGAACCAAGGAATAAAACATGAAAATATGCTAAAATCTCCCCCTAGTAATCAATTTTGTACAAGTTGTCTAGCAGCTATTATTAATGGAATAATATATTATGCATTGTAGGCAATAAGCATATTACTGCTTTTGTTTGACCTTGGTGAAATATCTTTAAGTTTTGAGTTTCTAGAATACTTTGTAATTGATGAAACAAATGACTTTATCTCTGTGACCAACTGAAAATTATTCTTGTATTTTGCTCTAGATGGCAGGCAACAAAGGCCTGCAGGGAGCAGGGCTTCACTTGGACATTTAATCTCAAAGCAACATGCATGAAATGGACTCATTTTATTATAATATTAAATTTAACATGAACAGAATTCAATTTATTTTAAATACAGGTTTTTTTAGACACTATTTGCTTCATTATACCCTCTGATAATAAAAATAAACACACAACACACTGTGACACTGATATTTATGTGTAAAACATTAAAAGACCATTAAAATATATGTACAGATTAAAATTAATTTTAATAATATTATTATTATTTATAATGTAATATAATATGATATTTATGTGTACAACATTAAAAGACCAATAATTTTAATCTGTACATATATTTTAATGGTCTTTTAATGTTTTACACATAAATATCAGTGTCACAGTGTGTTGTGTGTTTATTTTTATTATCAGAGGGTATAAGGAGGCAAATACTGACTAAAATAATCCTCTCTCTGTGGAAAACATGAAATTTATCAAATTAAATACAGGTTGTTGCTCACATAGTTTGAACTGCTGCTTTTAAGGCTTGAAGATTGTTCTGCTTACGGTATTAATTGATAGTTGGAATAATAATGGTGGTAGTAGTAGTAGTAGTAGTAGTAGTAGTAGTAGTAGTAGTAGTAGTAGTAGTAGTAGTAGTAGTAGTAGTAGTAGTAGTAGTAGTAGTAGTAGTAGTAGTAGTAGTAGTAGTAGTAGTAGTAGTAGTAGTAGTAGTAGTAGTAGTAGTAGTAGTAGTAGTAGTAGTAGTAGTAGTAGTAGTAGTAGTAGTAGTAGTAGTAGTAGTAGTAGTAGTAGTAGTAGTAGTAGTAGTAGTAGTAGTAGTAGTAGTAGTAGTAGTAGTAGTAGTAGTAGTAGTAGTAGTAGTAGTAGTAGTAGTAGTAGTAGTAGTAGTAGTAGTAGTAGTAGTAGTAGTAGTAGTAGTAGTAGTAGTAGTAGTAGTAGTAGTAGTAGTAGTAGTAGTAGTAGTAGTAGTAGTAGTAGTAGTAGTAGTAGTAGTAGTAGTAGTAGTAGTAGTAGTAGTAGTAGTAGTAGTAGTAGTAGTAGTAGTAGTAGTAGTAGTAGTAGTAGTAGTAGTAGTAGTAGTAGTAGTAGTAGTAGTAGTAGTAGTAGTAGTAGTAGTAGTAGTAGTAGTAGTAGTAGTAGTAGTAGTAGTAGTAGTAGTAGTAGTAGTAGTAGTAGTAGTAGTAGTAGTAGTAGTAGTAGTAGTAGTAGTAGTAGTAGTAGTAGTAGTAGTAGTAGTAGTAGTAGTAGTAGTAGTAGTAGTAGTAGTAGTAGTAGTAGTAGTAGTAGTAGTAGTAGTAGTAGTAGTAGTAGTAGTAGTAGTAGTAGTAGTAGTAGTAGTAGTAGTAGTAGTAGTAGTAGTAGTAGTAGTAGTAGTAGTAGTAGTAGTAGTAGTAGTAGTAGTAGTAGTAGTAGTAGTAGTAGTAGTAGTAGTAGTAGTAGTAGTAGTAGTAGTAGTAGTAGTAGTAGTAGTAGTAGTAGTAGTAGTAGTAGTAGTAGTAGTAGTAGTAGTAGTAGTAGTAGTAGTAGTAGTAGTAGTAGTAGTAGTAGTAGTAGTAGTAGTAGTAGTAGTAGTAGTAGTAGTAGTAGTAGTAGTAGTAGTAGTAGTAGTAGTAGTAGTAGTAGTAGTAGTAGTAGTAGTAGTAGTAGTAGTAGTAGTAGTAGTAGTAGTAGTAGTAGTAGTAGTAGTAGTAGTAGTAGTAGTAGTAGTAGTAGTAGTAGTAGTAGTAGTAGTAGTAGTAGTAGTAGTAGTAGTAGTAGTAGTAGTAGTAGTAGTAGTAGTAGTAGTAGTAGTTTAGTAGTAGTAGTAGTAGTAGTAGTAGTAGTAGTAGTAGTAGTAGTAGTAGTAGTAGTAGTAGTAGTAGTAGTAGTAGTAGTAGTAGTAGTAGTAGTAGTAGTAGTAGTAGTAGTAGTAGTAGTAGTAGTAGTAGTAGTAGTAGTAGTAGTAGTAGTAGTAGTAGTAGTAGTAGTAGTAGTAGTAGTAGTAGTAGTAGTAGTAGTAGTAGTAGTAGTAGTAGTAGTAGTAGTAGTAGTAGTGTAGTAGTAGTAGTAGTAGTAGTAGTAGTAGTAGTAGTAGTAGTAGTAGTAGTAGTAGTAGTAGTAGTAGTAGTAGTAGTAGTAGTAGTAGTAGTAGTAGTAGTAGTAGTAGTAGTATAGTAGTAGTAGTAGTAGTAGTAGTAGTAGTAGTAGTAGTAGTAGTAGTAGTAGTAGTAGTAGTAGTAGTAGTAGTAGTAGTAGTAGTAGTAGTAGTAGTAGTAGTAGTAGTAGTAGTAGTAGTAGTAGTAGTAGTAGTAGTAGTAGTAGTAGTAGTAGTAGTAGTAGTAGTAGTAGTAGTAGTAGTAGTAGTAGTAGTAGTAGTAGTAGTAGTAGTAGTAGTAGTAGTAGTAGTAGTAGTAGTAGTAGTAGTAGTAGTAGTAGTAGTAGTAGTAGTAGTAGTAGTAGTAGTAGTAGTAGTAGTAGTAGTAGTAGTAGTAGTAGTAGTAGTAGTAGTAGTAGTAGTAGTAGTAGTAGTAGTAGTAGTAGTAGTAGTAGTAGTAGTAGTAGTAGTAGTAGTAGTATAGTAGTAGTAGTAGTAGTAGTAGTAGTAGTAGTAGTAGTAGTAGTAGTAGTAGTAGTAGTAGTAGTAGTAGTAGTAGTAGTAGTAGTAGTAGTAGTAGTAGTAGTAGTAGTAGTAGTAGTAGTAGTAGTAGTAGTAGTAGTAGTAGTAGTAGTAGTAGTAGTAGTAGTAGTAGTAGTAGTAGTAGTAGTGTAGTAGTAGTAGTAGTAGTAGTAGTAGTAGTAGTAGTAGTAGTAGTAGTAGTAGTAGTAGTAGTAGT